>MU390290.1:0-219398 GCA_022578715.1 Nemania sp. FL0916
AGTTTTATTTTAAACGAAAAAAAATGTTTTAATTATAACGATTTAAACGGAAAAATTTATAAATATTACTTTAGATTAAAAAAATCAGTAAAATAGATTAATTAAAGATATTATTACTATATTCGATTTAAAAATTATAAACTATATAATAAAGATTTTAAAAAAAAAACAACCCGGATTTTATATAAAAAAATATATTAAACATTTTATAAACAACTTTATTATTATAAATAATACTAACAAATTAAAAATTATATTAATTAAAAGTTTTTTAATTAAAAAAATATAAACGAAAAAAAAGATCTATATAATTATAATAAAGAACTATTTTATACTATATTATTTAAAATTTACAAAATCTATTTTAATATTAATAAAAATAAAAAAATAATTAATATAAAATATATATATTATACTTTTATTATTTATAAATTATATAAAATATAATTTAAATTAAAATTTAAAAAAGATTATAAAATTAAAAAATATAAACTATATAATTATTTATATAACAAAATTTAATTATATAACAAAATACCCCGTATTTATAAAAAATATCCGTATATTTTTATAAATAAATTAACTATAATTAAAAAATATACTTACGATAATAAAACTAATAAATATAACTTATATTTTAACTTTGGATTATTATTTATAAAATAAAAAACCCCCGCTTTATTAATACCCCGAATAATACTAGGATTATTACAACTAAAAAAAACCATATAATAACAATAGAACTGTTAAATTAAATAATAATACAAATATATAAATAACAAATGTTCTAAATATATAATAATAAAAATAAAAATTTAGAAAATAATTTTATAAAATACGAAATTAAAAAACAAAAATAGTTCTTATTATTAAAACAATAAAAAACTAAAAATATAAAAATTTTACGAAAAATGTAATACGGTTTACGAAAACAAATAAAAATCGAAATAAAATATAATAAGAAAAAATATCGAATATTAGTAAACTTAGGATCCGAAGTCGATTTTATTTTACTCTAAATTATTAAAAAAAATCGTATATTTTAAAAATATAAAAATAAATCGTATAAAATTATAACATTTAATAAGAATAAATTAAATTATAATAATAATTATATATTTAAAAAAACTAAACTATTTAATATATTAATATAAAAACATAAAAAACAAATTATATTCGATATTATAAATATTTTTAATTACGACGTTATTTTCGGAATAAAATAATTAAAAACTAACGACCCGATAATTTAATAAAAAAATAAAACGATAATTTAAAATATTAAAAATATTAATAAAATATAAAAAACAACAGAAGAAATTATAATATTAAAAGAATACTTATTATATAAAGACCTGTTTAAAATATTTAAAAAAAACGAATTATTTAAACACGGATTTTAAAATTACCGGATTTTATTAAAAAAAAAATATAAACTTAAATTATACCAGATCTACTATATAAACTTTAAAAAGTTAAAAATTTTATAAAATTATATATAAAAAAACCTAAAACGAGGGTTTATACACGAATTAAAATTATTATATAATTACCTAGTTTTATTAATATTAAAAATAAAAAACGGAAAACAAATTCGAAATAAAAAAAAAAACCTAATATAACGAATAATAACGGATTATCGTTTATTAAACGTAATTATAATCCCGGACGGACATTTTTTAACTTTTTTTGTTATAATAAAAAAAAACATTAATTAAACTTAATAGTTTATTATATTCGATATATTTAACGGATATTATATTATTAAAATAATAAAAAAAAAAAATAAAAAACCGTTATATAAACGATTTATAAATTATATAAATATATAGTTATATTTTAAAAATTACGTAATACCCCAGCAACTTTTTAACGTATAATAATAATAATATTCCGGAAGTTTTTAAATAAGTTTATATTTGTTTATTTTAACGACATTTTTATTTATTTAAAAACTTTAAAAAATTATAAAAAATATATAATAATAGTTTTAAAAAAACTTTAATAAACGAAACTACGATTAAACGTAAAAAAGTATATATAATATATTTAAAAGATTAATTTTTTAAAATTTACTATTACCCCCGGGAAAATCTAAATATAGGAATTAAAAATTAAAATAATACGTAATTAGAAAATATTAAACCTATATACGGTTATTAATATTTAACAAATATTAAAATTTTTAAACTACGTACAAACCTTAATTATAAATTTTGGAATACCGGCAAGATTTTTTATAAAATATACTATTAAAAAATACGAAAAAAAAACGTTCTTTATTTTAAAAAAAGCTAAAAAAACATTCGAAACGCTAAAAACAAAAGTTATTTCCGATTTAGTAATATAATTACTAAACTTAATAAAAAAAAAAAAACTAAAAACGGACGTTTTAAACAACGTAATCGCCGGAATATTTAAACAATTAAAAGATAATAAAAAATAATACCCAGTAGTTTACTATTTGAAAACGTTATAAAACGCCGAATTAAAATACCCAATTTATAACAAAAAATTATTAATTATTATTAAAACATTAAAAAAATAAAAAATATTTATAAAAAAAACAATAAAATTATTTAAAATTTATTCCGATTATAAAAATTTAACTATATTTATAACTATAAAAAACTTTAATAAACAGTATAAGAACTAGTTAATTTTTTTCGCGAAATTTAACTTTAAAATATATTATATTAAAAAAAAAAACAACATTTAAATAAATATTTTTAATTAACAAAAATAAAAAAAATTCAAAGTTTTTAAACAAAATATTTAAATATTATATTTTTAAAAAAATAAAAGCTTACGTATACGGGCTATTTTTAAAGATTTTTCGGAAGCCTAATTATAATAATTATAACAAGTTTACAACTTTTAAAAACTAACGGAACTACGTAAGTAAAAAAAGTTAAATATAAACAAACTAATTTATAAAAAAAAGATTTACTTACCCGAAACTTTACAAAAAAAATTCGTTAAAAAATTTTACGAACATTTTTTATATAAATATTAAAAAATAATTAAAATAATTAAACGTTTATAAAAAAAATACAATTTCCCCGGATTATAAAAAACCGTAAAAAAAATAATAAACGTTTATAATATTTATAATAAAGTTAAAACCGTTTAATATAAATTTTACAAGTTTTTATAACTAATATAAATATTTAATAAAACATAATATATTATTATTTAAAATTTTATTACTATATTACTACTATTAACCGACCCGGTTATAAAAATATAATACGATAAAATATAAGTTATCGTAAACCGATTTACGAAATACGGCTATTTTTTACTTTTTAAAAATAATATTACTGTTAAACGGCTAATATATACCTTTATTTGTTAATATTTAAACAAATATAGATTATTTAAACAGATTATTTTTAATCGAGATATTTTTTTTATTTTTAAATTTAATATAAACTTTTTTAAAAAGATTAATATAAAATTTAAATTTTTAATTATTTATTACTTTTAAACAAATAAACAAACAAAAAAGTTAAATTAAACATTTAAATAATATTTCCGAAATTATATTAATTACGAACAAAATAATTAATATAAACTCTTATTTATAACCTAACTAATTTATAATATTTTTATAAATAAAAATATAAATATGTTATTTTATAAAACAGTTTATAAATATTAAACAGATATAAACCGATAAAAAAAATCTCGAACCGAAATTTTTATTATTAAAATAATCGTTTTAAAGGTTAAAATATTTGTTATAAAAATTAAAACAATATAAGCCAAGTTATAAACTATATTTTAATTTATTTAACAACGTATAATAAAATATTATAATAAAAAAAAAATTAAAAAACTAATTTTAATAAAAAAAAATAAAATTTATTTATTCCGATAAAAACAAAATTTAAACATTAATATTCTTTAGATTAAAACAAAACGACTAAATAATAAATTAAACTTTAAAAAACTTAAACTTTTTAAAATTAAAAAAATTGTTTTATTAACTAATTATAAACTATTATTATTAAATATAATACGAATTTATTTTATTTTTTATATTTTATTACTCGAACCCGCGTTAAAAGATATATTATTAAAAACGTAATTTAAAATAAAGACCGATTAAAACGTTTATAAAATCGAAAAAATTTTAAACTCCCGTTAAAATAGTAATAAATTCGAATATTTCGTTAAATAAAAAAAATATTTATATATTAATAATATTTAAAAATTTAAAAAATATTTAGAAATTACCGCGATAATTATAAATTAGTTCTACTATTAATATTTTAACCGATTAAAACTAAAAAAGCGGGGTCGATTTTAAAAAAAGTATTTAAAAAATCTTAATTAAACTTAAATAACGTTATTTGCGTTATTTTGGCCCGCTCTTTTTATTACTTTTGTTTTTCCGTTAAAAACTTTTGTTTTTTTTTAATACGTTTTATTTTATTTAGTTCGTTTAAAGATTAAAACCCGCGTTAAACTATTTTTACTTTACGATTTTTAAAGAACTTTTTTTATTATTTTAACCTAGCTAAGTTTTTTAAAATATCGTAAAAACTGTTTTAAGCTTTTTTTAGCTTTTTTTAAACTAACAACAGGCGTTATTTAACTTGTTTTTTTTCCCGTTTAAAACGGCGATATTTTAAAATTATATTATTAGCCGAATTTAAAAAAATATTTAAACCGTTATAAATACGACTAACGCGGATATATTTTATATATTAATTAGTTTTTTTTATTATTTTATAATTAAAAAAACGGTTAAAATAACGTAAACAAAATATAATTTTAAATTTAACTTAATTAATAAATACAGCAAAAACGATATATTATTCGGTTTTTTTTAACTTGTTAATTTTTTTAATACGGTTCGATATATTAAAAAAAAAAGAAGTAGTAATTTACCTAATTATTAGGATAATAATTCTAAGAAAAAAGGGATAATGTTACGGAACAAGCTCTAATACGGTCGAAAAAACGGGCTATTTTAAATACGCCCGTTTCTCCCTTCTTTCCCTTTCTAGTTTATAATTACGTAATAAATTACCAAACTTACTATAAACCGGGCTTATTAAACTTACTATAAATTAAACTTATTAAGATTATTATAAACTAAGTTTATTTAACTCGTTATAATCTAGTTATAAATAATAAAACCTTTATTTTTTATATTTATATATTTTTATAATTTTTTTTATATTTAGTTATTCGTTTTTATTTTTTAACTATTAACTTAACTTATTTCTTTATTAAATAATATATTTTTTACTTAGAATTAATTGTTTTTATTATATAATAACGGGGAGTATTTTGAAAACTTTTTAACGGATACCTATTAAAGATCTTATTATTACTTACAAATTAAGACCCCGTGCGCTCTCCTATATTGTTATATAGGAGGTCCGTTACATATTAGTAGTAATATTTGTTTTAATTGTTTATTTATTAATTTAAATAAAAATGTTATATTTTATTATAATAGTACTAGTTTTTTAATTGTTTAAATGTTATAATTTTAAATAAATTTTTTATTAGTTTATATATTAAAGTTTATAAGAAGTTTTTGTTCTTTTTTTGATTTTTTTTCGTTTAAATTATTATTAAAATCGTTATTAAAATTGTTATTATTAAAATCTTTTAAAATTTTTTTAATAAACTCGTTGTTTTTTTTTTTTACGGTTATTTATTCCGTTTAAAATTTAATAATTAAATTTAAGTTTATTATTATAATTATATTTTTTAATCGTTTTTATATTAAAATTATAATAAATATATCTACCGATATTTGTTTTTTTATTTATTATTTTCGGGTTTTTAGTTTTATAACTTGTAAATAAGTTTTTTAAAACATTTATTTATTAATCGTTTATAATTAAAATATTTTTTAAATATATTTTTTAAAAATTTTTTTTTTATAATTTTCTATTATTAAAACTTTTTTATATTAATATCCGTTTATTTATATTAAATTTTATTAATTAAAAAACTATTAAAATATAACGGATTTTTTATATAATAATATAAAAATACGTATAAAGTTTTAATTTATAAATAATAATAAAAACTTAATAAATATTTATTAAAAAATTTTTAAAATATTTTTTATTATTAAATAAAAAATTAAATAATTTTAAATTTAAAAAATATATTATTTAATAAAAATTATAAATTAAATTAATAACTAAAAAATAAAAACGAATAACTAATTAAAAAGAAATCGTAACATTATATAGAAATAAAGAACGTTTTTTTCCGTTTATTACGTTTTTAATAATCTTTTAGCGATTCTACGGATTTTAGTGATTTTATAGATTCTAAGGATCTAAAAGATCCAGGGGATCCCAGGGATCTATGTTACATGATTCCTTGGCCCGGGTAAGTAGTAATTAAAATACGGGCGCCTGTTTTAATAAAACAGGCCTAGAGCAGACCTTAGATTGTAACATTAAATTTATATATAAATAAATTATATAATAAAATTAACTTTATAATATTAATTTTAATTTAAAATTTTAAAATAAAATTATTTATAAATTAAATAATAATTTTTTATTTTATTATAAATATAATAATTAAATTTACTTATTTATTTTTTTAATAAAGATTTAAAAATAATTTTTATTTATTTTTACTTTTTTTTAATATTGTTTTTAATATTTTAATTAATAAAAGTTATAAAATTATTAATTTAAATATAAAGTACGGAGTAAGTATAATTTAATACGTAGTACCGGGCCCACTTTCAACTATTAGCCCGTAAATCGGGGCCTATACTTCCCTAGTGCCGGCCTATTAAATTAACAGTTTCTAGGTAGGTTAAGTACCTAGGTAGGTAGGTAGGTAGGTAGATACATACCTAGAGGTAGGTAGGCAGCCAGCCAGCCAGCCACTTAAAGCTATTTAGAACTTCAACAGTGCACGTGCTTATTTAGTCAATGATTCGAAACAAATCAAACAAGAGATCCGGCCAAATCAGTCAAATACGCGTTTTCTAGGTGCTAAGCAAGGCAAACCCAAATAATTACTAATATTTGACTTGTTTTACCTGTGGGTAGCGCTGCTTCAAGGTTCGGTCAATTCCATAGCGGCTAGAAGGGTGGCATGCAGTGCACCACAGCGGGTTGGCCTGCAGGAGCAAGGCATAATTAGCGGGAAGGGGAAACTTATGGTTGGACATTATAGGCACTATGAATATAGGATAAGAGTTCCAAGGTTATGCTACAGAAAACTCATTGAAGCAGCCTCTTTTGTCCATCAAAATCAACAGCAATGCCAAGAACATGTCGTAGCTAGAACTTGAGCATTAATATGGTTGCGCCCCATAATATTTCAACAGAGTCATAGGGATCTGATCGTTATCATTCTGAACGGCTAACTGAAGAGCTGTGAGCTGGCCAGGCTCAGTAGACTTGAGTTCAATATCTATATCCTCATCTAGGATTCTTTTCAAAACGTCGACGTCTTTTTGTCTGGCTGCCTCGTGGAGAATGCTTCGGCCTCGCTTGTCTACCCTCGTAATATCAGCTCCGCGGGCGAGAAGTAGATCGACAATCCGCAAGCTCGAAATGGAGACTGCTTTTTCTAGTGGTGACGCATCGACCTCCGTCACTATGTTCGGATCCGCGTTTTCATCTAGCAGGAAATTGACGGTGTCAAAGCTGTTTGCCTGAACTGCGAGATACAGGGCCGTGGCACTTTTATCTTGCACAGCATTGATGTCGACCTCTGCTGTATCTATGAGCAGTTTGATAACTCCAAGGCTATCTTTACTCTCATCTTCATTCTGGGCTGCATAATGTAGCGCGGTCCAATCTGATTCCGATCGTGACCTCGGATCTGCCCCATGTTCGAGTAAGAGTTGTACCATTACAGGATCGCAGTTCAAAGCGGCTTCTATAAGTGGAGTCCGTTGTTCATCATGTCGAATATTTGGATCGGCGCCATGATCAAGAAGAAGCTCAACGATAGAATAGAGTCCATAAGCCATTGCTAATTCGAGAGCGAAGCCCGTATTATCCGGCCCATCTGGATCGCACCCATTCTCAAGTAGAAGCTTTACAGTGTTATATGGACCCTCTTCAGAAAATCGGTCACCCTGCATCATCTGGCGCTCTCCGAGGTCCTGCGCAACGCATGTAATGGTAAGTATAAGTGGGGTTAGACCGTCTTCACCAGATGCTTCAAGGTCTGCGCCCTTAGATATGAGGAGCTCAGTAGTCTCGCTACCTCCGTATGCACAAGCTTCGCTCAGTGCTGTCCGCCCTTTGTACGCATCTGCGTTTATATCTGCTCCAAAATCAAGAAGAAGATTGCATGTTTCGAGTTGACCCCGCATTGCGGCAAACATTAGGGGTGTGAAATCATGATCTTCTCGAGCGTCGACAGAGGCACCTTTCTCCAAGATAACTCGGCACAGATCTAACTTTCCCACCAGCGCGGCATAATGAAGTGGCGTCCACTTGGTTTTGGAGCTCCACATTAGTTTCTGATATTGCATGTAATGATGCAGGCGCCCCCAGCCAAAATCTTCTAAGAACGCTTCAGCTTCCAAGCGACATTGAACTTCCAAGTCAACTTCCAAGGACGAGTCTTCAAGAGCAGCTGGCGAGTTTTCCTGGTCGTTAATCGTGCGGTGTGGAGAAGCCGTTGTGGATCTATCTGTTAAGTCGAGAGAGCGCGGACGTTGCCTCCAAGGACGCTGCCGTTTCGCCTCAAGAAGATTGTCCACGAACACATTGAATGCTTCAGATCGTGATGTACCCATCGGTTCCTCGAGGTGGGGCCGTAAGATCTCCTCATCTGCCGAATCATCATCATCGTAAGAGAGACTGCTTCGGAGAGTTTGGGCTTGTGTGTTATCGTCTTTGAGTGTATCGTGAGGGTTTGGGATAATCGGTTCTAGTCTTTTTCACACATAATAAGCTAAAGGCTTTCTAGGACAATGCCTTTGTCAACACTACCTCTCATGACTACAGGCGAATAATGATTGATCGCCAACCACGCCAGCTCGTGAAGGAAACTGGTTCTCATCCCGCTTTCGCTTAAGCCCGGTCATCTTATTGACTCTCAAATACAGAGGTTTTAAATTATTTCGTGGCGCAGAGCGTGATGACTAGAAGGCATCTGGGGGGGAGATTCGCAGTTAACCAATAGGACGTGTGGCAACCTCATTAGCTGAGGGCTGGCGAGGTGATTGGTTGTGCTTGTGGGTTGGCCGTGCTTGATTTGTAAGTAGTTACAGAGGACAAGATGGCATATTTGTCCAGAAGAAGGAAATTGAATCTTCAGAAAAGCAGGAGTGAAGAGTCAAATGTTTATGAGATACTGGCGTTGGACTGGTGGCCAGGGTGCAAAAGAAAGAACTTATTTGTAGGAGAGGGGACTGTCGCTTCATCATCATCTAAATTGTCACGGTGCTTGGTATACCTTCGTACATGGTTTCATACTCCGGAGTTGGCTACGCATAAATAATTTGATCGAATCTAGTTACGCGTCCCTGCATCTCACGGCGCCGGGGGGGGGGGGGGGGGGGGTTGGGGGGAGTGTCAGACGCAAGTATCTGCGCCAGCGCTACTACGAATATGGTACTGCCACCTTGTATCAAGAACAAAGCTGGTCATGCAACACGGGATAACGGCCCAAATCTCAAGTTTCTCTGGGTAAGGCAACTATTTGTCTAGGATTAAAGCCGCGCTGGGCACTCTCGTCTTGTCTGCCTTTTTACTTGCCTAGGTATTCATGCAGACTGAAGTGGCAAACATCATGACAATCCAAAATACGCGCGAAACGGAATGATAGGTCGGTAGGTGGGTATAATTTACACATTTTCATTTCCTTGAGGCGCAGCTGTACACATGCATGTACTTCGCTGCTTTAATGATGAGGCCTCGCATCGTTCGCGCCCTCTCCCAAGGCGTATTTTAAGGCTGCTCACCGAACCCCAAGCCCGATATTTCTCAATCCATTGGCTAAAAGCGTTGAATAATTATGCCAACCCCCAATTTCGAAATATAATCCCGACCTGCCTGAATCTCGGCACGCTGCGGCTTGAATGTAGTCATTTTGATGTCACCCTCCGGGGCTTCTTATCGGGACGGTAATGCTGTGGCCCAGGATATCTGTGCTAAGCTATGACCAATAAATGTTATTGCAGTCTTTCGAGCAACCTCCTAAGCCCTTTATCTACGAGTTCATCATCAGCTCTACTCTTCAGGCACACCTTTGGGATTATATACAACTGCATATTTGTGTGCACTGTAATATTGTTCGCGGTGGGTGGTTCCACACTTATTTTTGTTGACAATTCTGGGCGATATGGAAACACTATCGCCCGAGGCTTCGGACCAGCCTCAAGAAATCGGACGGAGATCAAGTCGACTTGAATCTTTCGAGGTGCGCAACCTTTTCTTTTTGAAACATATCGCGGCAGATGCAGAGAAGCTAACCCGTTCGGTGATGCGAAGAACTATCATTCCCCAGAACCAGGAAGTTCAAGTGACGGACACAGCGAATCAAAAGTGAGCCCATCGGGAGAGCAAGCGTCCTCCATATCGGCAGTCTCGCCTTCAGTTGGCGAAGACGATGATTCCGCCGCTCAGCGTGATGAACATACCAACATTACAGCACCTAGCTCCGACTGTTCTGGGTCAGAGTCTACGGCTCGAGAAGATTGGGAATACAGGAAGACTACTTGGGGTGAATCAAATAACGCCCTCGACGAGCTCATGGACATGGTCGGGATCGAAGAAATCAAAAGGAAATTTCTTCAATTGCACACACTTATTCAGACTGCAGGACGTCAGGGACTCGATCACATCTCAGAGAAGTTTGGTGCCGTATTCATTGGTAATCCTGGAACAGGTGAGCTCAGGGAATTTCTTGTTAAGCGATACCTATCTAAACTAACATTCTTATTATTGCCTTCTCCCAGGCAAATCTAAAATCGCGATGATATACGCCAAATATCTATACGACACGGATAATGTGCCTAGCAATTCCGTGACAAGGATAACAGGATCTCGGCTGGCCTCTAGAGGGGTTCGGGGCTGTAAGTCGCTACTTGCCGAGTTGCAAACTGACGATGGAGGAGTTTTCCTAGTAGAAGAAGCCCATCAACTAATGCGCACGCGTGCCGGGACTGCGTGTCCTGTTCTTGACTATATCATGTCCGAGGTGGAAAATTTGAAAGGAGAAGTCGTCTTTCTCTTTACAGGACATGGCAAGCAGATGGAGGCACTGTGTGCCTATTATCCTGGCTTTTTGAGTCTCATACCAACGGTCATCAATTTCCCCGATTACCTCGATCATGATCTCCATCTCTTACTTATTCGCGAAGTGAATTCACGATTTGGTGAAGAAGTGATAATACAGGGCGGCTATGATGGCCGTCTAATGAAGATTGTAGCAAGACGTATCGGTCGGGGTCGTGGTCGGCACGGCTTTGGCAACGCACGAGACGTTGAAACTGCAGTTGCCAAGATTCATAGCCGACAGGCTGATCGTCTCTTTCGATCCATGAAGGATAGATCGCATTGCAAGAGCGACGATCTCGTATTATCTCAAGAAGATCTTCTGGGGCCTCCGCCACTTCATGCATTCAAGAGCCGCGCATGGGATGAGCTGAAGGCAATGATTGGCTTAAGTTCCGTCAAGAATAGTATTGAGGCGATGATACACAGGCTGCAACTAAACTACCAGCGAGAGCTTGCTGAAATGCCGCTTTTGGAGTGCTCGCTGAACAAGCTATTACTTGGCAACCCGGGTACCGGGAAAACCACAGTCGCGAAGCTGTACGGCCAGATCTTATCTGATATTGGGTTACTCAGTGATGGTGAAGTTGTCATTAAAACCCCATCCGACCTTCTTGGAGACGCTCTCGGTCAATCTGAAACGAATACAAAGGCTGTCTTAGATTATACGAAGGGCAAAGTGTTGATTATCGATGAGGCTTACATGTTGGGACACGGTGACAAATCGACTCCGACACACGACCCTTATAGAACTGGCGTGATTGATACTATTATCGGCGAAGTTCAGAGCACTGCTGTCGAGGATCGCTGCGTTCTTCTTGTCGGTTACCAGGACCGGATGGAATCCATGCTTAACGACGTTAATCCAGCGCTAGCAAGACGATTTCCTCTTGCATCAGCATTCACGTTCGAAGACTATTCTCAAGATGAACTAAAACAGATTCTTGGAATTAAGCTTAGCGCCCAAGGACTCAGAGCCAGCAAGGAAGCTATGGATACTGCTCTCGAAGTTCTTGCCCGCACCCGTAATCGCCCGGGGTTCGGCAATGCGGGAGAGGTTGACATAATTTTGGACCAGGCAAAATTACGGCAGCACTCCCGGTTACTCAGTGATAACAACATGGACGCAGAAATTGACTTGCTGTTGCCACATGATATCGACCCCGATTTTGAACGGGGTACTCATTCGCTGCTCAATATTAGAGCTCTTTTCAATAATTTCGTTGGAAATGAGGCCGTTATAAAGCAGATGGAGAACTATCAAGTCATCGCAAGGAACATGAAGACTCTGTCACAACGCGTGATGGATGGGTCGGTCAAAGGGCTGCTAAAAGATCCGAGAGATATAATCCCTTTTACTTTCATTTTTTGTGGCCCCCCAGGTGAGAGACCTGGAAATTGTGCTTAGCGAGCCTATTTCCGCCCGCTAACTTAAACCCTCTAGGCACCGGCAAGACGACAACAGCTAATAGGATGGGCGAATTGTTCTATGATATGGGCTTCCTCGCATCGAAGGACGTTATCGAATGTTCGGCAACAGATCTGATTGGAGAGTATGTTGGCCATACAGGCCCCAAGACAAAACGTCTTTTTGATACAGCCCTCGGCCGGGTGCTGTTAATTGATGAGGCGTATAAGCTGGCTGAGGGGCCGTTCAGCAAGGAGGCAGTGATCGAAATGATTAATAACCTCACACGACGGACCTATCAGAATAAACTTGTTGTTATCCTTGCTGGATACGAGCATGACATCGACAAGCTAATGTCCATCAATCCAGGACTTAGTAGTCGCTTCCCGGTGGTAATCAGGTTTAGTAACTTGTCTGTCGGAGAGTGCGTTGACCTACTGTTGAAATGCCTCAGGGAATTTGGACTAGACACCAGCTCCCTAGGAACATTGGAGCACTGCAGTTCAGGCGTAGGGAGGTCTTTCAAGAGACTATCAACGCTTCCCTCTTGGGGAAATGCCCGAGACATCCAGACCATAGCCAAGATGATACTATCGAGGCTTCTGGAATCAAACACGCCGATCTTCTCCTTAGCTGTCACTGA
The DNA here is from genome assembly GCA_022578715.1 of Nemania sp. FL0916. Taxonomy (NCBI): domain Eukaryota; kingdom Fungi; phylum Ascomycota; class Sordariomycetes; order Xylariales; family Xylariaceae; genus Nemania; species Nemania sp. FL0916. The sequence continues at coordinate 13,295 of MU390290.1, forward strand.
AAGCCTCATCGATCAAGAGATTACCGCCATGATAAATGATCGACAAATGCGGACGGCAACAGTCCTTAATTCAGAGGATGCTAAGATGCATCCAGCCACCCTTTCGCCGAACGATTTTCGCAAGACAAGAATGATCCCTTCAATTAAGATGAAAGCTAAGACCAACATGACTACAAGTAACGCCGTCGAACAAGGTGAAACTCTTAAGGCGCTACAGGATATTTGTACAAGAATTGCTATCCCTCGCGACAAATATAGCGCAATCACCGAGGGCAGGGGGACACAGAGTCCATCCAAAAAAAGGGAGCGGGAGCCAGAAGTGTCTGACGAGATATGGCAACAGCTCGAGTCTGATAAGAGAGCGGCGAAGAAGCGCAAGATGGATTGCGACAGGTTGTCCAACGTCCTGGCCCGCGTCAGTGGTGAGATCTCGAACGCCAAGGCCGCAATTGCAAGGGCACCGGCTGGCTCAGAGATTGCCAAGCGCGCAGAGAATAGATTGCGTGTGGCAGAGGAAAAGCATGAGAAACACCGTGTGGCCTTGGAGGAGAAGGAGAAGGAAGAGACACTGGAGACGGAGGCTCAAGAACTGCTGAAGGATGAATGCCCACTGGGCTTTGCTTGGATACGGCAGGAATCTGGGTACCGTTGCGCTGGTGGTAGCCACTATGCCACATTCGAACAGATCCGGGCTGGGCGAATTTCAAAGGAAGAAATCGCAACTTCTGGAGAGCAGAACTGATCCCGGCATCAGTGCCAGTCGGCTACAATAAATCAATGATTCGAATTTATGCCTGAGAGTTTGAAATAGGAATATGTACTTCTGCACTAATCACATCGGGGCTTTAAGTAGGGGTGAGCCGCAGTTTTAAAGCCCTATACAGATGGCATGGATCTTACCTGTTAAATGATAGCGATGTTGTGGCTTATGCTAATACTTATTAGGTTTATCATCACTGTTCTCACGTCTATCCGTTACGTATATTAGCACTTTACTCTCAACTGCTTGAATTACAAGGACTGGACTCCAGTAAACCAGAACCAATATTGGCTTCGTAAATACCGTTGTTAATGTCAAGCTTGGATTATTTTATGTATTTACCTGATTGCCGCGTACTTCGTACCCCTGTATTTTATTATAACACAAGATCCCCCCAAGGGCCAAAACTAGCCTAGCTTAGGTTACTTGGCATCATATCATTAGACGCTAATATCAAGTAACAGCGAGCGCGTCTACGAAGTAGACAATCGAATATAGCGAGAGGCAGACGCTATCCGCCCACCAGTTTGATTCTTTCGCTTTTTCTAGAAGGACTGCCAAGGCTTACTTGCGCGTCCGTTACAAGTTATTTACTAATTACGAACCCAGGTACGCAGTCAGGCTGACGCTCATGTACCCCGTCGTAATGCCATCCGTACCACAATCGGCTTCTTCTCAACTAGCAGGAAGGTCCTCAACTGCTCCCACTTTAGCTCTTGTCCAGGAACGGCTCGGAAATCAAATTTCCAAAGCAACTTGGCTAGTGCCAGTCGCATCTCCGCCCAGGCGAGGTTTTGTCCCATGCATGAGCGTGGACCAACACTGAAGGGCTGGAACGCGTTTCGTTGATCATGGAAAAAGGGGGAGTCGGAGTTTTCCGTTTGATTGGGCAGCCAGCGCTCGGGAGTGAAGGATGAGGCCAAGTGAAAGCAGTTTGGATCACGATTCATTGTGTAGGCCTGGATCGATACTCGAGTCTAGAAAACTGGTTAGAAGGGACCAGATTTGAAGACAATCCGACAACTTACACCACCTGGCAACCAAACGCCGCATACGGTGTCTCCTGCGTGTGGCACCCTCCTTGGAAGTATCCAAGGAATCGGTGGGCACAATCTCAGCCCCTCTGAAATAACGGCATTGAGATAGGGTAGAGATCGTAGAGCCTCAAGAGTAATCTGTTCGTACGAATCAAATCTGCCGCGTATCTCACTGGCTAGAATTTCCATCTTATCAGGATTGAGTACCAGATAGTTCAGAGTACCGCCCAAGACGGTTGCTGTTGTCTCACTCCCTGCCGTTGTTAGCACCATAAAGGTCGCATTTGTCTCTTCTCTAGAAAAGGCTTCATTGTCGCCCCCGGCAATGACATGAGACATAATATCGGGCCGCTCTAGCTCGAAATTCAGACGCCGATCAATTTTGTTAACGATCTGTAAGTAGTGATCCCTTTGCATCTTCTTCAGCGATGGTGGAATACACTTCATCAGAAGAAGCTCGATGAGAGGGTAAAACCGCGCGGCCGCAACGAATGAGGCGGCCTTCACACTGTTAAATAGCAGTGAAATCCAAGGGTGATATCGTGAATTCTGGAGGCAATCGAAACTCTCACCGAAGCCTAGATCACCAAAAATGTCGAAAGTCACAAAGTTAAACCATGGGGCGATATCGAATCCATCTCCGTCAATCTCACGTTTCTTCGTCGCTTGTTCAGCCAGTCGCTCGACGAGAAGGTTAACATACGAGTGCAAGATGGATTCTTGTGCAATCAAGGCACGGGCAGTGAATCCAGGCGCCAGGGCTTTGCGCATACGTGAATGTGTGTCAGGATCGATCGCACTGATAAGAGAGTTCGGGCTACCAGGCTGCCTCCCCCACCAGACAGGGTCCTTGAGGAAACGGTCCGATCGAAGTAGGAATATATCTATCCACGCATCTGCTCGAGCAAAGGTGACTTCATCCGGTGCGATGCGCAGAATTGGCCCGTAAATTCGATGGAGTTGTTGTATATCGTGCACAATGGTACCCTTAAGCAGCGAGTAGATGAACGGCAGCCTTGAAGCAGACCATAAGCGTGGGCCGGGTATTTTTGAGAGCGGATGGAAGTAGACGTTGTAAATAGCTCGAAGGACCAGATACTGTATTCTTTTAGCCCTTCACATTTGCAATCATAAAGGGGCCCCCTGGAAAAAGGTGCGTACAGCCACTGCGCCCAGGGCGACAGTCGAAAGAACCCCCCAAATCGGTAAAAGTTCTCCTGTGACTCCCATCATTTTAAGGGATGAACTGTCCGCCGCGTACTAAGGACGGATGAAATGTGGTGGCTGCATTCACACGTCTTGTTCACTATCGCACTGACTGAAAACCTCCAGGGAGAAAAGACCAGAGGGTTGATCTTACAATGTCGTGAGAGCCGAATGGGCAGAGAAAATAACAGTCCAAGACGAAACTCCATGGCGCGTAAGGGGCCAAAGATATATGCGTGTTTCGCCTGTTGGGTTCGTCGCTGCGCCATCTATTAGCTTGTTCTCGAGGGCGCCGGCTGTACTATAGTACTCTACTAGATCAACGCGCAGCGCGTAATATCTCCAATTCCATCTGACGCAGCTTCAAGTAGTGTGCGGCACCCGCTCACTGTAATTACCGTTGCGTTGGTCGTAGCCATTATGCCACGAGCAGATCCGGACATGGCTAAATTTGAAGGAATAAATCTTGACTTCTAGGGAGCAATATTTGGACTTATCATAATCCCGACATAGTATCAGTTGATTACAATAATAAGAACTCATGCCTGAGAGTTTGGGATAGGAAAAAGTACTCCGCACTTCTCCAATAATCACTTCGGGGCTGTGAGCTGCAGCTAAAAAGCCCGATAGTACTGATTATATGGATCCCATGTCGCCTAGCTTCCGTTGAGGTTGCCAATTATAGCGATGTTACGACTACGCTAATACCAAGTTTCTCATCACAGTTCTTATATCTTGCAACCCATAGCTTTATAGCAAGTCTATCCGTTTCAAAGTCCTTAATGATATGAATTGAACGGAATCAATTCTGGCACCGTAGTTGCTGTTGTTTATGTCGAGCTTGGATCCTCTTATTTAGCTACCTGATTACCCCTGTATTCTGAAGATGCGCCCAAGGCTGGCTTAGTTGCTACAACCAGAGAATGCCTGGAGAATCGGATATAGGACCTATGATAGTGACAGGCAGACGCTATCCATCCGCCAATTCGATTCCTTCGCTTCTTCTAGAAGGACTGCCAAGACTTACCATGCGCGTCCGTTACAAGTCCTTATAGGCAGCCAGAAAGGGCAAATTAGTTATAAAGTCTGATCATTGCATGGATTCAGAACTATCAAGCCTAAATCGGCAACGCGACCGACATGCCTCTACGGAGTACTCCGTACTGTAACTCCATCTCACCACTTAGGTAGATCAACCTCACCGCCCCGAATATGACAGCGCCAACCAAGACCGCAGCGGCAAGATTTGCAGCGATCGAGGAGCTGCTGCTGATGATCGCCGACTATGTAAGTCGCCTCATGATCCGGCCCAGTTCAGCTCGCTAACAGCAGCCCAGGTAGACAGCCGCAGCACGCTCTGGTCTCTCTGCCTCACCACATGGCGGTTCAACTGCGTGTTCACGCCCAAACTCTCGGAGCTTGTGGAACTTCGCATAGACAATTCCGATGACGAGGGCGACGATGCAGCTCGCATGCAGCGCATTGTCGATAGTTTGGTAACCGGTCCGTATTTACACGACCTGGAAAGTCTGCATCTCACCGTGAACAACGGTCCGGCGTTTCCGGAGAAAACACTCGGTCAGATCAAGAGTGTGCTCGCGTGCGCGCCGAATCTTAAGATCTTCACGTAAGTTTTCTTCGTTCAGTGCTATAGCGCAGAAGACAGCTAGAGGGCAGGAAGAAACGAAATGGCTGTAGTCAATTTTAACCTGAAATAAAATAGTTGGGACTCGTCCGAAGGGGACATCCCCATCCTCACCCTTATCCACCTAAGCACCTACTGCCCCCATCTCACAGAACTCCATCTACGCTCCGGCTCAGACACCAACACCACGAACTCCGGCGCATCCCGCGAGCTCAACAACTACGGCACCGGCTTCCGGGACGTGGCCAACGCCGCCGACCTCCCGGTCTTCTCCAACGTGCGCGTGTTCACGTGTCGCGGCTTGGGAACCTGGCACGCGCTGTGTATCCTCAGACAATGTACCGGCGCGCTCGAGCGCGTCGAGATGACGAGGCTGGGATATATGCTCGCATTGGGCTGGGTGCATTCCGGGTATCATGCGCATTTGAGAGGGTTCGTGGCTAGGGAGGAGGCGGGGCGGGCGAGGAGGGAAGGGGATGGTGTAGGAAAGGAGGAACCGAATGAGAGTGGGAAAAGGAGGCCGTTGAAGATGGACATGTGTTATTCGCGTAGCGCACGTGCGGATTACGATTGTGAAGTCTGCGAGGGGACGTCTAAACAATGTAGTGAGAATGGGAATGACGGTGGTGATGATGAGGTTGATCAGAGCGACCGGGTTAACGATGAGACCCTCGGCGACGAGAGGTATGGTCCTGTATGGCCGTGGGCGAGAGGTAAAGCACGCCAGTTCCTGCATCCAGGCCAGGTCAGACATATCACGTATGAATATCCTCATCCCAATCCGCCTGGAGAGCTGGCTGAAGAATAGGTGATTATACAAAGAGACAACTCGAGAAGGATGGCAATTATAGGACTGGAATTTCTAGTGTATACGCCGAGTGAAATGCGTCGAGTCTAGTTTACCGCACAAAACCAACCATCTTTACCGTTTCTAGGGATACTCTTACATCTCTGTACAGGACATCACCCCTTTTCATACACCCTCATCCATCTCCTCCACCCCCGGCGCCCACTCCAACCCCCTCTGCTCCTGCACCAGCGTGTACATCCTCCCCCCATCCACCGCAGCCTCCAAATTCCTCAAAACCAACACCTCCATCTTCCGACTCGTCTCAACCGTATACGTACCAACATGCGGCAACAAAAACGCCCTCTGATTCCTAACCAACCCCTCATGCACCCTGGGCTCATTCTCATAAACATCCAACCCGACAGCCGAGACCCTCCCCTCCTCAAGCGCATCCACCAACGCGTCCTCGTCAATCAATGCCCCGCGCGCCGTATTCACGATCACCACACCGGGTTTCACTTTCGCCAGTTTAGCAGCGCCGAGAATATGGCGCGTAGATGAATTCAGGGCCAAGTTTAGAGAGAGCACGTCTGCGCGCGACAGGAGCTCGTCGAGGGTGGATATGTATTCCGCACCTAAGGGAGATTCGAGGAAGGTGGGAAGGCGATGCCGGTTGTGGTAGATGATCCGCATGCCGAAGGCGCGGGCGCGATGCGCTAAGGCGCGCCCGATCCCGCCCATGCCGAGGATCGCGAGGGTTTTACCCCTAGGATCGTGCCCGCGCGGGGTCGCGCCTAGCCAGTTGCCTGCGCGGAGGGCGGTGATGGAGAAGTGTGCCACTGGGAGGGGGGTTAGGTGCTGTGAGAGAGAGGTAGGGGGATGGTGTTGTATTGGTTATAAGTGCGGGATGGAGAGTGTCTATAGAGAGTGTAGAGTGTGGAGTTATGCCAAGTTTGCATTATATGCAAATTCTAGCAGAGCTCAATCTCAGTGGTAAAACATGAACAAATACACAAAACCGCATTAGGAAGCAAACTCACTCCTCAGCGCGCCAAGCATCAGAAAAATCCCAACATCAGCCGTAGCATCATCGACCGCGATCGGCGTATTCGACACCGCAATCCTTCTCTTCGAGCAAGCATCGACATCAATGGTATCATACCCGGCGCCATTATGCGCGACGTAGCGCCAGGCTTTTGGGAGCGCATCGACGAGCTCGGCGTCGAACGCGCCCGTGAGCCGCGTCGACCCGTTCGACCGGTAGCACGCCACCACGTCGTCGTACACGCCATTCCGGCAGTTCGCTAGGAAGTCTGCCCGCGTGCCGGATCGGAACTCTAGGAGTTTGTATTTGGCCCCGAGAGCTTGCCATTCTGCTTCGGCGTCGGAGAGCGTGCCGATGCAGAGCACCGTCGGCGTCATGGCGGGGTGGGGTTAATTGGAACTAATTACTACGTGACGGAGAAGGACAAGATTGAAATGGTAATAGAGGCGTGGGTAAGGAGTTTCTCAAGTGAAGTGAGTTGAGTAGTTGAATTAAGCCACATAGTATGACAAGCGAGCTGACTCCAGCTCTCGCGAGGTTGAATAAATAAATACATGTACTCCGTAGTACGGAGCTGCTGGTTATTAGTGGGCATCTTGTTGTCAGCTAGCCCACCCGACGGTTCGGTTCGGGTTACATCGAATCTCCACCTTTTAGATCGAACCAACATGCGCGAGGGTGTGTGTGTCTTAGTGACGACTCTTCGTTACACTCGGTCGTATCTCCACCGTTTTCCGTTGATAGGTAGTCAAGGCAAACTGCAATTCCAAGTAAGACCTGTTGTCTAGCCTCTACACCGGTGAATCCCAGTGAGGCAATGGATCCAAGGCCTTATCCCAATGTCTATCCCCATCCGCTGTCAGACTTGATCTTACTCCGTGTGGCTCCGATCTCGTGCGGGATGAAGCATTGCTCGAATAGAGTCTACTGCTGGCTCTGGAGCTGCTATTGGCCATGCTCTCTTCTGGTCCAGCATTTAGGTCCGGTCCAGCTCTAAGGTTTGTCCCAATATCTTCCGATGCTGGCTTCCAGAGGTTCAAGCGAACATTTTTGACACGAGCCCAGCACGCGCGACTAAAGGGCAGTATTGCCACTGTGAATAGCCACGTCGCATGAAGACGGTCGGATAGGTAGACTAGGCGTTTCCGCCCCGCCGAACACCTAGCTTTGAAGCCGATCCAGTCCACGGCAATGATGGATATGAATGCCAACAGGTACGTAACAAGTGACACTGATACAATTGCCGTCTTGTACTCCCATTTGCTCTGAGCAGCTTCCTTTTGAAATATGTCTAGGCTGAACACGGTCTAAGAAGGCGCATGTTAGGCGAGATGGTCCATGAAAAACAATAACCTTGAACGTACCGAGATAAAGCTTGGGGGTAGATATAGGATCGTGACGATAGTGAAAACAAGCACGTAACGGCCCATCGATATGCTGCGCTTAGTTTCATTCAACCCGCTAATAGCCAGTTCCGAGGAATTGTTGGCCGCACGCAGTGAGGTAGCGCCGAAGAGCTGCAAGGTAAAGCCTATTAGGTAAAGAAGTATACATTGCGAAGATAGGGGTTTCATACCACGTCGCGGAGACCTTTCACTTCCTCTGTCTTCTCCGAGATACGGCCTAGCAAACTTCGCTCCGCTTGTTTTTGGAACTCTTTGACTGATTCCCAGTTGGACTCCATAGCTCGGCACTCGTCCTGCCGCATCCTGGTTATCGGAAAAGTAGTTGATTTTAAAAACGTGTCGTCTAGCGTGCGGATGTCATCTGACACGGTAGAGATGCACTCAGCGAAGAGACGCAGTACTTGGAGGATAGTGACGTATAAGGTAGCCCGCTCGAAATTGTTATCAAACATCCATTTCCTAATTTGTTCCGGTTGCATAGTGTGATCTAGGCGAAAGTTTACCCGCTCGTCAATCTCGTCCAGCATAGCGTTCCATCTCCCCTGCCAAAGACCCACGCAGGTGAATAAAGCCGATTGAAAGGCGATAGTTCCTTCCAGGCCGTAGCGCCTGTCGGGCTCCCAGTTTCTATCAGGGTAGCATTCAAAGTCGCTCAATATCACGACACTATAGAATGGCGGCACACCGAAGTTCCCGGATGGTATATCTTGCCCTGATAGTAGACCAAAAATTGAAATTCTCTTTTCTTCAAAAAGAAGAGGAGCTACCCCGTGGATTTCCGATCTAATTTCGCCACGTTCTCGATCACACTTCAGCCCATCGGTACCTTGGCCGTCATCGAATGATATACTTCCGAAGCAGCGGAAATGAACTTGGAGGCCGATGAGTCTAATTTGGGTCGAACGAGCGCACATGTGAATTGATGAAAAGTGCCATCTCTCGAATCGCTGCGACCATTGCCCGGAAAAGACGCCAAGAAAATACAACCAGGTCTCTACCTCATTGTAAGTCCAACGACCTATTTGAGACAGAATGAAATTAAGTATAGGAAAGCTGAGGACGCCGTTTTCTATAGGATGCCGAATAAAGCTACGAGAGAGTGAGCAACTTGTATTCTGAAGAACATTGGCTGTGAGACCGTGAATACCATATAGTTCCGTAGCCCCTTGATGAGACCGGATAGGTTGCTTGGTCAAATATTTCGGTAGTCCCGCAGTTCGTCTATGACTCAGAAAGATCAAACTCAGACATGACCTAGAGTTTAATGGTATATTATGTATCCGACTTACCCAAGGACAGAAATTCCCAGTACCAGTATAATCATTGTCGGCGAGATAAATAAGATCGTTTGTGTCCCACAATCCAGTCTTGTCCCAGTTCCACGCAGCGGTGGCTCCACGAGCCATTTTTGGCATTTCATTTTTCGGAATATCGACGGGCGTCGCCCTTTGCGACATAATGTGATTTCGGATCCGGGTTGCCATCTCAGACCCTTCGTAAGCTAGGCTGATATCCAAGTTGTCAGGGAGTAATAGGACAAGCCTGTCTACAAAGCTCGGTATGAACAATTCTTGAAACGGGACGATGCTTCGGTATCGCTCGCGAAGGTGGCCAAATTTATCCCGGTACAACATGGAGAGTAGTGCATCAACGTAGGATGCCATTTTCTCGGGGGTAGGCTTGATCATTCTCTCCCAGTGCCTCACATCACAACAAAATTGGCGCTGTATTAGATCATCCAATGTTAAAACTATACGTTTGGGGTTTGAACGGCAGTAGAGGACTAACCTCAGTTTTGGGTACTGGTTTGGGTTGCGGGACGAGAGACTGCACTGCTTCAACGATCTTTTTAATGTCTGTTTTGATCTCAGCCAAATCATCTTCTGTCTGTGTAGCTTTAGCAACAGTTGTTGACCCGGATTCCGAAGCCGCCGACATCTTGTGCAATACAACGCACCGCCTCAGGTGTGCTTGCGAGAGGGTAGCGGGCCACGATCGGAAGAAGGTGCAGCATCGGGCACTCAGTACTCAACAGGTAAGACTCTTGGCTGCCGGACGTACTATATTATCTCAGAAATCTCAGTCAAAATGAGCTTCCATTCGTATCTTATCGTGCCACCCCTTCCCCTTTCCTCTTCAACGCGCCAGCAAATCACAGACCTCGCCGTTAATTCGGGTTCGCTGAAATGCTAGCGTTGTAACGTCGGCCGCACCCGTCATAGTCGGGCTCGGAGATTATAGCCCTGCCTCGAAGGGGGTTGGGGAGGTGTTTGCTCCAAGATCATATCACCTCGAGATATGCACCAAGGGACACCCTGGTAAAGGGTCGTACATAGGCCGAATCATCGAGTTTTGACTTGGGTGGTGGGATTGAGCAAACAAATACCTATGCATCATACGGAATGCTGCCCCTGCTCTCGCCAAGAGAAACGCAGGCTACAGATGTGCAGTGATGATAGGCCAGGAAGTAAATCACAGTCAGATGGGAAGAACCAGCACAGTTGAACAACAGGACCAAACGCGAATAAGGATTTGAATTCATATGGGTATGCCACGCCAGCTTGTCTTAACCCTGACCACGAGCGTGAAAACGAGCTGCTATTTTTTAAGCGCCAGACTTGAATTACAGCATTTTTCGATTATCCGACTGGGTGAAGCCAGAAAAAAAGATGAAAGAAACAAACCCCTTCCTGCCAGGAAGGGCTTCTTGCTCGCACGACCGCCACTGTGCGAAGCGCAACTTAAACGCCAGACACCTTATGTGGCCATACGGCCTCATATGCAGATTACTTCCTCCGCGGAGTATACCGCTATTCTATGAACGTTGTGGCATCATGCAGGGTAAGTCCCGGAGAATTTGTCGGGCTCGCGGGTGATCAATGCTTCATCCCAGGATAGGTGGGCAGGGGTATAGGCGTCCGTTTTACCGCTACAGGCGCCATGACAGCCGACTTCGGAGTCTTCTCCTTCTCTTTCGCCTTGCTTTTCTTCTCTTTGGATTGTGTCGAAGGCTTTTTCGCCGGTGTAGAGGTGGGTTTTGGGGTGGTTATAGGACCAGGAACGGGGACAGGGCTCTGCTTCTGCGTGCGAGGCGGAGTTTCAGCAGGTGGATCTGCTTTCAGACGTTTAGGTACTCCGTTGGCATCACTAGTATTCTTTCGTTTCCTCTGTCCGTTTACTTTGTCCGGCTTCGTGGGCTTTCCTGTGTGTTTCTCCATTTTCTCCCGGCTGGTGGGGGCAGAGGATGCCGGAGGTGTCATCATGTCGACATCTGAATTATTGCTTAGCTCGTCCTCTGAAGTGACGGGCGACGGTGCGCGAAAGTTGGGGTTGGCCTGGGGGCCCGAATGGTTGCTGCGAGCTGGTTCTGTCGGAGCCGCGTCCAAGACTTTTGGAGAGGGAACACCGATAGGCGTATACCGAATCCTGAGGCCCTCAGGCTGCTGCCGAATGGGCTTGGGCACCGGGACATAATCGTCCGTAGCCGTGGCGTGGACTTCACCACTGGGTCCGAACTTCGCCATCCGGCGTAAGTGAATGGTTGAGTCGATGTTATGATTCACTATGAATATTAGCGTCGAAAAGGGCGAACCGGTGTGTAAGTGACTTACGAGATGAATATTTATCGCCACTATGCGAAGGGATGAGAAGTTGGATCTGTGTGTTCGTGGCATAAGGCTCCAAGTCTAGGCCATAGCTGTCCCCGTTATGTGTCAATAAGGATCCCCCTTTAGCTGCATTCGCCAGGTCTATCTCCATATCTTTCAAGACCGTAATTGGGAGTGAGGCCGGCGCGGTAAAGTACCACAACTGCTTGCCCTCTAGGTTAGCTGTACTAAAGAAATCGGCGACTTCCTTGCCAGGGTTGTTGGACGAGGCTTTGCGGAGCGTGAAATCCGAGCCGTTCAGCCACGCAGCTTGCGATCTAAAGAGGCAGTGGTCAGATCAGGACCAGCGGATGGTCTTACACGAGAGACTTACAAAGCGGATGTCGATCTTGTGGCTATTTCCTTGCTATTGGGCCGAGCAGCGGCAGTTGCACCACCATCGCCCTCGTCATCGCTCTCACTACCGCTGTCGTTTTCCTCGCTGGATAGTTCCTGGGTATTGGGCACAACAGATTCGGCCGCCTTGTTCGCAATGGCCTGAGAGGTAGCGGCAGACTCTTCTTCCTCGTCGCTCGAACTTGCTTTGTCCTCATTCTCGTCGCTGTCGTCACTCGAGCTCTCCTCGCTCTCTCGGTCTGCCGATGGCTTGCCATTGACGGCCGTAGCTGTGGACGTGGTCGTGTTCTTCGCATCGGCATCGGCATCGTCGCTGTCGCTTGAGGTGTCGCTAGAGCTGGTAGTATCGCTACTGCTCTCTTTGTTATTCTTGCTACTCGCACTAGCCGCCGCCGGTTTGTGACCGCCTGAGGGACGGGTGGAATCTGATGTTTCCGATGTGGACTCGGCCTCGGACTCGGAGCCAGACTGGGAATTAGGGATAGACTCGTTCTCGTTCTCGTCACTGGGCTTCTGGGCCGACGGAGGTGTGCTGCCGTTGATGCCGTTGATCACGGGCTTTGCAGGAGTTGCAATTGCGGTTGCAGTTGCAGTTGTAGTTGCGTTTGCACTCGGCTTCGTGCCGTTGACCTTGGCCTTCTTGGCGGCCGTGCTCGCGACATACTTCTTGCGCGCTGCATCGATGTCGCTGCCACTGCTACTGCCGCCGCTGGATGAGGATGAATCGCTATCGCTGTCCGAATCTTGCACTGGGTCGGCCTGTTTGCGAGGCTTCGAGAATTCACGCGTACCGGACAGTGGAGTTTTGGCTGCTTTCGCTTTGGCCGATGCGCTGCTCTTCTCCAGGCGCACTTTGCTGGCCATGCTGCTCAGCGAGCCAATATTGGCTTTGGCGTTCCTCATTCTGCTAGATCACATGCAAGCCGTGCCGCGCAGGTGTGATCTTGCAGGTGTGGTCTTGCAGGGAGTAGATTGGCGGGTAAATGATGTGTCGCGATGAAGATGCACGAAGCAGAAGGTCGGAAGTTTAGTCGCCAAAAATTTTTGGAGCTTTAGCTTGGCTGACACGACAAGGTACTGTTACTGTAGTACGTGTAAATTGGTGAAAGTCGAGGTGGGGATACAGCATTGTATGCCTGCTGTAGATGAGACCATGGGTACTGTATTGTACCGAGTTTAGTGGGACGGTGGGACCCTCTCCCTGGCACCGAAAAAGAAGTAGCGACGCGAAGTGCTCCGATTCACAAGAACACGCGGAAGGAGCTACCGGTGCCGCGCGCTGTGATAGGCTGGTAGCACCTCAGTACCGGTAAGTGGGTATCAAGGTTAAAATACAAAGTACATAACCTTCGTACAAGCCTTCCAATGCTAAAATGCTTCACTTTCCAGAAGAGGGCTCGGCCCATATCATCATAACACACATCTTTTGGCATTTAAAACCGATACTTTCCACGGATCGTATGACTTCATTCACTTCCACTTTGTAATCCATTATACCTACATCTCCGTGAATAGAACGGTTAAAAAGTCATGTCTACTGGCAAAAGGAAAAAATTGAATATTGAGGACCCGCCTCAGTGTATGTCCATTACATGTGCTAGATCTGTTGAGCATGCTGACTGGATGCCCCCGAATATCTAGCCGTGAGTGCCTTCGCACTTCGTAAAAAATTGCGAGCACAGCAAGGTCAAGTTGCATCGCCTCCAAGTAACCAGACAGAAGATGTAGACACTGGAGGCGTTGCGACGGATCCCAGCAACACACCGAAGCATGCACGCGTAAAGGCCAGAAAGACCCGAACCACAGTGGTCGCCTCTGTTGAAGAGAAAAAGAAAGAAGCGCTCTCACAGCCTAGTGAACCCTCATTGGCCCAAGATCCTATCGAGTTACCAGGGCTTAGTCTGGGCCAGGCTGATCCGTTCTTCGACAACCCATCTCCCTCCTCTCTTTATGAAGAGGAAGAACGATTTGGTATCGCAGTTGGCTCGGCTCAGCCATTCCAATTTTCAAGCTTTCACCCATCTGCCAAAACTTTTCGCAAGAGGGCCGGAAGTATTTGCCAGTTGAAGCTCGGCGAGGGAGAGGTATGTGTTTCCTGTCATAATCGGTGCCGCGCCGCATGCTAATAGTTGAAAGAGATTGGTCATTCTTGGAAGCTATGGTATCCGAATAAAATCTGGCGAGGTTACAATATACAGTGCCACTCTAGGCATGTCCGATAGCGTGTCCTGGGTACATGCGCCGCGATCCCATGCCCTTCCAGTAATTCGATGCACCAATGAAGCGACTTTGGAACTTCATCCACACCCTGGCGCCCAAGCGTTGAAATCATTGGAGTTGCTATCACCTCTATTCGCAAAGCTTTGGTGGGACGGCCCCGGTTCATCTCCTGGTAATCAGGACACTGAATCCAGGGAAACATTCCGAATCGTGAGTTTTTCCGGAGTATCTGAACCCCGAGCAAATAGAACTCACATTTCGGTAGCTGTATACATCCGAAGACGTGCCCAAGAGGGCTGTCCTTCAAGATCTAAAGTCGCCGCCAGAGTGGAACCGGGAGACAGCTACACTTATTGCATCGAGAGACTCAACGCCTTCGTCCATCATGATAACAGGTCCCAAGTCATCCGGCAAGTCCACATTCGGCCGGCTTCTGACCAACCGCTTCCTTACCGGCACACAGGCAAATGCCAAGAGGCCAAGCAATAGGGGAGTCGTCGTTCTCGATCTCGACCCTGGCCAGCCGGAATATTGCTGCGCCGGTCAGATTGCCCTTCTCCTCATAACAAAGCCTGTGATATCTCCATCATTTTGCCGTCCTCTCGACATCTCCAGCATTCGCACCATCAGATCACATGCTCTGGCGTCGCTGTCACCAGCTTCGGATCCCGAGCTGTATATCGAGATGGCTCTAGATTTGATCGCACACTACCGCAACGCTTTTAGAATATACCCCGTAATAATCAACATGCCTGGCTGGATTCAGGGCACGGGCTTAGACCTACTAGTTTCGCTCATAGGCGAACTCCGCCCATCTGATGTGATCTACATGTCTCGAATGGGGCCTGCTGATACCGTCGAAGCTTTGGAAGAAGCTTGCAGGACCACTCGCTTCTCAACTCTACCGTCTCAGCCCAGCCACAGTACTCTTCGAACTGCCTTGCATCTACGCTCGATGCAAACTATGGCTTATTTCCACGCAGAACCAATTTCACAGCACAATGACGGAACTCACACTGATTGGTTCCAGAAGCCACTTACGGCCATGGCGCCATGGCTGGTTCATTTCAGAGGTTTGAACCGTGGTATATTCGGTATTCTGTGTTACGACTTTCAGACACAACCTGATCTCGTAGCTGATGCTATCAATGGAACTATCCTGGCCGCGGTGGAAGTCGAAAGCGCAAAAGCATTTCGTGGCGTTGAAACAAACCCACATAGATCACACGATGTAGAGGATGCCGTTGCTCCTGGGACTGCAATGGACATTGACTCCGTCGACAATGGTCAAGCCGAGCTGCCGACCTTAACCCTCCTTCAGCAAACAATAACAACATTGACAGCAGAAGGCCTGCCATTTATTGATACAGCACACGGCTTGACCCTTGACCCTCGATATTCACGGAGCCTCGGCCTGGTCTTGGTTCGTGGCATTGATGCGAAAAATGGCGATCTGCATCTTCTGTCTCCTATAGCAACGAGCCAGTTGGAAGAGGTGAGAACAAGAGGTGGACAAATCGTTCTCGTCAGTGGAAAGTTCGATCCTCCCACCTGGGCGTATACGGAAGACCTATACTTCCAATCTATAGATCATGGAATTAGTGGAAAGGAAGGAGTTGACATAGATACCCATGCTGAAAGCATTGACATAGATTTAGAGGACAAGAGGGAAGATCATGCCACTGCTATCGATAGCAGCGCAGGCCCAGTGCCCTGGATCGACGTTCTCTCGAGGAACCAGAAGCGCGGCGCTGGATCTAAAGTATGGAGAGTGCGCCGTGACCTTGGCCGTACCGGAAACCCCGCGGACTGACCCCGGTTCGGCTAGTCCTACCGAGATTTCGGCTGTGCCAGTCGGCAGACAAGCATCACCTTCGAAGCGGTCGATTACCGCCACAATTCTAAGTCGCGGCCGAGGAAGAGCAGTGTCGCGAGTCAATCTGTTAGCAGACTTTAGAAAACAGGGTCACCTGCCACACACTTTCAACTTAAAGAACACGCCCCCGCAAACCCACATCGGCCTTTGTCATGCTTGATCATCACTTCTAATTCCCACGCATTCTTGGTCATACAGACTCAATTCAAATTCATGCATGCTAGTCGCGGGGAAGGCTGTTATCGAGCGATTTCCACCCCTCGTTCGCTTGATAATGCTGTAACAGAATACCAGACTAGTAAGAAGGAATTATGAGCAGTGCATCTAGTGAATGAAATGAATCTCACCGTTTAATGGTTGGTTTGACACTTCAACTTCAAGTCGTCGCGACGCATACTGTTCGGTATTCCTGAGTATCCCTGAACTACGAATCGCAACGATGCCAGCCTCAACGATACCAAGTATGTCATCCGAGGTAGATGTGCTCATTGTAGGTGCCGGCCCAGCTGGGCTGATGCTTGCACTTTGGCTCTCAAGACTCGGTCTCAGAACAAGGATCGTGGATAAAAGAACGGACAAGGTGTTTTCCGGACAAGCAGACGGGTCGGTAGACCCTTGCGAGAGCGTGATGCGGCGTTGCTAAAATAACTAAAATATTCAATAGCTTCCAAGCGCGCACGCTGGAGATACTCGACAGCTTCGGCATCGGAGAGAAAATATGGAAAGAAGCAAATCCTATGTACGGTACGACATCAGTTGCATAACCTATTTAAAGCCACGCTCTCTCCATCCTTGGCGCATACCCCAAGTGACTAATCCACGGTAGAGGTGAGCTTCTGGAACCCAGATCCGAGCGGTGCGATTCGACGGAACAGCCGTGCACCGGATAATGTAGCGGGCCTTTCTCGCTTTACCGAAGCAGTGCTACATCAAGGGCGCATGGAAAGCTTCTTCCTTGACGCGATCGCCGCATCATATCCTCACCCAGTTTGCCCTACTCAACCGCTCCAAGTTGAGCGCATGGTCGTTCCTACTTCCCTCTCGATCAACGAGGATGAAGTAAATAACGACGATGCTTACCCGGTTACGGTTACGCTTCGGCATCTGCAAGAGGAAGAGGCTACGCCAACGCAACAGCTCAGTAATCTGAGCGATGGATTGTTTCGGAGTAATCTGGCCAAGGATGATGTGGCTTCGATAATCGAGCAATCGAATAACCGAAGCAACATAAGGGAAGAGGTCGTGAAAGCGAAATACGTGGTAGGATGCGATGGGGCGCATTCATGGACACGGAAGACGCTCGGCAAAGAATTCGAGATGCATGGCGAGACAACGGACTCCATCTGGGGTGTGCTGGATATTGTACCCATTACGGACTTTCGTAAGAGCCATGATTACGCCTTAACCACAACATGCGCTTATTTCATACAGCCGATATCAGGAACCGCTGCATCATCCACAGCGCCTCGTCCGGAAGCCTGATGATTATTCCCCGTGAGAACAAGCTTGTGCGTCTCTACATTCAACTCACTGAGGTGTCGGCGAATGGTGGGCGCGTTGATAGATCGAAGATCACACCGGAAGTCATATTCAAAGCCGCCCAGAATATCATCAGCCCCTATAAACTAGACTATCATTATTGCGACTGGTAGGTCACTATGTCTATCAATGAAGTTATCATCACTAAATAGTGCCCTCGTTGTTAGGTGGACCGCATACCAGATTGGTCAACGAGTAAGCGATAAGTTCAGCAAGTTGAACCGTGTATTCCTCGCCGGCGGCAAGTATACAACCTCGAAAATCGTGCTTGTAAATACTGACAATTCATTACAGACGCTGTGCACACGCACTCGCCCAAGGCCGGCCAGGGCATGAATGTCTCCATGCAAGACGCCTATAATCTAGGCTGGAAGCTTGGGCTAGTATGCAAGAAGATCATGCACCGTGAAATCCTTTCAACATACGAGCTCGAGCGCAAGCAAATCGCCAAGGAACTCATCGCGTTTGATCACAAATTCTCCATGCTATTTTCCGGCAGACCCGCTAAGGACATCATGGACGACACGGGCGTGTCGATGGAAGAACTCAGTAAAGCGTTTAATATGAGCCATATGGTCCGCACTCTTACATATTTCCCCGAAATTCATAATTTGCTAAGCATTGGCTGCAGTTCACAAGCGGCATTGGCGTAAACTACCAACCCAGCGCGCTCGTCGCCAAGCCTGCAGAGCAGTGCATCATCAAAAGCTCTACCGAAATAGAAGCGGACCAGCTTGCTGTGCATACACAGGAAAAGGCACAGAGCACTCTCTCCCTAGCAACGAACTGCATACCAGGGACTCGCTTCCCCTCGTACCAAGTCATCGCACAATCCGACGCGCGGCCCTGGCAAGTGCACCACAAGATGCCATCAGACGGACGTTTCCGGCTCGTCGTCTTCGCGGGGGACATCTCAAATCCTCAGCGTCAGAACCTAGTAAACAGCCTCGGCGCTTGGCTCCGGGACTCACTCCTACCCAAATACGCACACGTACCCCTCTCGCCAGCCGCAGACCCGCACAGCAGCAGCGCCAAGTTCAAGACCTCGCAACATCCATCGATCATCGACGTTTTATTAATCCACAGCGCCAAGCGCGCTGATATTGAGCCCCTGCGGGACTTACATGAGGTATACCACCCGTTCGACGAGAAGCTGGGCTGGGATTACGATAAAGTGTTTGTGGATGAGGAGAGTTATCATGATGGACATGGGCATGCATATAAGGGGTACGGTGTTGATAAGGAGGAGGGCGCGATTGTGGTTGTTAGACCTGATGGGTATACGGGTTTGGTGGCGAGTGTGCAAGAGGACGGGTGGGGAGTGGTTGGGAGGTGGTTTGGGGGGGTTTTGAGGGCTGTGTGAAGGGATGGAGTGCGGGAGGGAGGCTTTTAGATGTGCCAGTTAGAATAGAATAGGCCGCTATGCTGAGCACCATGGGTTCTTCATGGGTGTGGGTAGCGATGATTATGACCGATACCTCTGCACACCGATGTCTCTGCACACTGAGGTCCTGTTTCGGTGAGGGAAAAAGGCTACCTAAGGTACTCCGCGTTCTCATCAAGGAGCTTAATGTTACACTAGCTCGCGAGAAAGATGAACGTAATATGCACATTGTTCATCACCAACTGGACAGAAATTTCCCACTACGCCAAGAGAGAGCTGGACGAAGTGATTCCAGTTCCCTGATTATTTTCTAACATAATCTAGCCGAATGTTAATGACGCTTTTTTTTTTTCAAAGAATGAATTGACCGGTCGTCTTGTTTCGAAGGCGATGCTCCTAGTTCCCCGTGAAGGCGATCGAGCATCGTGAATTCAAGGTTTGTCTGCCAGTCCGGACCAACCTCCGCGACCGCCATAATCCTTCACCGGGACTCAAAATCATCCAAGACGGGGAGCCTCCCCGAATAAGCTCTCATCACCCGAAGCTACAGCTGTTCCGGCATTGGGGACGCAATTTTCATCCTTCTAAATAGTGTACCGGTATGAGGCGACCAGGCAAGGATGATACCTCCGTACACGGTCGGAGAAAACAACCGAGAGAGGAAATAGGAAGTAATTAAACCAGTTTATGTAACGCAAGCTAGAGTATTTTTGGATTTTGTCTTAGCCTGGCTTCCAACCAATACCGGATACACGTGTCAAGCAAGGCGCATACGCCGTACTGCTGCAGCAGTGCCTGCCTAGGTTAAGGTAGGTACTTCGTATATATTTCCTAAATCCCAGCACCCCGGATTTGAGGGGACGAATGCCGTCATTAAACCACCTATTATGGTGTAACTGCACTTGCAGCTGGGCAAAGGAATGGATTCGCCCGCTACACACACTACTGTGTGCTACGGTGTAGTTCTGTGTGTAGGTAATCCTTTGGACTTTTTACATAGTGTGTGCTATTTTTGAGCATGGACGTTCCCAATATCGGACTGGCGGGGAGGAGACATGACATCATACCGCAACGGGGCTAGAGCGTCGATTATCAACAACTGAATATGGAAGCGGGAAAGAAACGGTAGCTATTATGTGAAGAAATTCGCAAGTAAAGACTGATTGAAAATAACTTAGGGAAGTGCATATTTGCATGTTTGAGGCCTTGATGAAGGATGCGGATTGAAATAATCAATGCTGCGGATTTCATCGATGGACACGATCGTGGGGAATAAACATCCTGAAGTGCTGAAAATAATCCTTTAATTTGATTGGTCAATCCGCCTATGCCAAGATGAGGACGGTAACAGTGACGGTGTGCCACATTCAGCCCCAGTCTTCTGTTTCGTAACGGTGACCCTTCCGGGATTTGTTCATTTAACACTTGTTTTATATCATTCAAAAATAAATCAATAGACGAATAATACTGTAAATCAAGTAGCGCACTTTCATAATACATAGACCTAGAGCAAAGCTTTACAGCTTGGCAATAAGATCTGATAATCACTAGACCTCACCTCAAGTCAGGCAGCTAGACTTGGCGTCTAGGTATCGCAGGCTCACTACAAATCCAGCGCGCACCTTTCGCAGCTTCGCAACATATATAAAAGGTTTTACAACAGATCTAGGAACAAGTTTTCACAACTCTAGGACCATAGAACTCGCCATAACCAGCTCGATAGATATATCGATCGATGACGCCGCAGCTTTGAATGTCGGAGGAATTGCCAAGTGTTGTCAAGTTTATCGCCAAGCTGCTACAATGCTTGGTCACCAGATCTGTTGCAAAGCTGCGAAGCCTGAGTGCTAAGAGTGCCGCTAGACGTAACGTAAAGCTACAAAGCATGGTCGCGATCACGGCGTATCTCCCAATGCATCAACTTCTATCAAGATATGAAAATTCTATTCGCTCCAGCTCGAAATTATTAATAATAAAATAGAATGCCCAGCGCTCTGCCCAGCTTTCTACCCAGCTTGAGCCGTGGAGCCTGCTCTTAATTACATAAAACGAACCGGAGATTAATTTGGTAAGGCATGCTAACCGATCGTCACAACAAGTCTTGGCAATTTTATTGCCTAATTGGGCAATGTGCTGTGGCTGTGATATGTGCAGGCGAACCACCTTGCCACCAGTAGAAATACGGCGTATCCGCAGTTTAAGGAACACCGGCCACTCACATCACTTCAGGTGCTGCCAGCTCATACAAGATTAAGGCAGATTTGACGATCACAGTCTGTACGGAGTAGAGTATGTAATTTTCCAGGTCTCTTAGCGTCCGTGATCCGTCAGCCCTGTTGCCATGCTACACATCGAGACTAAGTGCCTAACTTCATGGCTGGCCGTATGCGTATTGGGGAAGCACTAGTCTAGGCACTCTAATTATGGCATATTACGTATGGTGGACATCTATACTCTGAGGCTCTGCCGGTAGCATAGTATAACCAGAAGAAAATTCATATATAAGATCTGCCCACAGCCGGTGTCTTACAAAAGATGTTAGACCAGCCCACCAGCAACACACACTCTCCATCACGATGCATACCTCTTCGCTAGGTTTGGTCTTCACTTCACTATGCCTACCGGCAGTTTACGCCAGGGTCCTTGGGCCGATCGATCCGGCACCTGTTGATATCTCTAGCAACAGCAGCGCGGTGCGGACACAATGGAACAACCTCACCTCGACGCTGGAGGGGCACCTGAGCGGTAAAGAGCCCGTAGCGGCACTGTCTGGCTTGGAAAATATCACTTTCTCGCTGGGACTGTTCTCACTTCATGACTGCCACGCGACGTCCCTCCAATACCATCATACAGGCCCCGATGTCCGCAACTCTACCTACGGTGTGAAGAAAGTCGACGGCAACAGCATCTACCGAGTAGCCAGCATGACCAAAGTCATGACCGTCTATGCCGGCCTGCTCCTACTCGACCCAAAAGATTGGAATAAGCCAATGACCGAGATCTTCCCCGAGGTTGCCTCCCTGCCTCAAGACGATCCAGTTCACCATATCCAGTGGAACACCATCACCCCGTTCTCGCTTGCCTCTCAGATCTCAGGTGTCCCCGCTAACGCGAGGCCGTTTGATGTGGGTGAAATTTCGACTGCGCTATACGGTGCCAACATCGACCCCACGACTCTCGGCTTGCCGCCCGTCACTGTGAACAGCACCGGCCTCAACGTGCCCTGCAAGGGCTTCAACTGCACCGGCGTGGAGTACATCAAGAGCATGCAAGCCCCGACGCTCCCTGTCTTCCAATCCCCCGGCTACGCCAACACGAACTTCATCCTGCTCGGCAGAGTGATTTCCAAACTGACGGGGCTCTCCCAGAACGAGCAGTGGTTCCGCAAGGCGCTGTTCGATCCCCTAGGCATGAAGAGCACTTCTTCAGTATCTCCCACCAAAAAGCCATATGCCGGCTACGTCGTTGCCGGGCCCGTCACCGACTTCGCCTACCAAGGCGAGATCACGAGCTCGTCGGGCGGCATCTTCTCTTCCACGAACGACATCGCGAAGCTAGGCTTCAGCATGCTGAACTCGTCCCTGCTGCCCGCGGACCAGACGCGCAAGTGGATGAAACCAAACTCGTTCACGGCGACCCCGGACTTCGCGCTGGGGCTAGGCTGGGAGATCTACCGGTACACGGACAAAGTGACAGGACACATCCACGAGTTCTACACCAAACTCGGCGACGCCGGCGCGTACGCGAGCTATCTCGTGATCATCCCGAACTACGACTTCGGGTTCTCGGTCATGACCACCAGCGGCATCGTCACTTCTGCACAACGCAGCGCCGCCGCGCACTTGCTCGCGGACCTGGTCTCCGAGACATTGATGCCGGCGCTTCGCGACCAGGCCGTGAAGGAGACGAAGAAGAATTATGCGGGCACTTATAGTGCGACCGGGAAGGGCGAGTCGAGCATGATCCTGGCGTATAATGAGACGGAGGGCGCTGGGTTTGGGCTCACGCTCACGTCGCTGGTTAGTGATGGGAAAGACCTCCTGGCGTATATGAAGCGGCTGTATGCTGCGGAGCAGCTTGTTCTTGCCCCGGCGACGATTGATCCGAAGACGGGGCAGCGCGGGTTTGAGATTACGCCTGTGGTCCCGGATACGGGTGATTATACTGGCTTGTTCTCGAAGATGTTTGCCACGGATGATGATTGGTTGAATAATAACGGCGTTACGTATGGCGGGCAGGCGATTGGGACGTTCTATATCAATGTCGCGAAGAATGACAGTGTTGTTTCGATCTTGCCGGCTGTTTTGCGGGGAAAGACTTATTATCCGAGGGGTAAACTGCCTTTGTAGGCGATGGGTGAGAAGCGTTGGAGTTGCGCGTTCTGGATTTAGCGACCAGCGATTCTCGAATTAACTGCTTGGATTTCTGTATCTGCTTTGGTTTTTTCTGTATGAAGTAAGTGGAGATCTTGTATATATACGGCTAGTTCATTTATGACTGTAGTGTAATCGTTTTATCCCCGAAGCTGTTGGTCATCCCTGCCCCTGCATGCTGTAGGTTGCCTAGGCCAACAAGATATCTCCAAATAATACTCTCTAGGCAGCAATGCCTTGGCTTCATATTGGCGAGCCAACAATGATAACATGGCCGCCCAACACGCACTCTTGCAGTTCTATATAAGTTGTAAAATATGAAATATATAAGATTTATACATCTGCGTCTCTAGGTATTTTATCTTGCCCGGCCAAACACCATTTCACCACATATAAACTTCCATACCTCTCCCTCTGGAGCATCGCCGTGTAGGTATCTTTAACCAATCCCACCATCCCACCACGATGCAAGCCGCCTCGCCCTTCTTCTCGCTACCCGGCGAGATCCGCGAGCGCATCTACGACTTCTACCTGACGCACTCGCACAGCTCCTTCGGGGACACGTTGCGTCCGTACCAGAAATACTTAGAAACCGAACCCTCCTTCTCCGACTCCTCCTCTGACGCCGCCAGCGCTTCTTCTTACTCGCGGCCCCTACCAGCGCTCATGCTCACGTGCAAGCAAGCGTACCAGGAAATGCGCAGCGCCGTGCACGAGCAGGCCATCCTGCGCGTGGAGATGCCCGGCGGCAGTCAGGAGCGGCGGATCGGGTTCGCGGTGCACGGGACGCTGGTGCTCGCGCGGTTGCGCAAGCTCACCTTACTCGTGCCCTCGCAAGTCGCGTACTGGAACGCGTGGCTGGATTTCTTCGGGGACGTTCTCAAACAGACACAAGGTCTGCGCGTGTTGGTTGTGGATTGGAGCCCGCGGGGTCTCGTTTCCGGGCGGAAATCTAAACCTGGCTTGGCGGGACTTGCCTTTATGAAGAAGGAGGAGGCGTTCTTGGAGATGATTGAGAGTCTGCCGGAATTGCATACGCTTGTGGTTCATGGCGATATTCCGGCGATGTGGATTGAGCGGCTGCAGAAGAAGGCGCCGCGCTTTGTACAGCATCGAGAGCGCTGGTGGCGCGAGCCGGGGATGGATCTCTGAACTGGATATAACACATGGCTTGCTGGCATACATGCGGCAAAAGTTGGTAGTTCGTGTATCATTGGATAGAACGTGCTGCAGTCGATAATGTCCTTCCCCGGCTGGGGTAACATTGGTCTTGCAGCTCGCATGTACTAGATCTTGTGGCAGCAGGCCACGATGTAACCTGGCACTGATTGCATCGTGGCTATTTCCGACTGTATGTATGTATGTAAGCACGCAAGCTCAGGGGTTCGGCATTATCTGCCCGTACCCAACCAAGGTCGCATCGGCCCGCCCGCACCACCCTTCGCAATCAATCCCACGAGGTAGTACATGCATGCATATTATAGTATTATGTCTCAGTAATCACCTGCACCCACTCATACAATGTGTTCCAGCCCGTTCTTCATCGCTGCGAGTGGCAGCATACTGTCTCTCGTGGCTGCATCGTGCCCCCCGGTTGAGCTTGGAAGACTATTCCCCAATTGCCCGTAGTGTGGTTATATGATATGATCGCGAAAGGATTGCGATCCTTGGAGTGCAGAATGGTAGCATACCCCCTCTCGATCTCGAGCTCTGCTTGCTCACTCATTAGAGTTCTATCTTCGTCAATAGGATAGCGCTGGAATAGTCGTTCGGTCGGCCCATCGTGTCATTCGTCCCCGTGCCGTTCTTTAAGAAACAAAATCCAGCATGTTCCTTTACAATCGTGACAGCGACGCAGGGGCCACCTCCTACACCCAGGTTCTTGTCGAGGTTTGCTAGGTAGGCTTTGTTGTACTCCGCACACACCACTATGCAATTCTCCAATGTCGGTGTATAAGTTCGTAGAATATCGTGCGTAGATGCCGTATTGGCCCAGTTCGTGAAGCACTGTTCCCGGAACTCCTGTGGTTGCTGGCCTTCTCGTAATGGTACTGTCTTGCCGTCGGCTGAGTACGGCGTGTAGCCCAACCCATCTATACCTGGACAACCTCCGTCGGTCGGAACTAGGGGGTCGGTCGTCGAAGATGTCGGCGATGGAGTAGCAGCTGCTGAAGTGCCCGTACTGTAATTTCATTGTCAGCCTCTATACATTGTAGGAGCCTGATGAACGTTGACTAGAAAGTCGCGAACCTTGGGGTACCCGATCCAGATCCTGAGCTGGAACCAGAACTGGATCCCGATCCAGAGCTAGAATCCGACCCAGATCCAGATTGCGATGACATTTTCCGCTGCGCGCTTAGCCCGCCTCCAACACCACCGCCAATGGCCGCTGCTAGGACAATGAAGAGCGTCACAATAACCGCCCAGAATATGGGCACGGAAAGGCCTAATATTTTCTGTCGAGGGCTTTTCGTCGTCTGGCTTTCAGTCTGAGGGAGACTCTGGGGCGATTCCCTCGCACCTTCATAGGCAGGTTGCTCTTTCGGTAGAGGTTCGTGCAGTACGGGGTGGACGGGCGTGGTCGCACTTGTGGGCGCTGGCGTTGTGTGTGGTAGAGGATATAACCCCGTCTCCGGCTGCACCACCTCAAGATCTGGTTGTCCTTGCAGATATGCGGCGTGCGGTGAGACCGTGTCGTGCGGCGAGGCCGAATTCGCATTTGGCGAAACCATATCGTTCGGCGAGACCATATCGTGTGGTGAGACCATGTCGCGCGGTGAGGCCATATTGACACTCGCGCTGCTGCTGCTGAACCTAATTATTTCTGAACTCAATTGGATTTGGGAGAAAGTTGTGTCCTTCCACGGTCTATAATACGAGAGCGCGAGAAGAAACCGGAGGGCGCAATCGTATTATTCAAACCCCCCTTGTCTCACCAATCCAGAGCTTCGATTCAGCTTCTATCCTCATCGAGCTGACACTGCAACCTTAACAGCGACGTGAAACAGACAGAGCGCCACACGTCCCTGTTACTTGAATCCCTCTTACTGTACACGGCGTATCTCCAGGATTGCTTGGCCCCTATGTCGAACATGGGGTCCAAGCTCCTGTCCAGGGGTTGGGGGGCTAGCGGCGCGATAGGCAGGTATTCGTCCCATCTTCCTCCACTGACAGCTCGGTTTTGGACTAGACTGTCAGTGTCAACCAGGTAACTCGGGTGCATCTCGGATCCCCATCCCGCCTATGAGAAATGAGAACATCGCTGAAGCTGACATCATCAGCGGTCTGGCAAATGATTCCCCCACGTGCGGACGTGCTGTGGAGAAGTTGAGATCTCGTCCGATCTCTCATTGACGCGATGATTGGCGAATCCCCAGTGCGATTTAATTATATATATACGAAGTATTCCGACCTCGTTTTCACGAGATTGCAAAGGACTTCATGACAGAAATGCCGCTGAAGGAATACACTAGTCGAGCACAGACCGTCCGCTCAATCCCGCATGAGTGCCGAATATGCGAGCGAAGCAACAATAGACGCGCAAATGATGGACACTGTGTAGTCTTTGGCGACAGCGATCTACCCCGTACTTTCGGGCAATACTTCGTACTCCGTAATTGACTTTTGAATTGAATAGATAGCAGTTTCTAACTTCTACAATTTCTTGATGGCGTGCCAATGATACAAGAACACTGAGTTCTCGTTATTTCGTGTGAGATCATAGAATATCGTAAATATAAAACAACAATTACCCGATCAGTCTGATGGACTCAATCTGGGGAAGAATCGGACCGCCTCTTTTTCCCGTCTAGATCTCATGCTCATTGTGCGCGCTCTACGCAGCGTTGCCAATTTAACAATTTTAGGTAGCAGCACTCGATGATAGCAATAACAATCATACCACTTCCCAACCCAACCCAAGCTCCATTGAGCTTCAACCCAGACGGGCCCAGCTCCAGCCAGACAGCAAACGGGACCGCGGCGCAGTAATTCACCACTATTACAATGCAAGCGGCCACAGATTGACGCCCCAAGCCGCGAAGCATTCCGTTCGTGAAGCAGATGACAGCATCGATAACTTGGTACACGCATACGATGAGGGCGGTCGCAGCGGCAAGATCATAGACGGGCCCTGTCGAGTCTTCGAGGAAGAACTGCAGAATTGGTCGTCGGAAAGCGAACAGAATTATGCCGTTCAGGCAACCGATGAAGGTGAATACCGCGAGATAAAGGGCGGTCGCATGGCGAACTGTTGACAGCATTCCTGCTCCGACGAGTTGACCAACCCGGGTACTGATGCCGATGCTGACGGAGAACGGGATATGCCACACGATGACCGAAATAGTAGTCAACACCGACTGAGCAGCTAGATGTGTCGTACTTAAATAAGACGTGCTGAACCCCACGATCTGAAAAGATCCCCATTCCGCCAAATTGACGGCCGAGCCGGCAACAGAGAGCTTGACCATAGGCCCCCATTTCGACCAGGCGGCGCGCGAGAATCCGCCCCAGCATTTATACGATTTCCTTCCGGCCGGAGAAACAATATAAAGCAGAAGCAGCACGGTGCGCAAGGTATTCGTGACCACAACACCCCACGCAGCGCCCTCGAGGCCCATCCCCAGCTTAAACGCAAACAAGCTGCTAAACACGGCATTGAGCGGCGTGCATATGATAAGTATGACCAACGCGACTTTAAAGTCCCCCTGCGCCTGCAGGAAGCGCTTGATCGCCTCGAAGGACGCATAGCCGGGAATCCCCAGGATATTAATCCTCAGAAACCGCCCGGCGAGAACGGCGAGCTGCTCCTGCTTCACGAATAGCGTCAATATCTGCGGCGAAGCACCCCAGATACCACCTATGACGACGGCTACCAGGAGCATGAAGAGCAACATGCGCTGCACGTGCAGCCCAACGCCGGTGAGGTGCCCGGCCCCGTAGGACTGCGAACACAAGGTGTCGAGAGCAGTCGCCATGCCTTCGAAGATCGCGTACCCCGTGATCGCCATCGTGGTCATGCCTACGCTTGCCGCGGCTAGGTCGTCGGCGGACAGGTGCCCGGCTACGTAGGTCACGATTACGGACCAGGAGTATTGCAGGAGGTAGGTGAAGATTAGGGGCACGGAGTATTGGAGGAGGAGCCATAGCTCGGATGCCCAGCGGTATTCTTCCGTGTATGTGGCTTTGCTCGTAGGGGAGAAGGATGGCTGTTGGGTTGATGGGCTGGTGAGGAGAGGCGTGGACTCGGACGGCGGGAGCCGCTCGGACGATTCTTTGGGCCGAAGAGGCGACCCCATGGTGGAGGGTACGGTGACAGGCTTGAAGGGGTAGTAGGGTTGTTGTTGTTGAGCGGTACACTGCTTGTTGTCGAGTGCTGCACTACCAGCTCTCGTGGAGGGTGCTGGAAGTTGAATATATTCGTATGTACAAATAGATGAGATGGGAGATTAAATGAAAATGAATTATTAAAGCCGGTGGAAGATAGAAGTAGAAAAAGAAAAGATATCTATCTAATAATTATAGATAGGAGGCAGTTCTACTAGTGTGGCTCAAGTTTTCCTGTCAGGCTCAAGACGCGAACAAGACAATAGTTCCTCTCACACCAGCTGACCTGATTCAAATGCCATTTACACTGGTTCATTTTCTTCCCGGGAATCTCAGCCTATGTTGTGAACGCACAGTACGGAGGTGCTGATCAGGATCAGGCATCAGGCTTTCCAGACAATCTACAGTGCAAAGCGCGATGTCTGATTCTGACCAGAGCTGTAGTAGGTCAGGTCGTAGATAGCCGCTCCTAGGACTGGATGAGATCATATCGCCATACACTCTAGAGCAGAGTCTAGGTGTCATTCCTGCGTCGCGGATCTTTTAGCATCGGTGGCACTGTCTATGGAGGTGCTGATCAGAATCAAGCATCGGGCTTTACGACAATCTTCAGTGCAGAGCCCGATGCCTGATTCTGACCAACACCTTCATACTGTAGGTAGTATGGGATTGGGACAATACTAGCCATGTCGATCATGGCGTGCATTCTATCGTTACCACATTCGTCACAATAGTACGGCTTGTCTCAGACGAGTGTCTGTGAAGGATGGGTATGCGTTGAACTCTAGAGTGAAGTATCTAGACACAGAAGGGAAGGGTCTATTAGACATAGACCTGTCGAAGACCCTGTGGCTGGTTAACACACACAATACCTATATATTTCTTTTTAGGTCTCGTAATGGACCCTACCTGTGTCATCCGAAAGGGATAGGTTTTCGTAGCGTCATTGATATACCGTATATGGCGGGTGTGGCTTGATGAAACCCAATAGCGCTAGACCAGATGATCACGGGCAGCTACATAATTTGCTCAGCGATTCTACCCATGAAAAAGGAAAGAGAGGCTTTACTAGATCTACGCATAGTAGTGTATGCTTTTCTCCTTGTCAGTATTCTAGTGCAATTCAGCAAACGGGAGTTGCGACCGAGGTCTTGAGATGCCAAGAGAGAGGTGTGAGGGAGGAACTCTAGAATAAGACTTCTGCCAAGCGGACGTGGATATGAGCTTGCAAAACCTTACCCAAATATTGGCAGCCGGCTGATCTAAAGTAGAACAGTAGTCTACTACCGGAAGTCTGGCAAGCTTTATGATTGGTGCTCTTCAGATATTCCCTCGGTGCTCACTAGACAGAATGTCTCACAGTTCAGTCTCTATACTGGGGGGCACGCCACTGTCTTGCATGACGACACAGTGCATCTGAGGGGGGAAAGAATGATATCCTTTTTAATACGAGGCAAGGGAAAGCACGGCGCTACATCGCCTGGATGTGCATTTCCATACATATATCTGGGAACACCGTATGTTGGTGTGAAAAGACATGGGAAACTTGAACTAGTTGATACAAATTTTGAGACTATTCCGGCGCTGACAACTTGTAACCTGGATGAATGTGCACTAGTGTGGACAGGATATCTACACCGTATTATAGAATATGCTAACATTGCGAATGAATTAGATACATGAGAGTAATAGCTACTGGAGAAAAAGACCGCAATCTTGTTCAGGAGTCCAGTTTGAAGAGAAGTTACAAAGTTCCAAGCTCTGCTTCACAAATATATATTTGCATGTGCCAGTGTTATTCTTAAAAGTGCACATAGGACAAGTATAATGGCCTCTATGCATATATATATCAGCCACCGTAATCGTCCGGAAGGTCCCGGATGACAAGGGTATTCTCCAGGATCCCCTGTGTTAGCTCTTAATTTAGCAACGAACTGACAGGCATGCAACACCCTGCTTATAGAACATTACAACCACGGACAACCCCGATACATTCTTTATGCTAGTATAAATGATGCTTTTAAGAGATTTCGAAGTCGTAGTGAAGCACTATTCTCCGAGCCACGTGGAATTCGCCATGTCGTTCTGGACTGCACGGGCCTTGCATATAGCTTCTGAGCGATGAGTTCCGACGGATGACGAAGGTCTTGCTATCAAAGATATCGCACGAGAAGTGGGGGTTGAAGAAGGGAAATTAAGCAAACTTAATGGGATATTATTTTACTTGGACGCAGAAACACAATATCATAAGCACTTTAAATTAAGATACATAGACAGAGGCTAATTCTAAAATAAAACAGCTAGGTTAATGCAGGCTTGGGCGTCAGAGCATATTTTTTTACTGGAGAGGACAGACACGCTTTGCAAATAATCCCATATCGCAAGCACTCGTCGATAGCAAGCCATTGTGGGCTAGAAAGCATCATTGAGTGCCAGCTCTTGAATCTTTAATGGTATTTGAGCAGTCCACATCAATAAATAGTTATAACCATTTATGTTAGAACAATTATTACATTTTCTTGATATTTGGAAGTATTAAAAATTCAAGTAACGAGTGATTATCAGGCGTCTTATAATCTCATAACTAAGATATAATTATTAAGTAAATCGTCGTAACATCCGCTAGTACCAGGGCCGGCCGGTGAAATAAAGGGGTGACTATGAGCAACATAACTCCATCCTACCTGAGATGTCTTACAAGGCACTTAACAGACCCTCTTCTTGAACGACAACATTAAAGAAGCAGGAACCTGAGTGAAAGTATCCAACTTCCCATCAAGGAACACCTCGTTGCTGTGGCCTGGTGCAGTAGTAAAATCGTATTGCGACAGAATTTCTCCTATAACGCGTCGCATCTCGATCATAGCTAACCGTTTTCCAACACAAGAGTAGAGACCTGTGCTCAGAGATTAGCTGACTTTCGTCCGCCGAGAAGCCGTAGAAGTTTTACCTAAATTGAATGGTATGAACACTGATCTATCTTTGATCAGCTCAGGACGCTTTGTCCATCGTTCGGGAATAAATTCCAGGGGCTGCTCAAATGCGCGAGGGTCTAGAATTATGGAAGCATATATTAGTCTTTTGAATGAAATGAATGACCACATAAGTTTGGCCGCAAGTACAGAGAGTCAGAGATGATAGTTACCCCTAAACACTGTGTGCGAAGGCACCTGGACTATAACTTCTCCGGGAATATGTCTATCGCCGATGCGCAGACCCTCTGGAGGTGTCATACGCTGTGTACCCGAGGGCACTGCTGGATGCAGGCGAAGCGTTTCATAGATCACTGCATCTAGCAATTCCACTATCTGTAGACTGTCATTCGTTAGATCAGGAAGAGCGGCAAACTCCTGCTGTAACATTCGGACAATGTCTGGGTCCTGGGCTAGCTGAAAGAAAACATTCGTTAGAGTTGCTGCGACGGTGTCGCTATCTGCAACAACAACTAGATGCGTATCTCCGTGCAGATTTCGTTGATCCTGCTGGGTTTTTGGGCCTTGATTATAAGCGGCGAGGAGCCAAGAAAAAATATCGGGCCGGTCTGGTTCTATCTGTCCTTGACTTTTAGCTTGAGCCCCTTAACATGGGTTCTTGTTCTTTGGTGTCTTGATCAATTACCTTAGCTCTTTCATTGATCTGATCTTGAAGCCAACTCCACAGCTTTAAATAGTTACGGTTTACAATGGGGATCCTCTTGACTATCGGCAACAACCAAGGCAGATGTACAAAAAATGAATTAGTAGCCATATCCGCACGAGCTGTACTAAGCATGTAGGCTGCTTGCCCATTTGCCAACATTTCGGCCGAATTGTTGAACGCAAGATCCTCCATTACGTCGAAAGCAAAAAATGTGATCCAGCTTGTAATATCGATCGGGCTGTTACATCGTTCCTCAAGGACATCAAGGAGTTGGCTGATCGCCTTCGTCATCCGAGATTCATAATCACTAAGAGCTAGTCAAGAGTAAGAAAAATGGTCGGAAAGTAGCGAAATTATCAGAGACTAGATTATTGAAGCCTTTACCTTTCGTAGTAAAGCCTTGATCCCAGACTTTTCGGCGGCGAGCGTGCTCACGCTTGTCACGTTCCATTAAAATAGGGGTTCGAGGCTCTAGCATTGTGTAAAAAGGTCCTTTGGTAACCGGTGATTGGCTTCCGTAGATCGGCTGCACGGCCTCAGGGTCTGCAATCGATAGTTCGGTAGGCCCTAGACAGATTTCGCTTCAGCGTCGAAACCCAGTAGCTTAATAGGCAATCGAATTTACCAAGTCGAACATAGTCTCCATACTCCAGATGCAGTTTCTCTACTTCTTCAAACAGACGCAGTCTTTTAACTGACCGTAGTGTTATATAGAAATTAGAAAGTCGGGCGAGAAAAGGACCTTGGTATCCGGAAAGTCGGTGAAAAAAAGCACGATATATCAACATGCTAGAGTAAAGACCGGATACATGATACCCTGCGATCTTTGCGATTTCCACAGCATGTATTTGAAACAGAAGGTTTCAAGTCAGAACACTGATCACGAAGGCCGTAGAATAGTAGCCAAAAATTGAGAGTGATGCCACATCCCATTCGCCTACGCGAAATACCAGTACATGAGCCGAAATACCACTGATGGTAGCAAGAGTGTAGACCACAGTCGATAGCATGGTTCATAGCTCTCTTCGTTATGAAAGGCAATGAGGACCTTTTCGAGCCAGCCGAGCCGTACGTGGCGCCGTGAACACCAGCTTTATATCGATTATACTCATGTTACATTGGTAGTCCTTGTCGAGTTTGGGTACAGCTCATAGTTATAAACTGGGCATGGCCCCGCAGTCGGACTACGCGCAGTCGCACGGCGAGTAGCTGTTCTCCCATTTATCGGCCGTTCACCGTAATTCCAAGCAGCTGACGACATGGTAACACGGATGGAGAGGAGAATCTCGTCCATTCATGAAAGGTGTGGATCGTTCACTAATCATTGATGACGTCCACTCTAGATTGATGTGATACATCAAATCTGTCGTGTCACTGAAAATATTAATAAGAGGGGTGATAGTGGCGTCCACCTTATGCTGGTATAACCGTTTTGGATGTCTGCATTTCGGCCGAGTGCTAATTATGACGGCATGTGATGTCCTACATAACTAGGCACTAGTGAGCCGACTTCGACGTTGCTTCTCAAGCATAACTCTGGGAAGTTGGTGCTAACCCATTGGGCAGACGGAATATTTTGTTCCCGCGTTGTATTCAAGTATAGCTAGCCGTTTGAGAAATTTGCGTCAAGAGAGTCCTACATTAGAATATCTGCTGATAAATAAATATGACAGTGACGAACACCCCCGATCGAGCGGCGCCACACCGCCTGCTTCTTCTTCTTCTTCTTCTTCACTTCGGCATAATACCCGAGCATAAGCTGAAAATCCATATTTGGATTTATAGAGCGCTCGGGTACCTTTATCCGTGTGCTCCATTTACGCTATAATTAGTTGCTGTAGGTATTGAAGCTAGGCTGCGAAATAGTTAATGTCGATTATAATTGTCTTCCGCTTTTTTGATTCGTGATTGTGCTTCCCAATTACCTCGGCTTTAAAAGTTGAGAAGGTACTATTTTTGAAATCCTTTAAAAAAAAAAAAAAAAAAAAAATCCTGCACATGAACCTGAGAACCGATCAGTTTCTCGTCACGGAGTAGTTACGCGACACCCACTTAGTTAGCAGTAGCCTTGCCAGTAGCCCAATAGCCTGGCAATGGCTTCGGTCATCCCTCGGATCTATTAGCCGCACCAGATCCCTCGTCACTATATAGGGCAGTCTGGTCTATAGGTTGGATAGCTAGCTAGATCAATACACAACCTTCTTTTGGAGCCGTAGGCTAACCCGTCACATTTCTTTACTACTGTTCTTCTGTTCCGAGCGCCGTCCTTAAACTCCGGAAAGATCTACTATAAACGAACGAAATGCTTACAGTCGAGGAATTACGAGAATACCGCTGCTCGAATATGCTCTTACAATGGAACCACATTGATGTTCTATTGAAAAGTCACGATGTGAACCTAATGGTTAGTTTTTATAAGCCTAATTCTTCGTGTCAAAGACTCATCTTATTTCCAGCTTGACGTCC
This sequence comes from Nemania sp. FL0916, assembly GCA_022578715.1. Lineage (NCBI taxonomy): Eukaryota > Fungi > Ascomycota > Sordariomycetes > Xylariales > Xylariaceae > Nemania > Nemania sp. FL0916. The sequence continues at coordinate 48,010 of MU390290.1, forward strand.
CTGATTGTGGAATTGCTGCTTGCTACCCCCCAGCTTTAGCATCGTTAGCGGTTCTACGAGCTCACACCGAGTATAAAAAGCTGCTATTGCCCGATGTAGTTGAAGACGACGCATTCTATAAACGGTGTGCAGCAGAAGTTAATGTCATCAACCTGTTCTTCCCTGCGATTAAATCAGAGCCTATTCGTATCTGCTTCACAGCATGGTTAGCTTTCGTCATTACGATGGATGATATCTTAGAGATACTAGCTCCTCTCGACGGTGAAATGGCTTTGAAGGACTCGGTTCAGATCATTCTCTCTCTTCCCATGCAGCGGCAAGACAGTAGGTTAGTCTGAGCTTCGTTTTTGTTTCTTTCAATATGGAGAAGCTGATCTCATATTTTCAAGGAATTCCATCGATACAAGGATTCAGGATTTGACCCGCACTCTTCACCGCCACTGTACCCAATGGTTATCTCCAAAAAGCGCCCTTTCGTTCTTCAATGCTGTGAGTAAGGTGTTCCAAGCGCATATTCACGAGATACGCTTCTTGCAAGGCCAAATACCAAACGATTTGCCAAGGTACATGGAGATTCGAGAGTGCACTATTGCTCTGACTCCATTTTTCGAGATCATTAAAACCGAACTGCTCCCGGAGGCTAGCCGGTTTGACACCAGTTTGGGTAAACTGGAAGCAACTGTATGCCGCGTTGCCGGGTTACAGAATGATCTCATCGGGCTGGAACGAGATATTGAAGATGGTGAATCTCTCAATGCTGTGTTAGTGTTGATGGCTTCCAATAATGCTGCTCAACATCAAGAGGGCGGAGAGCTCTTTTCCCAGCACGTTAGACAAATATGCGACGAGCACAACAGCAGTGCACGTCAAGCAGTGGACTTATATTTGCAGATTAGGCGGGAAAATGTTGCTACTCAGTCGGTGATTGAAACTGCTCGGCACATATTGCTAATGTGTGAAACCCATTTGAAGTGGTGCACCACATCCAAGAGATATGGTATGAGGATAGGACAAGGATCGGAGATAAACAGTGTCGTTTGATTGGCCAATCAATTAATTTTCTTTTCCTTTATGATTTTCCTATTTAGGGGGCTGTAGGCGGAGGTTGCGTTGACAATGGTGGTATGGAGCTACGTCAGACCTGCAGAGAGAATGTGCGTACTCTAATTTGCAAGCCGCTTGTCCAGACCCACCCTAAATTATTAGTAGTACACCACCAAATTTTGGAAATCACAGACAATACCGTTTTTCAAACTTTTGTCACTTATTCTACAACTATTACAATTAATCTATAACTGCAAACGTGTATTATAATAGAATTGTATAATTAACTATTGTAGCTTATTTATAGCTTTGTAAACAGGTGCGAAGCTTTCGCTATGAAGCCTTTGGCGCAAGCCTGCATTGCAAGCCGGTGCCAGCCTTCGGTGCCAGCCTGCACTGCCAGCCTACGCGAGCCTTCGTTGCAGAGCTGCGTTGCAAGCCCACGTTGCAAAGCCTATGCCAGCCTTCGCTGCCAGTCTTCGTTGCAAGCCTGCGTTGCGAAGCCTGCGCTGCCAGCTTGCGCGAGCTTTCGTTGCGAAGCCTTTGGCGCAAACCTGCGTTGCGTAGCTGGGTTGCCACTGGTCTTTGTTGCAAGCCTGTCTTGCGAGCTATTCAAAGCTTGCAACGAAGACTCGCACAGGCTCTGCAACGTCGTGTTCGGCAGAGGCTCGTAGCGAAGGCCGGCAGCGAAGGGTAGCACAGACTGCAACGCAGGCTTGCGGCGAAGGCTTCGGGCAGTTTGCAGTATGGCACGGCGGAGGCTTCGAACGGCTCGCAACGTAGGGTTCGGCGGAGGTTTGCAACGAGGGTTTGCGACGAGGGCTTGCGACGAGGGCTTCGAACAGGCTGTAGTATAGGGTTCGGCAGAAGCTTCGAATAGCTTGGGCAACGCAGGTTGGAACGGAGGCTTGCAAGCAGAGGCTTCGCAGCGCAGGCTTGCAACGAAGACTCGCACAGGCTTGCAACGAAGGCTTGCAATGAAGGCTTGCAATGAAGGCTTGCAACGCAGCTCTGCAACGAAGGCTGGCACAGGCTTCACAACGAAGGCTCGCGCAAGCTGGCAACGAAGACTGGCACAGACTGGCAACAAAGGCTTCGCAACAACGCGTAATGTAGCTCGAAAACAGCTTGCAACGCTAGTTTGAAGGCCTAAACGCGTTAATACGGCTTCGAAAGCCAGAAACTAAGTGCAACTAATCTATAAGTATAATATTGGTCACAAAAACGCGTTGTTTGCTAATAATAAGCTGGTTAGCAGTTATTCAAAGCAAAGAATAGTATTGTCTGTGATTTCCAAAATTTGGTGGTGTACTACTAATAATTTAGGGTGGGTCTGGACAAGCGGCTTGCAAATTAGAGTATTGTACGTGAAGCAACCAATCACATAATTCAAGATCTTTATCCGAACTCTCGGGACAAACGTAAACCGTGATCACTAAACATTTAATAATTTGTTGCTATCGCTCCATCGCTTTGCCAAGTCAACCCTCGAGCCGTTGATAATTAGTAGAGTCGAGGTTTGATGTCTCTATAGGTATGTTTAGCGAATAGAAATTTAGATTCCACTTACTTCTGGGAGCATAATACCTAGTAGTTAGAACCAGGTTTACTATCCCATCTTCCGTCAACTCTACCTAGGCAATCAGTTGTTGGTAACCAACTATTGTATCGTTCAGGCTTTGATTTTATAATCATTAATTACTGTATTAAACCTCGTGTTCATCTCCTCAACCTTAAGTTCGCAATACCTATTTCATGCACTTATTATTAGTTGGTTAGGTTATGTAGGTTGGTAGGTAAGAGGTATATATGTACTATAGGAGTTCTCGACTGCAGCCCACTAAGACTGTTTTAGCTACTCCGTCCCTCGCTAGAGAACGGGTATTTTAAACAGCGGGAGATCGTCGCTTAGCGTACTGCACGGAGAGATCGAACCAGTAAGGTGTTCGTATCCCAAATAGGCACTAGCAGTAGTGACTGCGCACCTAAATTCGGCACATCTCCATCTTTGGCATTTCCATAATATGCCCATCTGTGATTTTCCTGCTGATGGACAAGTCAAAGCCCGTTAGCTATTTTTCAGGCCTACATGGCGTAGCCGAATCCCCTCTTCTCCACTTTTCTAAGCAAGGTTGACCTGTCTAGGAGCTCCCTGGCTGCATGCAAGCACTAGGGTCAAGGGATTTCGAGTGTCTAAAAGCACCGCGAAGATTGTTACCCTACACTAGCTGCTCCATTCAGTGTTGAGAGACAGAAGATTGCCCCCCGATAACATATTGGAATGGATTGATCCGAAATGTGAGAAGGGTATCTTTCGACGCAATATGTTTCGTCAATGGCGTCCTATCCAGTGCGTTTTAATACTAGCCAAGACTGCCAGGCATAAGGAAAGGCTTCCTAGGATCTTGACGGTCTCTGCATTTCTCTGCGATACCTTAAGTTTATCTCACCGATCTATATTCCGTGATGATTCATGGGGTTACTAGAACGGATAGTGTGAAACAGTAGACAAGTCTTACTGTATGAGCTTCAGAAACGTCTGTTCAAGTAGTTCCGAATTAGCGTTGTAGTGGGTAATAATTGAGAATGAACTAGGACGTTAATATTATCCCAACTTAATATCAACCTCCTCTGCTCCTGCTTGCTCCCATATGGGCTCCCATATCATGCCTAACGCGCGTCTGCATGCCGTGTCGCCATCCCAGTGGATCCATAGGACAAAACAAAAGTCGAACGATTGTTCCTGCTGCAATTCTCTCCGGTCGGCGCATTGTTTGAATGGGTATCTTTGCTGGAACTCGCGTGATTTAGATGCCACATTCCGCAAGTGTGTCTGTGACCGGGCATCTGCGGGATTGTTGTTATCTTGTAGAGGTAATGAGCCTCTGGAAATACGAATCACTTCGCATGTCTGCCCAATAGGCAGTGCCTCTTGATCTTCTGTGTTAATTCGCATGAATCCTGCCCACATAGAGGAGGGCGTGTAGAGCGGAAGCTCAATAGCATCATATTTACCATCTTCGCCATCGCTAGATTCCTCAGCTACATTTTCAGGTGTTCCAAATACGAATAATGCCTTCTGGACCTTGGCATACAGATATCGCGATGATGACTCGACTGCATTGATATCGCGGGGCCGCTGAAAAGGCGGAACGGGGTATCGAAACTTCCTCTCAGAGCTTATGTGCCCGCGGCTGTGATATGTGTAATACGAATGATAAGCCGAGCCGGGATCTCCATCATGTTTCTGCCAGCCCTCCGGCGGGGGCGCAGCCTTTTCGAGGAAATGTTTACGCACGATAACGTAAGAATCGTCAATGCGGCTCGTGCTTTGTCGATCTGGTGCTTTAAACCATTCTACGAGCGGAGAAATAGTAACCTCATAGACAGCAGGTGGAAATTCTGTGTCAGTATTACAGGTCCACATTTGAAGATCCAACTCCCCAGACCATGCCAACCATGACCATGTCGGTAGGGAGTTTGCGCCGTTCTGAGCGAGGCGTGGGCGCAGACTCCTTTTGGGTTGCCAGAGCAGGCATATAGTAAAGTAGAATTCAGGGATTCCCCCGAAGAATCCTGCAGGAAAACCCTCGCACATTTGCGTCATAAGACCAGTAAACGCATTGGAGATATCCCAATCATATGTGAGCTGTCGCATATTATACTGTTGAACCATGCTTGCATAATATGCAAGTGAGGGCCAACCTATGACGAAGAGCTTTCCATCAGATAACGGAAGCTTTTTTCCTGTACTCTCGGACTGTGAAGTGTTTGGTGAAGCCGATATGGTCTCGGTCCATCGGGCGGAGCCACATACCCAACTGACAAACTTGTTGATGTAGAGTAGTCTTCGGGAGAACACGTGCTCCTGAAATGTCCATGCCCGACTAGACCATATAGTGCTAGATGAGAAGCTATCTCCTAGTGCCCACATCGTCCCTCTTATTAGAGGCTTGTTGGGGAAAGGCACAAGGTGGTTTTGCCGCTCTTCGATGCTTTGGCCAAACCCGGATAGGCCATGATTAGCATCGCTCCCGTCGGCAGCGACAATTGTGAATTCTGCTTTAGCATATGTTTCGGCCATAGCGTGGAGATGCAATTGTTTAGTTTCATAATCATCCTGTACTATGCACACACGATCAACCCATAGGTACCTCTGTCCAGTCAGAGCGCATACGGCCATCGCGTCACGGATTGTTCGCGGTACAATTTGTCCACTCTCAGGGGCCAGGCTGCCTGGTTGTTTGAGTTTGTTAATATTGCTCTTCAGCGCCTGCAGAGTCTCAACGGTTCCCCATACATAACTGAGCGCAACGAACGGTACTTCTTTTGAAGGAGTGACAATGCACTCGAGTTCAATGTCAATAAAACTGCGGCTAATCTCAGATCGCAGGAGCCATGCAGCTGGCGTAACACATCTGTCGCCGTGTAGACTGTTGCAGCATTGTAGCCAGTCACTTATCATGAAAGGATCGCATTGCTCGGGATCAAACAAACGAGGTACTCCGGGTAGCCAGGTAGCCGAATCTTCGGGGATATTCTGCTCCGTCGAGAATAGCCAAACAACACCAAGTTGCGTGATCAATTCGCGTCTTTTACTAGGTTGTCTCGACTGAGATGGTAACGACCCGAACGCAATGCAGAGAATTGGGTTCTTGTCCATCACATGCGCGCTCAAGTCGTAATCCCCAGCGAAGATCGACGCTGGTCCTTGAGACAGATGCGTCTTGTCATCCTCAGCACAAGTGACAATAGCCCGACACGAGTGGCAGTGAGCGCTTCTTGCAAGCAGCTCAGATTTCCGTCCCAGATACACGTCCCGGGCGCCCACTGTCTGTTGAGAATGGCTGCTTGATGAATGGGAGCGGATGGTAGCTTCGATCTCCCGACATAAATTGCAGAAGTCGCCATGCGCATACTGGCCAGGCAGCATTACGAACTCGTCCATTTCAAGATATACTTCGGATTATTTCAGCTTTGCGGACATATGCGTTCGTTCCTGGTCGGGCAATTTTGGTGTTGTTCGACACGGTCCGAACGAAATCCAGCACAGTCTCTACCTCGTGGGCCGGGAAGGAGTGGATGCTATACTGTTATGACCTGGGTTTCGATTACCCGTTCGTGATAAGTTAGATCCCTTAGCCTATATAATACTTACGATCTTTGCAGAAATAAGCAAGCAGCTCATCGATATATCATTCAGCAATGAGAAGATCGGGCAGGGCGGTTATGAGGAAGTATCAATCGGCGACACTCATCTCGCATGACTGCATGAGTCAGGTTATCAGGCACATCCTGCTTCATTTATGGCTACCGCAGTGTTACTAGCATTGAGAGGATCAAACTAAGCCACTTCACTACGATACTCACGATATCTTTTCAGCTAGCAGCAGCCAAGACGTCGAGCCGGCCTAGATCGGACTGTCTGCAGTATATAGCTCCCGGTGCATGGATCATCCCTCCGGCTAGCTTCGGGCACAGGGAGCTGTTCGCCAAGGCTAGATACTTAGGTGTCTGATTGCCCCATACTTCATATACTGCTACTGCTTTACAACAATGATTGTATAGTATGTTGAGATTGTCGTGCGCGAACGGGTTTGGGCATAGCGTAGAAACCCAAAAGACACGACCTCGCCGCATAATGGGGCAGAGATCGAACAATGGACTTAGAACCTTGTGTCTAGAGAACCTCCGCACGAAGAGAGGAAAGATTGCAGCGGTTGTTGTGATTTCACAACAAAGTAGTTGGCTCACGATGCCATCTCGGATATCTCGGTGGATTGCGAAGTGCTCGTACTAGACTGTATGGGGCCTGGCGGTTCAATCATCCATCGTCAACTAACCATATACTCCGTAGTTGTACATACTATCTGCTAGACATCCATCAGGTGGTAAGTACGAGAATGTTGAACCATTCGGATAGTTTCGCGTCATTAGAGTGAAAACCTCAGACAGCACTTTGGAGCAAAATCGAGAAGGATCAATATTGACGAAAACTATCGACCGGAGGCCTCCCCACTCGCAAGGTTGAGGACTTGTCCTCGCGAGCCCAAAGTTGATGGACGGCCCAGAGCGCCAACTACTTAATGGATCTAAAATGTGCACTCGTTGGGGCAGGGGACTTGCGTATGCAAATTCGTGCCATTCCGGAAAAAATTTTCGCGGCAGGTCATGGTGCCTGTCAACAGGGGCCTTTCCCATCATGTATGTACATGTACAGTACCACTGCCCCTTAGCCATCAAGCAGATACAGCTGAGGCATGTCTGGGGGCAGGCCAGCTTGCGCAAGGCGAGCGAGTCTCCGCATTGGAGGTATTAATTAGGGTTACATCTATTTTAGACGTCCTGCATGCTACCCCAGTATAATACTGCTAGGCCCTATTCTGGCTAGAAGGTAAGTGGTAAGTGCAGAGTAATAGTAGGCGGTACATACATACCTAACAAGGCGACCTCTATTCCGACCAACTAAAATCAAGATGGCCAGCTTTAACCACCATCGTACGAAGTAGGCAAGTTCCTGTTAATCAAGTAGAGTTCAGCTGTTCTGCGAGTCAATCTGCGATCGGCCTATCAGGAAACATAGAAACTGGCAAAATTTCGCGGCCTTTGGGGACCGAATTCGCAATTGAATTCGTCAATGTCCTGCTATCTACGAAGTATCTAAGTTAGTTCGCAAAACAGGCGACTTTGTACAAAGTAGGCGACCCAGAAAGAAAATTGACAATCCGCGAGCGATCCAAAAGATGTATCGGTGTGCGCTAGTGTTGAAAATACTCGACGACAACTGTGATCCAAAGACTGCCTATTACAAGGCAGAGTTTATTGTATGACTCAGAAGCTATACGGACAGGCTCTATCTCTAGTGAAAACAACCATGGATTTTATAAAATTACCAATATACTCCGTACGCGTCACGAGCCAGCGCAACCGTCATAGCCCGATCGCTAAGCCTCCACATGTTTACGCTACCGTAGATCTAAACTAGTCGCAAATCGCGCGCCCACTCAATTTTCTAGAGTATAACAATGGTATGATATCCCCATATGCGTAATCAGAATGATCAATCCCTATGCAAGGGGTGTTTGAAGTTGTGGGTATGCTGGGCCGGCTCCTGTTGAGGGAAAGTCTGGTGTTCTCCGAATGCGCCTCCAAGCCAGGCATGGTTAGCCTACCTCGGTAGGCTAACCAAGAAAATTTAGGTGCTACCGCCTCAATTCAGCGACCATCCTCGAGATGACTTCTCAGGCTTCAGGTGTCTTAAGTTTGAGGCACGGTCGCTCTTTTGCCCTTGGCTTTCAAATATGTAAACGTGGATCATCCACTAACCATGCAGTAATATAATGACCAGTAGGTATGCAAAGCATTAAGGTTCTTTTGAAATTACTTCTAATTCCCAATAGATACCATCGATGTTAAAGTAGAGAAATACTCTTTCTCTTTTCTAGATAATGCTCTACAGATCAAGAGGCAGAGGTGTCTACGGGAGCCATTTACGGAGTCTACAGGCTCTGCGACATGTATCGAGGGCCAAGACGGGCGGAGGCCCTTAGCTACATTTGACGACTGAAAAACAGAAAAAATATTCTGAACAGCTGCGCTGGAGACGAGGCTCAAAAATTAAACCAACTTCTCCAACATTTGAGAGTGACAGATTCTAGTACATGAAAAGAAAGATGTACAATCTCAACAAATTATAGGCGATGCTAGGGGTGACGTCGATGTAGCGTTGTTGCAGCGAAGGGTCGAACAGCCGTGAACACATATAGCGGTTTGGGTAATCCTTTCCCAAGGGAGAAGCGACGTTGCTGTGTGGCTGCAACCAGGGGTGCTGAACTCGTGAGCAGAAAAAATTTTCCCGTCAAGTGTGTGCTACGTATACTCACCTAGATCCCTAATCTAGTACTGTTTGTCGTGTGTTTCATTTCTAAGCCATCTCCAAAGGCTGTGGCTAACAGGCTAGGTGTACACCCAATTGTCAAGCCACTGTTAGTTTCGGCAGGATTGCCGAGGTTCTTCTGTTCGCAATAACGAAAACATCGCTACCACTCGTATGGAGTTGGACCTTAAGTCTTTATCTACGCGGGCGGTACGGCCAGCTATTACCAAGCTGCAATATAATCCGGACTGTATTTTCTCTTCTATCACAAGTCAAGAACTAGAAAAGCGGGTATAGCATAAACGACACTATTCATACAGAGAAGATCATAGAAGACCTACGCCTGTTTTTGATCAGGGATCCTGCTAGTTACGTCGATAGCGACAGACGATAGCATCAGTGTCCTATGACGAACACATAATCTCATTTCAAGCAATGCTACTTAGTGCCCACACACAGGATCGTATTTATCGATCTTCCTTTGCACGAATTAAATGAAGGAGCCTCGCCACCTCAAATTCGCCTCCCAAGATCATGTCGCAATCTCCCCTACGTTGGCCCTAGGAAAAGTGCAACTTCAGCTATCTGGTAAAGCTAGCCATCATTGGCTCTGAGTTTAGCGTGTATGTAACTCTCCTTAGAGGTAGGCTGAGAGCACTTTTTCTCAAACAGCCCGAACGATTAACCATGCAATTCGAAGTGATTAGGAAAGTTCACCAATTATTTACAGGCCTAAATGTCATGCCGGTATGCTGCATTGCGTGTTTCTTTATGTTGTGGATCTGCTAGCTTAATCCTGAGTGTTGATCATATTATTCACAACCCTTAAAACCCCACCCCTTGCAGGTTCCCTACGACTACTACCGTACCCAGTTCAGGTCTCCTTGCTCGTGTCGTTATCGCCAGGTATGATGATCGTATAAATTGCTAGTCTGGGCATAGACGGGCTGGGGCATCGGCACATTGCCCATGCCAAAACTCGTGCGGGTTGCATGGTACTCCGTAGTGAGAGCTGTTTATTTTCCGCGAAGGAGCTAGGAGGCTTGTTGGTTTCCCGGCTTCACTAGCTGTACTTGGACTTACGCTTCCCAGCCCGATCAAATTCAGGTACGTGTACATCGAGGATTTACTTATGTACACTACGTGCAAGCCGCCATGGTTTTTACACATGAAGCGACAAGGGAGGGGGGCTTAAATCCGTTTAATTATGCTTGACGTTGATATGCAGTAGTCTACGGAGTACTTAGTATATTTCCTCTCCACATTAACCATAGTTTGTTCGTCAACCCTACCCCAGGGTGCTGCCCAGGAAGCATGGTGCTAGGGTTTAGCACCATGCGAACAATAGTTACCCGGTCGGCGCGATGACACGCTGAACGACCCGCTGAAGTAAACTTGTTCCAGAACTTATTCCCCAGAAGTAGGTAGCTTAGATAGGTACCCTGGTGAACACCCAACAAGCCGGTAGTTCGCGGCCCGTTACGCAACCGTATGTTTGTTCGAATCTAAACTAACCTAATCTACTTCGTAGTTCATGACTTCATAGTTCCGGCGGCGTACTTTTGCAACGCCGCATGCCCCCATTGGTCGAAGAGACCTTAGGCGTCTAGGCCGCCTCGCCATTGTGAAGCGATTGCCATAACTACACGTCTGAGACACTTTGGAGGCATTTTGTAGTTCCTACAGCATCACTCTAATTACTATAGTTATAGATAAGAGAGTATGAGTCATCAATCTCCAGAGCAGTAGCCAGGCCGAGGGCGTGTTGTTCCCTCAAGAAGAGGGACAAGAACGAAATTACAGAGTACATGAGAGAGCTATGCCCTTAGCTTAGCTCAAATCCTTCAAGAATGGCAAAAGGCCAGACGAGATGAACAATTCATACAAGCTCGAAGCTAGCGCCAATTCGTATCGATATCTGAGACGCCAGTGTTTAATTATATGTCCTCGGAGTTAAGCACCTCAATGAGCTGTATTTTGAGATGTACACGTAGTAACAGAAATGGCGTTGACGGTAATTACTCCGTATGGAAGAAAGACTCCTTCGGCACGCTAGAGCGTATTAGCTTGGCTTAGTCTTCAATACTAAGGTTAGTTGGCCAAATTCCCGGCTCTCCTTCCGTGGGCGAGGTTTTGGTGACCTCTGTATTGAGTACTTACCATATGTGTCGCTGGCAGTCTCGAGGAATGAAGATCGATTGGGGGAGCAAGGGAGCAAGGGAGTAAGGAAAGTGGGGAGGTGCTTGGGATCACTCACCCTTGTGGCATATTCCGTGTAGCATCTACTTCGTAGTCCTTGCAAAAAAAAAAAAAAAAATACTTAATAGTGGACTTCGTACACGCAAGTATTTCCAGAAATGAAATTGACCTGGTCGTCGCAGTTAACCAGCTTTCCATGCGTGATAGATCATTTTTCAGACGAGTCCTATGTGTCCAGCTCATTAATGCTACTTTAAGATCATTGTCGGTATCAAGCTACCCTTCGTTTAGCTATCTTTCAACTTACGGGTATATTGCGGGCCCGGTACGGAGCACTTTTGATGGAAATGTTTTCCACCGCTAAGGAAAATACATCTATTTACACTAACCTAAAAAGTGGTATCTACTACCTGACAAAGACGCATCACACCCGAACTCTAGCAATTTCGATTATGGCACGAATTATGAAGTATATTTATGACTATGTCTATGAAAAGAGTAGCTTCTAATTAGGCGATACAATTTATCATTGTCTATCTCCACCATTACAAATAGGAAATGAGCTGATGGCATAGATGGCGCGCGTGTTTTAACAAGTGTGCAAGGTCGGCTATTTGACGATTCTTGCGTTCATCCACCCACCATCTCGCATTTAAGAGACCAAGTTAATTGTGGCGCTAGTGTTTAGACAGCCCGGGACTGGAAAGACAAGGTTAGGTGTCGTTAATTTTCTTCATCCCAGTTAATATGGACAAACACAAGGTATGAAATAGGCATTGTTAAAAGCGAGGTCCAAAATAATCATGTACTTTCTTCCAATCATAAGGCCTAATTACATTGTCATAAAATTGAGAGAGTGTAAAAAATATCTTCCTCCCTTGCATGAGATCACTTGAGCTCGCCAATCCTTCCTAGATTATGTGTGCAATCTCAAGATTACCTGGTTGGTAGCTAGACGCGTGTGTACACGTTTTGTCAGCACAAGTTCCGCAGATGTAAAGCTGCTAAGGTTAGCAGGTTTGAGATGAGTATACACTATGGTGGTCATGATCGTTGGATATTTGTATCCATTCTCGTTGTTCAACTGGCCTACGTAAATGATATTTTTTGGACTGGGAAATACTCCGTATACCCAATATGGGCCCAGGCAGTAGCACAGGGTACGAAACCGTCCAAATGCCTATCGCAAGCCTGCACTCTAAACACCGGTTCCTTTAGAGGAAATTGTTCGAAACGATACTTAGATCGATCGCTATCTATGGACGCTAAGTCGTATGCACCTGAGTGGATGTTATAGATTTAGAGCCTGGCCTTAACTGAGATAACTACCGGTACGTACCTGACCCAGCTCGATTCAGTGCCGTGCCCAGACTCTGCAACTGGCTAGAGCTACGCTGTATTAGATGGAGACTACAAGTTTTGCCGGGCGACCTTCGTTGATGTGACGCAGGAGAGTTTGAAGATGGGCTTAAAAATGCAAGCCTCAATGAATAGCAACCGTACTCAGGCAATAGCCAAAATGTTCGTGTCTAGAAGATTAGATTTCTATTTGTGGACAAGTGGTACCTGCCTTGCATGCAGGTGTCATAAGACCAAGACTTCGCCAGACCAAACAATGTCGACTCTTGAAGGGGCAGTCAGAATTGCATTTTCTTAGCGTTCAAGCAACAAGAAGTGGCCAAAAGATAATAGTGTAGTACGAAGTATGACCCATGCTGAATGTTTCACGAGAGCTATGTACGGAGTATGTAGCGACAATAAAGCTGTATGGCACCAAGTCGGCGAAACGAGTCGCTTAACGCGGCCTGGCCCTACTACAAAACATCAGTCCCATGGTGCCGATCACGTCCCAGGTTAAGCTTGTTTCTATGGTAGTATGTACGTACTTCGTACTCCGTATGTACCTGCGGCTCCAGTAATTTTCGCCGAGCTATTCCGTACTCCGTCGTGTTCCGTCCGTTCCTGGGAAAACCAGGTTCTCCCCTTGCGCCAACCACCCTAGGCTTAGTATCTGTCTATCCACTAGCCCAAACCTGCGAAATTCATATGTGGTTCTGGTCATCTGCGCAATGTTTCACCATGCTGGAATAACTACTTCGTAAGCAGTGTACGAAGTACGAAGTACCTACGTACTCCCTACAGTACAGTACCTAGCATTAGGTATGTACAGTACCTGACACTAATATGCGATCGCATCTTGGTTCTGCTAGTACACATACAAAGTCCCTTGCCATACTCCGTACTGCAAAACATAATTACCAATCTGCCTAGCTTGAAGGAACACCCATGAATATCTAAGTTCACCTAAAGAGGTAACTACAGGTATTGTGAGCCCAGGCCCGTTGAACCAAAAGGCGGCCGGGAAAACAATGCACTACAGTAGTCGCAGCTAGATTGTAGTAAATGATCTGGGTTAAAGATATGCTCTCATGAAGTGGCTAGCTAAAGTACGTACATACATAATCCACGGGCTTGACGTAGATTGGGCTATTGATACGTTATGCGGGCACCTGTCAGATCCAGCACGGCTTATAAAGTAAATAGGTAAGCAAAGGAAAGGATACACAAGGGGATTGCGATCCGGTGCCAGGGGCTATGACACTGCTTAAATGGGCAAAAGCTCAGGCACTTCATGTGAAATGAAATCTCATAGGTTTACAAGTGAGACATGCAGATGAGGCCCGATGACAACACACGCGACTGGAGGTACGAAGTAGAAGGCACTTACTTGGGGCGCCGCCGCCGGCTCACCGTCGGACCCCGCGCTCCTTGGGCAATACACCAATTCCAGAAATTCCCAATTGCCATGATCTACATCCTTCGTTCGGTCAACTACAAAGCTGCCTAGGTACTTAGCTGTCCATACTCAATACTTTGCCCTGAGTAATACCACAAGGATGCCCCGACACTGCAAAATAATGGATTTATGTACAAAACGTCTAAGCTATTTCATCCATATATCAACAAGTAAATAAGCGGATAATGATAGTGTAGCTTGGCTTCGGCCGAGCGTGAGGCGCCGTCCTCGTTATCTCGATCCAAAAATCCGTATGATTTAGGCGCATGAATAGTTGCCGTACGCAAAGAGGTCATGATCACTTGACCTTAGCCAAATCTGGACTGATAAGAAGATGATCAACCACGCAGGGGTCAAAGTGGAGAAGATTATACGCTCAGAGCTACACTATTTGTGCCTTTATATGATTGCAATTGGGATGTGGACGGTATGAGGTCGTACAACATCGCTAGACTAGGGTCTCGGAGTCATAAGCTTGTGATTTGTTTGTTCCTGATTGGCAGTATTCGAGAGTTCACGTAACAACGGCGCCTAAGCCCTGCTAACAAGTGTATAACCTTTGCACTAGTGTAGTTGAGAAAACCTAGGACTCGCGGGGGTTGTCATCTTGCATCCGGACGTTTGACCGAAGCTTTGGGATGGGAACAGCCGCGAGTCTGTGGATCACGCGCTTCGTAATTTGTTAGCAAGAGATAATCAAAGCAAGGGATGAATCAATCTCGTCAAGTAGCTAAAGCTGTTGCGCTAAAGAAGTACCCGCTCGCAAACTCACTCGGTGCGAACAGGGGAGCTTGAAAAAGGAGCCCCGGTTTTAGGCGAGGTACCTGAATGATCCCTTGTTCGTGCTAATCTGACCTGACGGTGGGAATACTTAAAGTTAACTACACAACGATACTGTTAAATAATGTATTTCTAATGATACGACGAACAGCCGCCGTGCGCACATGGCACATACTACTCGTAATCGCTCGTGTCTCAACTAATTTTCCATTAGCCACTTTGGTTGAGTTAGCATATTTCACAAACAGCGACGAGCTGAAACGCCATGTAATGCTAATCAAGTAATCATACCTACCTATCTTACGTATGCAAGCATGAACAGCCTGGTGGTGAGGAGAATGCTACTCTTACGTAGGGTAATTTATTGGCCCGCCCTACCTCAACGGGACCTCAACTAGCGTACTACACCTGTGCAGAACCTGTGTACTCCGTGCCTCCGTATTATGAGTCTAATTGATTACAGTAGCTGGCGTTCGCATACTTGGCTATTACAGCCTGGTGAGCGAGTGCTCAGCGGCCCGCCTATCTGTGCCGAATTCAATGGCTCGATACCATTCGCTCCCGTCGTCATTGCGGCCTTGCTTGCTGTCCAATACTCTCATACGTTCGATCCACCCTTTGATAATTTCTCGTTTCTGTTCCGTGCTCCCTCGGGACCCTATTTTTACTTCCCTGGCCTGTTTACATCAGTCGGGATGCTATATTCTCCCCTCGGTGCTTGGTGCTACGTAGCTCGCCCGGAACTGACTTGCCACTAGGTACCGGTGCCGTGCCAGGTCCACGCCGCGCAGCTCTTAGCCTGAGGGAGGCTCGAGGTTACTCCAACGTGTGTCTAGCGCAGGGTGGTGACTGGCAGGTAGGTGAGACCCCTGCTGCCCTGGGGAGACCCATGTCGATGTTCGAGCTGCTGCTGCTGGTGTTGAGTGATCCAGCCGGCAATCCATTAATCTCCTAACTTTCTAACCTACGAAGTAGGCTGTCGAGTTAGGCTCACCAAGTCAAATTGCATTTCACCACCACATGCCTGAAAATCAAAGTGCAAGTAATTGCGCCACTATGGATCGTACTCGTTCCTGAATTGAATATACCTAGATATTCCATCGTGCAGATCAATGGGTCTCCAATTACAACCCCTCTCCCGGGGGTTGATAACACCAACCAACTTGTCATCCAATCGAACTACACCAGCACTATAATCATAGGGTGCGGGCTGCCAATGCGGTTCAAATCTCATAAGGATGGGCTGGGCTGACCGTCTGACATACATACCCACTAATTGTCAAATCGGTCTTATAGGGATGTACGTGATCTGGTCCTCCACTCTTTCGCAGCAGGACGATCATCGATAATGTTGCAATGAGCGGGCGCGCGTTACAATGGGCAGCGTCTACTGTTACGTGATTATGCAGCTACGTCCCCTCAGTCTGGGTTCGCGCCAAGACAATATCCCGTCTCACGGCCCTGGCCGCCAGCTGACATTGTTCCTAAGTTTTCGTTTTATCACTGACAGGACACCCTTGGGACGCAAATACGGAAAATAAACAGTTTACGTACGCACTAATCCTTCTATTTCAAAATAGTAGTTTGTATACCTGGATACTCTTATTTGCTTCCATACTAGCGGTACGTTTACAAACCAGTATTTATGGCCCAAAGCCGTATGAACCCCTCTACTGCCCATCTCTCCGTACTTATAGATCCTCGTCCAGAGCCAGATACGGCTAGCAGGTCTTGTGTATATGCGTGTGCCTCTGGGTGGTAGGACAATTGGGACGGTAGCATCTTCTACCCTCATATGGCAAGTTAGGCAATGGATGCCTTTTTTTTTACGTTGAACAGAGAGCTTTTAGCGAGCTCTCGGCATCTGCACAGCATGCCTATTATGGCAGTCCCCACAACTCCTGCTAGCATGCCCACCCCAGAGAGAAGAGTTGAGAGATGAGCCGGCACTGCTTGTATTAGTGTCTACACTACGCAATTCCCAGAGAAGTACCTAAATGACCCTGGCCTCAGTTGTGCATTTTTTGCAGACCCCTGCCTAGGTACCTTGCGGTTTGGCTGTCTGCCCAGTGCCTGGTCGCTACCACCCCCTGCGCCCATCCCCTCGCCCCGGTAGATCGAAAGAAGATTGGCCCATCACCCCTCCTTGTATCATTGCTACTGGACCCTCCCTCGAGTGTACCTACACTTTCCTATGCACTTGATCCTTGACACTCGATCGAAGTTACGGGTACACGCACACACGCCTTAGATTGCGGGGAGGTCAGCCGAGGGGAGAGGACGTTGATGAATTAAGAAAAAAAAAAGTGTTGGGGACGCAATGACGGCACACTTAACCTTTCCGCCCTTCGTAGGCGGACAGACACAGCCCGCAACAGCCATATAAAGTCGTTCATGATTCCGGAGAATTCTCTCAACTTCATCCCCTCTCGTCTTTATCATAGCCTCAACCAAGCCTGTACCTCACTTTCCTCAAACCTCGGGTTATCCTCGTCCTCTGCATTCTGCAACTTAGTGCCCTGTCATCTTCACCAAACCTACACTATACTCTCTCGGAACAGCCGTCGAAATGCCTAGCGACAGGTCCATGCAAGCAACGCAAGGGAGTTTTGGGTATGTCCGCCGTACATCGTGGTTCTTTCCTTTTCTTTCCTTCTCTTGACCGCGCGCACTGTACTCGACGTATACAAAAGGCGGGATTCGATCGACGTGGTCGGTTGGCTAATTCGAGGATAGGTCGGCACATCAGACACATCATGTCGACCAGAGCTCTCTAAGAAGAGAGCGTCTAAATATGTATACATCGGATCGATCGTACTCGGTTCCCGCCTTCGTCGGGGCCGGTGGGCCGTCTCGGGCGGCGTCGTCGAATCGCACGGGAGGATATACCGGACTCTTCCAGAGCGTTAATGGGATGACGCATCGACAAGGTACGGCTGGCTCGTGTTTTCGCTCGCTGGATTAAGCTGTGGTTGGGATGTAACTAACACAAAGATCAGGCACGAGTGGTTCGTCTAGTAGTAGACGGCCATAGGATCTCCTAGAATAGCGGCGGCTCAGCAGCCCCTGGCTAATATTCGCATCTATCATCCGGCACGATCAGATGCGACGTGGTGAATCAGCATGCCTATTAGATCTGCTCTTCAGAGCCATGCCAGCAACGACGCGAATCTCGCGACTCGGGAGCCGGTATCGGCATGCATTGCTGTTCCAATAACACTAAACCCAATTAGGGCTACGTTGATCCGGAGGGAACCTTCGGTGAGAGACCGGGGTATGACTGGGGGCCACTGATCGGGATACCTATTTCGGTCGCCTTAGGCTGAATCACTGTTCGGTCTGGCATCGTCGTTGTCGTCGATGTTGTCGTCGTCACCGCCGTTATCATCATCACCAGTCTCTTCCTCTTACCCCTCTCTTTTTCCTTGTCAATCACATATATCTCTTTGCAGTTCATCTCGTTTGGTTATAGCGGTCGCGGGTATTCGGATGGAACCATGGGTCATATTTATCTCGCTCATAGCTGACTCTCATCTTCTGGTCTCTTTGTTCTGCTTGGATTTTGGAAGGACGGGCTGTATCATCAAGAGGATCATGTTGGATTTATCATGGCGCTTATGGTCATGATTGTATAATAATAAGTACGACAGGCGTCGGATGACACGGGACCAATGTTAGATAACGAGGCTTTCTCTTTCATGATGCTATAGAAAATAGATGAGGAATTGCATGGAAGCTTATACTGGCGACGCCAGCACCCAGTTGATAGATGTTGGGCAATAAAAGTGTTGGATGCCTTGTATCTCACGAAGTCGAATTAAACCCAACCTCCCCGCTTTGTATCCCGGGATGGCCCTGAAAAGGGGCTGTGGTCACGTGATGTTTTCGGGGCTAAGGACTCAGTGAATGGCGTTAGGGCCTAAGGCATTCAGCCAGCTTTTTCTTTTCAGTCTTTGAGTCTGGAATCACTAGGTTAGTTAAGGATAGCCGTCGGGCAGCATAGCATATCTTATCACATTGAATGCTTCTTCAGCACCGTGACTTTATACTATCAGCAATACACAAGAAACCATTGCACAGGCTGAACCCCAACCAGCAGCAACGTACTTCGTATTAATAGCAGTATCCCTTTGAAGACCAATTCACTATCAGGACTTAAATTTTGAAAAAAAATGGAGCATTAATCATTTTGAACGTAAAGATATGCACTTAATAGGATTAGCATATACTGTCCACATAGAAGCTGATTTGGGGTGTTTTATATCCCTTTAAATTACCATTCGGCACCAGTACTTTATATAAGCACTAAACGGGGGTATCCAACCAATTAAAACTCCCCATTCCGGGTTGCTAGAGGGGTGTTAAAGTACTGGTGCCGAAAGGTAAGTTAAAGGGATAGATTGTCCTAGTTTTCTAGCACTCTATAATGTACTAGTGTTGAAATAGTCTTTAAAAGGATAATTCAAATCTGAGAGGACATTTAGAAAGCCGCGGTACCGAAGCAGCATGTTGATATGATACGAAGTACTCCAGACATACTTTTGAAATACCTAGTAGATTATCACCGATTCACTTACAATAAGTAGTATCACTTTCCAATTTTGAGTAGATAAGCTACAAACGCACGCATACATAAGATCATTTTCCTTAGACATGTTTCGCCCAACAATGTAAGTCTACTTGGCAGTACGGAACATTACGACCGTGTACGAAGTAAACGTACCGTTATATAATTTCGCGCCACCAAGTTGTCTTACACAATTCGCATACAGAGGCCGTTAGGTAATTGCGGAGTCTCTCATTAAAGCCAAGTGGGAGCTTCGCCAATGATTCCTATTCCGTCCATACTACTTCGTAAGTACCCATCCTAATACTACTTTACCCACGGAGTAAGTTAGTGCCAGATTTGCAAGATTCGGTACAACCCACACTTCCCCAAGTTATTACTCCAAAAGGCCCCAGTTAGAATCCTGGCTACGGCCCCGTTAGCGGGCAATTCATTGACAAAACGCGTCGTGCGGGGGAAGAGGAGGAGTTTCGCGGCTCGCTTTACCGAAAGGACATGGATCACGAACTCTCGGTCGCCCGCGCGTCCAGACAAACTCAATAGACCCATCGTTTAACCATTAGCCTAAATCAATATGATTTATCCCGAACCAGGCTCCTGGATAGACCAGGGAGAAGCGATGTATAAACAAAGAGCCCATTTCCCCGTTCGTTCTCGAGGCCTCACACGCCCTCGTCAGTTGCTTCCTACTAGGTGAAAGACGAAGATGCGTGGGATTTGGTTTTTCGCAGCGCTCGGCTTCGGCCTAGCCGCCGCTGAGGATGGCCGGGATGCCTGGCTGCGCTATGCCCGACTGCCATGCAGCATTACTGGCAAAGTTGAAGTCCCAACCAGTATTGTATCCCTAAACGGCACAAAGACGAGTCCCGTCTACACCGCCGGACAAGAGCTTCATAAGGGCATCAAAGGGATCCTAGGAAAGCATCTCAACATTGCTGACGCGAGCAAGAAGGGCTCATCGATCGTCGTCGGTACCGTCGATGCCTTCACGAAGACTGGTGGGAAAACGAATGCCCCTGAACTCGAGGATGACGGCTTCTGGCTCGATACCACGGGCAAGACGGTCCAGATTCTGGGCCAGAACGAGCGCGGCGCACTGTATGGCGCTTTCGAGTATCTGTCCATGCTCGCGCAGGGCAACTTCAGCGAGGTCGCGTACGCCACGAATCCCAGTGCCAACATCCGCTGGGTCAACCAGTGGGATAACTTAGATGGCACCATCGAGCGCGGTTATGCCGGTCTATCTATCTTTTTCGCAAACGGCACCACTATCGCGAACACCACCCGCGTTGCCGAGTATGCACGTCTGCTCGCCTCAATCCGTGTCAATGGCATCATCGTGAACAACGTCAACGCGAACGCCTCCCTTATGACCGACCAGAATATGGCTGGGCTTGGCAAAATCGCCGATGCCATGCGGCCATGGGGTGTCCAAATCGGCATCTCCGTCAACTTTGCCGCGCCGCAGTCGTTCGGGCTCTCGACCTTCGACCCGCTCGACAAGTCCGTCATCGCATGGTGGACCAACCAGACATCGAAGCTCTATTCATACGTCCCTGACCTTGCCGGCTACACGCTGAAAGCGAACAGCGAGGGGCAGCCGGGGCCGATCACATACAACCGTACACTTTCTCAGGGTGCGAATCTCTTCGCCAAAGCGTTGGAGCCGCACGGCGGTGTACTCTTGTTCCGCGCCTTCGTGTACGATTACCAGAACCTCAACGAGAGCAACTGGAAGGACGACCGCGCGAACGCCGCCGTCGACTTCTTCCGGGACCTGGACGGGCAATTCGACGACAACGTCGTCGTGCAGATCAAGTACGGCCCCATCGACTTCCAGGTCCGCGAGCCCACGTCGCCGCTCTTCTCGCACCTGCCGCAGACCGCCATGGCCATCGAGCTGCAGATCACGCAGGAGTACATGGGCCAGCAGTGCCACTTGGTCTACCTCCCGCCTCTGTGGAAGACGGTTCTGAACTTCGACCTGCGCATCGACGGCAAGAAATCTGTTATCGGCGAGGATATTTTGTCTGGAAAGCGCTTCGGCAAGAAGCTGACGGGATACACGGCCGTGGTCAATGTCGGTCACAACTCTACTTGGCTGGGCACGCCGCTGGCTATGTCGAATCTATACACGTACGGTCGGCTGGCTTGGGATCCGACGCTCAGCGAGGTTGATACCCTGCGCGACTGGACCCGTCTCACATTCGGGTTGAACCAGAAGGTCATTGATACTATTACCGACATGTCGATGGATTCGTGGCCCGCGTACGAGAATTACACGGGTAACCTCGGCGAGCAGACACTTACGGATATCACTTACAACCACTACGGGCCGAACCCGCAGAGCAGTACGTATTCTCTCCTCAAATCTACAACTATTCACTCTCGCAACCCTTCTCCTCTTCACTTCCTTCCCCTTCATACTCAATACCCCACCACCCAAACAAAGTTCATTCATTCACTAACCCCCCAACCCTCACTCACAGTGGACAACAACCCCTGGGGCCAATGGACGCGCGCCGACAGCCACGGCATCGGAATGGACCGCACCGTATGGAACGGAACCGGCTTCGCGGGGCAATACCCTCGCGAAGTAGCCACGCAATGGGAGCAAATCTCCAGCACACCCGACAACCTGCTCCTCTGGTTCCACCACGTGCCCTGGACACAAGTCCTCAAAAGCGGGTCCACGGTCATCCAACACATCTACGACGCACATTATGCGGGCGCCGCGACCGCGGCGACGTTCCCACAGCGCTGGGCCAGTTTACAGGGTCTGGTGGACGAGGAGCGGTTCGATGCTATGGCGTTTAGGTTGGAATACCAGGCCGGCCACGCGATCGTGTGGCGGGACTCGATTGCGCAGTTCTACGCCAACGTGTCGGGGATCGCGGATACACATGATAGGGTCGGGAAGCACCCGTGGCGCATCGAGGCCGAGAGCATGCCGACGAAACACAACTACCGGATCACGGGCACGAACCCGTTCGAGGCGTCCTCCGGGTTACAAATCGTGCAGACGACGGACAATTCCACGGCCGCGTATGTCGAGACCGGGCCGCTGAAATTTGCGGACGGGAAATACGATGTCGCGGTCGCGTATTATGATTTGTATGAGGGCGAGGCGAAGTATGAGTTACTGCTGAATGGGAAGAGTTTGGGGACGTGGACGGGGGATTTGGAGCACAGGCTGGGATATACGCTCACCAGGGGCATTGATGGACACTCGGCGACGCGGGTCACTTTTAGGGATGTGAGGATTAAGAAGGGGGATGTTCTCCGCGTGGCGACGGTGCCGAATGGTAGGGAGACGGCGCCGTTGGATTATGTGGCTGTGTTGCCGGCCGGTGTGGTGGATTAATGGATGGCCTTGCCGGGTGTATTATATGTGTTAGTGTAAAATAAAAGCTGGGTGTTGGGTATATACAAGTACGCTCATCAGAATAGTAATACATCTGTTAGTACATACGTTGCCGGGAGAAGTGCAGAGAGTGCATTGTATGTGTTGTAGATCTAGCCTCGGGCGAACCACTAAGCTCTCATACTCGTTCCTTTGTGACATTGAACGATGAGGTTTCCAAGGCCATGGAAATGCTACGTAGAGTCGTTTTCTTATTTTGAAGCTGCCACAGCTTTCTCGTTCGAGTGTCATGAACGCAAGTATGGTCTAGACTGTATATATAATGAGCTAACCGCATCCGAATATCAATGCTCTACAAGGTATGAAACGTGGGGGCTGACAGAACTTGTGGGAAACGTCTTGGCTATCCAGCTTCGGTCTTAAAAACATCCCATTGGTTCATGAGTACGGAGTATACTTAGTCCATATATTCCGTACATGCTGATCTTATGACGGAATAAATCTCACTGTTCAAACACGAGAGTTGTTCCGGTAAGAGCAAATTATTTAAACATAAAACAGGTTGACCAAATCCTCACCGGAACCAGTTGTGTAATATCCAAAATTCAAAAGCATTAAAAGCCAAGACAGGCAGATGGATGAGGGACATAGATGTATTCAAGGGTCTCCTCTGCTCAGAATTCTACAGCGAAGATGTCCAAGCAATTGAATGAACAGCTTGTCAGACTTGAGTCACGTGGACTCTGTAGCTGTACTCAATAAGATGATAGGATCGGAAGTTCTAGCTATCGGATAGTAAGCATCGGGTTCGGTCCAAGCCTACGGTTCGGCGATACACACCGAAGCGACGGATCTTGTTAGTCAAAAACGCCGAGAACCCTTGGCTAGCCGTACACTCCGAGCTAGACTATCATATGAAATAGGCATACGAAGTATCAATTAAGCAGTATTGAATAAGTGTCAGTGTGACTAATTATATTCGCATTTCGAAAGAAGAGAGAAGTAGTAGAGATATCAATATCATAGACCACAAGTCGCGTGTAATACGAAGAGTATTGTAGGGACACTTAAAGATGCCGGGACCAAAAACGGAATGTCCTTCATCGGCAGAGATTCTTCTTCCGGGACCCAGAAGTGGGTCCTGTCTGGTCTGGCCCTAAACCGCGGCTGGCAATGAGTGCTGCGATCATGTTCTCTGTTCGACCAATTAGCGCGCTGTCTTTGTACCACTTCTGTACTGCTGAAGTTCAACGCTTGGCTTACTAAATTGCTAGCGTGAGACCAGCACGTTAGCGTGCCAGGGACTCGTCCACCCCGCTAAGCCCGCCATCGGCGCAAGAAATGCACAGAGCAAAAGCCCCACCATGACCGCTTTGCCAACAAGGGACCTGCTCTTTCTCGCCTCTTCTTCCCCTCCGTCCATCCTCTTACTTGTCCTCTGAAGACAATCACAGCTTCTCTTCTTAACTTACATCTTCTCTTTATCTCATCCACAGTTTCCAACCTTCAAACCCATCCCTTTGAGGCTTCAATTGTTGCTCATACCTCCTTTACCTCCCTAATCCGTCCACAATATTCGCCATGGCTTCTTACGCTCTATCCGAGGAGCACCGAGCAGTAGGTGCCGGAATGCCTGGAATTGTATGACATACGATTGAAGACAATGCTGACATGCTGCCCAGATGCTCGAGAAGTCCCTCGTGGACTCTGACCCAGAGGTCGCTGAGATCATGGTACGTCCAATTCCAATCACTCCCAGAGACTGTACACGCGAGCAATATCTGACAGTCAAGACAGAAAAAAGAGATCCAGCGCCAGAGAGAATCCATTATCCTCATCGCCTCTGAAAATGTCACATCGCGTGCCGTCTTCGACGCGCTAGGATCTCCCATGTCCAACAAGTACTCAGAGGGTCTGCCCGGCGCCCGGTACTACGGTGGCAACGAGCATATCGATGCCATTGAGCTGCTCTGCCAGAAGCGTGCCCTGGAGGCCTTCCACGTTGACTCCAAGGACTGGGGTGTCAATGTCCAGTGCCTGAGCGGCAGCCCTGCCAACTTGCAGGTCTACCAGGCCATCATGCCTCCCGGAGGCCGATTGATGGGTTTGGATCTCCCTCACGGTGGTCACTTGAGCCACGGTTACCAGACACCCTCCAGAAAGTAAGCACTCATATGTCTCACTTCTTTGTTGTATCGTCTTGTTGCGGAAACTAATCTCGGCTTGCAGGATCTCTGCTGTTTCCACATATTTCGAGACTATGCCCTACCGGGTAGACATTTCGACCGGCATCATCGACTACGACAAGCTCGAGGAGAACGCTCAATTGTTCCGCCCCAAGATCTTAGTCGCCGGTACCTCTGCGTACTGCCGTGAGATCGACTATGCTCGCATGCGCAAGATCGCCGACTCTGTCGGTGCTTACCTGGTCGTCGATATGGCCCACATCTCTGGCCTGATCGCCGCCGAGTGCATCAAGTCACCCTTCCTCCACGCTGATGTCGTCACCACCACAACTCACAAGTCGCTCCGTGGTCCTCGTGGTGCCATGATCTTCTTCCGCAGAGGTGTGCGCAGCACCGACAAGACTGGCAAGGAGATCAAGTATGATCTGGAGGAGAAGATCAACTTCTCCGTCTTCCCTGGTCACCAGGGTGGTCCCCACAACCACACCATCACTGCTCTTACTGTGGCCCTGAAGCAGGCCGCTACTCCCGAGTTCAAATCATACCAGCAGAAGGTTGTTGCCAACGCCAAGGCTCTCGAGAACAAGTTCAAGGCCCTCAACTACACCTTAGTGTCCGGTGGTACTGACTCGCACATGGTTCTGCTGGATCTGCGCTCGTTCGCCCTGGACGGTGCCCGAGTAGAGGCCGTTCTCGAGAACTTCAACATTGCCTGCAACAAGAACGCTATCCCTGGCGACAAGTCGGCCCTAACCCCCGGCGGTCTGCGCATTGGCACACCCGCCATGACCTCGCGCGGTTTCGGCGAACAGGACTTCGAGCGTGTCGCCGATTACATCGACCAGGCCATCAAGATCTGCAAGGAAGTCCAGGGCGCTCTCCCTAAGGAGGCTAACAAGCTCAAAGACTTCCGCGCCAAGGTCACCAGCGGCGAGGTCACCAAGATTACTGACCTCAAGAAGGAGGTTGCTGCCTGGTGCCAGACTTTCCCTCTTCCCGTTGAGGGCTGGAGAGTCGACGCCGGCATCTAAACAATCTGTACTCTATTATCTGTTTTGACTTTTCCAGTTTTCAGTTTGGGATTACATGTTAGGCTAAGGCGTGTCGGGGCTGCATCGTGGTTCAACCTAGACGAGTAGGCGGGGAAAATAATCGGAGGCAACTCAACTGTTCTCTGGGGAGCGCGCGCGGTGTTCTTTTTTTAACATTACTATGCTTTTATTGCGCATCTCACACACACGGGTCGGATCAACGGCGGCCTTCATGGGACGATACGATAAGGAAAAGAAACTCAAAGTCAGGAAATACCTATCCCTTGCATGCATTCATCAGGCGTTGCAAGTTGCGTTTTTATTTAACAAAGGAAATATTCAGAGCAGCCAAGTCCACCCTACAGTAGGGCGTCTTCGGCTGCTCTTTTCCGGGGTTTCGGGTCATTCAACAACTCTGTCGCTTCAACGCGCTTCTTAGGAGGATGAAGGAAAGGAAGGATGTCACGCGGTGTTTTATTTATCGAGAGTGATGGGACTTAAGGAGGAGGAGGAGGATTAGTTGCTGCTGCTGTTGTCAGCTTTGTATATACCATATCATCGAGATGAGATTGGAGAGAGACGAGACGAGATAAGATGATAATCAGTCAATCTAGGGAGCGCGGCTCCGAAATGCAGACATTGTTCTTGCTACGCGCTTTTGATCTGTCTATCTTGACCTATTTGTTGATGTGATGATGTGATCATATAATTACGTATTAAGAGGTTGGGCTGTGAGCCTTAGAACTACGTCTTTAGCAGCATGTTTAGTGCTACTAGTCAGACTATATCATTCAATAGATAGAAAGCGAATAGGAAGCTCAATAACAGAGCAATGTAAGCGATAGAACTTCGCAGGAGACACCTATAGGTCCCAGGCAGAAAAGGGATGTAACGAGGTGATATTCAGCATAAGTAATTTACTTTCCAGATTTAGATATACATGCTTTCTTTTCTCCGGGATATCGATGTGCAATTCCATTATAAATACTAAGAATACTCCTTATGGTTCGCAGATAAAATAAATACCTCCACGGCGGACGGACAATGTAGGGAGAACAAGTGCGCGAAGCTAATTAAAGACGATTACAAGTATAAGTTAAATGGCATGTATTTGAATAGATGATTACAAGTATAACATGTGCATGTGCAGTTATTCACACTCAAATTAACTTAACCTGAGGCCACTTAATCAATCAATTCATATAGCAATTCCTATCCCATTTATACCCGTCCCTCCTAGAAACCTATCCTTTTATTCGGTAGCCTGGCTATTCCTACATTGCAGGCACTCGTCCATGCCAGCATGTTCGTTCGTTCGTTCGCTCATTCATTACTTCGTTCCTCAATTCCCTATGTTTCTCTACCCTTCCCTTGCTTAGTGGCCCGTCCCGTTGCTTAAGAGGCATCTACTCGTTTTTTTGTATTGTACAGCAGGTAAGTAAAAGAAATCAATTCACCAACACCCACACACACACACACAATATGACTGAGAAAAGACGAAGAAAGAGTTCAAGCCACGAAAAGCCACGAAACAAGAGCATCAATAGTTTTAAGACTAAGCAACGACGTCATTTTTGTCGGTATGATTTGCCATTTTCAATCGGGTGAGGATGAGGGCTAAATCACACCGCTGCAAATCAACTGGGAAGGGGGCTATACTGCAGAGCCCACACAAATACACGTTCATTCCTTACACAAATCGCCATCCGTCCACTTATTAATGACCAATATCCGAGATCCTCTATGGGGATTCGATACCATAGTTTACCCTAACCATTGTATAAGCCGTCAAGCCGTCGAGCCATCTCAGTCAATTCCCTCTCTAATGCCTCTTCCGTCGAAACAGTGGAAATTTTCTAATCTGAGCCAGCGATAGCTCTTTACTATAGCTGCCCTCTCCCTGACACGGAAGGAGATCCCTAAGCTCCCTTACCGGCAGGAGGAATGGTGCTGCCGTTCACCGCCGGCGCAGCATGAGGTCCTGCCAACCCGCCATTCATCGGGGCCGGCACGCTCATAGCTGGGGAATTCATATGCGGCTGAGGACTCGGGCTTGGTTGCGAAAAGCTACCCCCACTAGACTTGCCGGATCTAGCCGCCGCCAATTGAGCCGAGTTGCCCCCGAGGCCGATACCACCAAGTCCAACCGGAGGGCCTGGGTGGCCCTGAGTAGTAGAAGGACTCATCTGTCCTTGACCAGGTGCTGCATTCCCGAGGTTTTCGTTAGATTTTTGGGCGCTTTTATGTGCATTAAAACGAGCTTTGGCCTGATCCACTGCCAATAGGAAGGAGTTAATGGTTTAGTGCTCGCAAGGTGAGGCGACTACAACCAACGGATACGATGGCTCGTGGCTCTTGGGAACCCCGAGGTAGATGGACAATGCAAGATAGCAGAGAAAAAAAAATAGGCTACGTACTAGCTTGTTGAACCTGGTGCGAACTCAGGGACGTGTGAAAAGGCGTTCCTGAGCTTTGATTTGACTGGTTCGCGTTATGCTGTTGGTTTGGCACTTGGTGATGCTGCATCGGTGATGGTACGTGTGTCCCGGAAGGAGGATAAAAAGGCCGCGGTGCACTATTGGCAATGTGCGGCTGGTTACTGTACGAAGGTTGGCGGGACGGTGTATTCGGGGCATGATATCCCTGCGGTGGTATGTGTGAAGAATGTTGTTGTTGGTGTGTATGGGGAGAGGCGGTCGTCGTGCGTGGAGGTATAGTGCCCGTGCCGTTCGTATAGTGCCCGTATGGAGGATGAGATGGCGTCGGGGCAGGCGGTTGATGGGCCTGATATTGTTGATAGTTATAATGTGCAGGCGGCGGCTGGGTATTAGCTGGGTGGGGAGTATAGGCTTGGAAACGAGTCTGTGTGGGCTGGTTGCCCAAATGACCCAAGTTACTATATCCAGGCACGTATTTCGAGTTAGGCGTCGAATACATAGCGCGGTTCTGCGTTGGTGTTGGAGTGTACGAGGTTTGGGAGAACCCTGGCGCAGGTTTGCTGTATTGTTGCGTGTATCCGGAATTTTGGTTCGTAGGGGGACGGTAGCCCGTGTTAGCAGGAGGCCGTTGTTGGTAATTGGGCGGCATAGTGTGCGGTACCCGCTGCATGGCCTGCTGCGGAGGCCGGACTGGCGTCTGCGTCGGATAGAAATGTGGAGTTGTCGGCGGAGCCCGTGCGGAATTCGGATGGTACTGTTGGCCATACTGCATGCCACCGGATGAGGCCGGCTGACGGTGTGAAGAAGACCGGTTATTCGCAGTGACGGCGGTCTGCTGTGCGTTTCTAGCTCGAGCAGCCGCCTCGTCCTCCTCCATGGTACCATGATACTCATCGGTACGAACCTCGATCTTGGTCGAGATATTCAACTCCTCCAACTTGTCTGAGTTGAGGCGAGCAACGGCGTAGGGCGGTAACGTTTGGATAATTAACGTAAGCTGTACCTTCAAGGCCTCGTAGGTGGCCGTTTCCTCTTCGCTCGGCTGAGGTTGAGTCCCGTTGGTGAGCATATCGCTATGAGCTGGATCGGAGCCATATCGGCTTTGACTCGATGCCGTAGGGAGCGTCAAATTGCGGTTCTTCTGGTAGGATATGAGGGTTTGGACCATATCAGATATGTCTTGAAGAACATCATCCGTGTCCTTTTCGTTCTCTGGTTTCTGAGGGCAGCAAGCCTCTTCAAGGCTAGGATCGATTACGCTATCGTCCCAGTTGTCGAGCATCTCTTGGATCAGATCCTCGTCTATGTCGTCCTGTGGCTGGGCTGCTATGGGCTCACTTTCCTCCACACCGCTGTCGGCTCGTTCTGCGTGGACCAAACGCTCAAAACTGCGTTGTCCGACTCTCTGCCACCACAAGGTATGAGCAATAAAGCCCGAAGAGACCATGGCGGCTGAATCATCCTTGGACGGCGCAAAGCTGGAGAAGGCTCCGCGGAAAAGAGATTCGAGCTCCGTAGTCTCCAGCTCGACGGATGAGGGCTTATTGCCTGCAAGGCTGAGAGCACGTTCGCGCTGCTTCGTCATGGGCGGGGATGTTGGGGATGCCGGCGGGGCTTTGCTATAGTCCAGCCATTTCCCGGTAGACAGCGGCTGACTAAAATACGATCCAGCCCGGTACTTGCATTTCTCGGTGAGTTCCGGTCGATGCCAGCCCACTTGGACCCCTTTCGTGGTGCTCTTCGGCGCCTTAGGCGGAGGCAACGACGGAAGAGATCGTGGGGCGGGAAACAGCTCGCCCAGCGTCTTGGCTTTCTTACTGTTGTCCATGGGAGGAGGCATGGAATACGGGATGACTTTGGAAGTCTTGATTCCATTGGGCAAGCCGATCTCTCTAAGCGGGCGGAAGCCGGTATTGGAATGGACGGTCGTGTCTACGGGCTGCTGGAGACTCGAATACAGCTGTCGTGATCTGGGGGCTTCACCAAAGACGCTCAGCATCACATTTCCGCCGGCGTTGGACTGTAGGCCATCGGTGGGGTCGAGGGTGTCGAGAGCGTCGAGGTGCTGGGACGTTGCTGGGTATGACAGCTCACGCTTGAACAACCCATGGGCTTTCTTCTTGAAGTCCAGCACGCGTGCGATGGCAGCTTCGCGAGCGGCAGAGTCATTTTCTTCATCAGCATATCGCAATTCGGCTAGTAGATCAGTAATGGACAATGCAAGATCGGCAATTAAGATATCGATTCTGTCGTACTCGTCCCGGGCCACCTTGTCAGCAAGGGAAGACTGCTGCGGCCTGTCTTCTGCCGCCTTGCTGTCGTCGACGGACTTGTGGCGCTTGGGCTCGGGTTCGCCGGCGGTGTCGGGCTCGGGGAGCGGGCGCTTCAGAACTGAGGGTGTTGGATCCAATCTATGCACGAAGAGCAGTGAGCATTAAGCATGGACTAGTGAGGGTCATGGGGAATGAAGGGCTGCAGGGACAGTAGGACGATGGGGGATAGGGCGAGACCGGGGCAATGGATGCAAGGAGTAGATCGCACCTTTCGAGAAGCACAAAATAGTTCTGAACAGAGGCGGCGTCGATGTGGTGGCGGCTAGACGCAGCCGAAGAAGATGGATTGGTAGCAGCGGCGCCGGAGGCAGAGGCGGACGAGCCGATACTAGCGGATCGTGCGTCCTTGAGCCGGCGGCCGTCATCGCCATCGTCGTTGTCGTGGCTGGGCTCGCGCTTGCGCTTGGTGGCAGTGCTGCCGGCCTGCGAGGCGCCTTCGGCATCGACGTCCATATCAACATCCATATCGACATCGACATCAGCGGCGCTATCGTGAGGCACGGACGCCGGGGTGAGGGCTGGCGTGAGAGCTGGCGTAAGTGCGCCATTAGGGGCGGCGACGGCAGGCGAGGCTGAGGATGCCATTGTACCGCGCTAGAAAGGGTACAAGTGCGGAATGAGTAGTCTGTTGGTGGCGATCGCAGGCCTAAGCCTATCCATCCAGGACCAGGACGGCAGAATTGCAATGGCGGCCGCGAGAACAGTAACAATGATTAGATGAAAAGGACGATCGCACCGCCGACCGAGCGACGTCAGCAGCGGCAGCGGCAGGGTCAGTGTTAGAAACACGGGGGGCAGTGATGGCGGTGGTTGTGATAGTAGTTGTGATATCGGCCAGGTATACTCAATAAGATACTGGTGATGAATGCTATTGGCGTTGGCGCCGACGTCAGCGCTGGTTGGTGTTAGTTGTGCTGGTTGCAGGCAGGCACTGACGCGGGCGCGATGCGGGCGACGAAAAAAAGCGTGGACGCGGGCGCAGGTGCAGGCGCAGTCGCGGGCGCGGGCGCGGAAGGTGCGAGGGTTTGGTGCGAGGGATGAAATGAGCCGATCGGATGGATGGCTGGCTTGGTCCGACGGGCGGTGGTGGCTCGCACGCCGCCGCTGCACGCTCTCAGATCGCGGTTCCGTCGCGACCGGGCAATGAGATGGAAGGAAGGCTTTAAAAAAAAAACGGGCGGCCTGGTCTTCCCGCCAGACCAGCGTGTTCAAGCGTGATTCTCTGCCTGCACCCTGCAAAGAGACGGGACCACTCTCCAACAACACCCCAACTACAGCAGCCCCCAAATTGGACTCAGCACGGAAACACGTCTCTGCTAGCCGTGTTGTGATCGCAGAGGGCCACTACACTCCGTGTGCATTGAACTGCGCGGCTCTGATCTCGGGGCGAGTGTTTGTTGACGGCCGGACGATGATTCTCGAGCGACACTCGCACTTCGATGCAGAGTGGGAAGGGGGACGCAGATGGATGGGACGGGGCAGATGGGCTTAGTTGCTGGCTCTGCTGGTTGGCTGGTTGGTTGCTGGCTCACTGGCAAGCTGTAACAAACTCGGTAGGCCGGGCAAGTGTGCTGGGGGGCTTGGGGGCTCTCTCTCACTAAGTTTAGGTATGGTAGGTCCTGCACCTGCCGCCGCAACAAACTTGGCGAAAATTGAGCACTAACAATTGTGGGGCGGTCTCTACGAAGTAATCCCGCGCTCCAGAGATCAGAGATCACGTGGCCTGCATTCCACTCACTCCGAACGCAGACACAGACACAGACCCAACACCGGCCGCGGCAGGCACACCATATTAGCGCCAACTGGCCTTTAGAATCTCCCTGCCCATCTACAGACTGGAAATTAGTATGATAATTTGGTGTGTTGTGTTAATCAGGTAGTAGATGCATACATTTTTCTTGCATTGGTAGGTAAGGAAGACAGTACCTAGCAATAGTGTTGTCCACTGCCTAAGTGGGAGTCTGATTATGCTCTGTAGCGCAGGCTTACGGCAGCTTGCAGTACCAGGTTGTCTACAAGTGACGCATTAGAAACAGAGAGTTCTAGATAAGTGAATGAATGAATGAAACTACTTTACTCACTGTGAAGCTGAAATATAGTCTCTAGCCTAGCAGACGCTTTATTCCGAGAATTTTAGAGAGCGAGCACCGTTAAGTAGTGAGAAGATCTTACACTTCTACAGTACGGTGCCTACTCCACTCAGCTTGGACGTGGGGCCGGCCGTCTGTTTAAATTCCGGGGTAGCTACGGAGTACCTTCGCGCAAGCAAGAAGGGGTGCTTTATCCACTTACGTCCGTAGCAGAACTAGCAGTTTCGTATATAGGTATGTATCCAACGAATTCAAATAATATCGATCGAAATCTAAGTTAGAATAAGTAGCTTGTTTAGGTCGAGTATATTTGCGCATCTAGAATATATGGCTCAACTCAGAAGGTCATACGCCTGCGGCTTTTGCATCATAACTACTACCGTAACCTAGATGAGATGGGGTTCTTAAAGCACCTGAATCTCGAACTAGGCAATTATCGATCGGTACCACAATCCGAGCCCACAAGTACGGCACATGTCCAGATCTACGCATCACGCGGGCCATCTGGACGCAACCCAACCTGACCCACGCCGGATCTCTACGTAGGCTACAAATCAGCATATATCCAAATAAGTTAAAAAAATCGCTAATAGTTCTGTTAAAATTTGAGCCTAGCTCGACATTCAATTCAGCAGTAGGCAGATGTTCTGTCGTAAATAGATAGGTATACCGTCAATATACGCTTACCCCCCAAGCACCAGAAGCTAGGTTAGGTCATAGAATCATTATACAGCGTACTTACAGCGTGCCCATAAATACACTTCTATATACTTCCTCCATGTACCCACCGTCTCGGAAACTGATCTACTATTAACTGGAAATGATGTTGAATAATACGAACAACTATCCGTATGACCAGCTGCATCAACTTCCCATACATGTTGGGTTAAACTACGTGTTGTTAAAATATAAACAATGCCACTGCGCAGCCTTTATAAGTAGAATGATATCAACTTTGTCTCTGCTTTCTCTGAAACGTTTCTATAATCATCAACTATCAATCAAGCGCTATCATACCCAATCTCTTTACAACAGAGAAACCGAATTAGCAGCGATTACTATTAAGAACATGAGAAAATAGCACTACGACAAGCATTGGACAGGCATTGATATGTGTATAGTGCAAGAAAGCTCTGTTCGATAGACTAGACCGTACTATACATATTGCGACACCTAGTCCCTCTTCTGTGTTTACATGAGTTACTAAGTTCATATCAGACCCGCAAAGGAAAAGGAAAACAAGCCCAGAGGTCCACAAAAGCGAAACTGATCCCCCATGTACACTCTGGCGCTGCATTTATTCAAGCTCATTAATGGCCAGTCTCCCATTTCCTCCTATCATTCAATCTCACGCACATCTGACGTAACAAAAACACTATTCGCGACCAGTCAAGGCTCGCAAGCCTCCGCTTATTTGGCCTTGGCCAAACCGACGGTGCCCTTGCCAAGGTCGTAGATCGAGTACCATTTCCGAAGGAAGGCATCTCCCAGAATGGCCAGAGGGCCGACAGGCTCAGGGAAATCCATGCCCATGAAGGTAGAGATGCAGCTGCCCGAAACCTCTAGGACATAGTCGTAGGCGGTGATCGAGAAATCGTAGCCGGCCAGCTTGAAGGTGACGTCGGGAAGCGAGTCACGAGCCGCGCAGTCAATGCTGTACTGGCCATTGTAGCCCTTCTTGGCACCCATCTCCTTGTTCAAGAGTTCGGCAAGCTCGGTGGGCAGAGCTATCAGAGATGTACCGGTGTCAAGGATGACACCCGTGTTCTCCATCTCAGCCGTCTCATCGCCAAAGGAGATAGCGTCTAGGTCAACCTCCCAGTAGGCCTTGCGGCGCAGAGGGATTTCCGTGATTTTACCGGTGTAGTGGTCCTTGTCGATGCCGCCGAAAACCACTTCCGAGTCATCACCGCCGCTCTCGCCGCTCAGGTAAAAAGCAAAGACCGGCTCGTCAATCAGCTTCTGGTTGACAAGTTGATAGAACGGGGGGACGATGCCGTTGACCGAGATACGATCGTAGCCCATGCCGAGAATGCCATCGAATCGGCCGAAGGCAAAAGCTAGGCCCGGCTCACTGGTGGCCTCAGCGAAATCTTGGCCTTTGATTTTGAGATCGCCGATAGTGACGTCGTCTTGAGAAACGAAACCACTTAGGCTGCCAGAACCGTACCGAATCTCGAAAGATGTACCGTTCTTCTTATATGTGGACGAAGACGACGAGTCGTACTTGCTGTGGAGGAAGCAGGCGATGCTCCCGCACGACTGCGATGGGACCCAGAGATTCGAGCTGCCAGTGTCGAGGATGACCTTGAAATCTTGGGGTGGCGTGCCGATGCTGATCTCGGAGAAGTCTAGGGATGCGGTGAGCATAGAGACAAGAGCGTGATTGGATGGAGAGACCACAAACACTGAGCATTCATGAAGTTGGAGATGGGGAGAGGATGATCCTTCTCTGCGTGCATGTTGCCGCCTTGGAAGATGGCTTCGGAGTGCGTTTCGGGACGAACACCAAGGTACTTCTGTCCAAGACCACGCATCTGTGTCTCGATGGGAATCGTCTCCTATATCGCCAAGCTATCAGTACCACTGTCGGCTAGTCTTCTAGAGATGATGTGCACATACAAGCTGTTCAGCGAGAGGCACCTTCTTGAGCTTCATCTTGTGGACTCCGGCCTGCGCGGAGCCCAGCAGCATAGCTGCGCCAAGTAGAGCTCCCTTCATGATGGGCAACTCTCGTAAAAGAAAGAAATAAATGATAGACAACGACGGGACTTCAGACGCGATACTAGAGGCCGCAGTGTAGAGTGGCCAGCTGTTGTCGTGATCAGTTGGAGGTGGTTGGGGGAATGATGACGGCAATGATGTAGGAGAGAGGATGGTAGGTATTGGATGATGCAGCTGGTCTGGGAGATAAGGTTGATGGATAGGCGGATGGGCTCTGGCTGGGGCGACCAGGGGCGGAGCTCTGCGTGCTCACCAATCATCGGCCGATCCTAGTGCAGTTGGGGACAGTGTGAGCTTGCGCAGGCACCAGCGCGGTGACATGCAACTTCCAAGGTTGTCCTCCAACACATTCCCTTACTTGACTAGGCACAGTAAACCTCGCTGCGCTAAACTCAAATCAGGCCATCCAGGGGTCGCACTTGCGGCAAGAGTGGATACTCTCAAAGCCAGAGGAGTCAAAAGGCAGCCTGAATTTCCAGAGCGATTTGCGCAATGTGTGGCACGTGCGATGTCAGCTGTGGCTTGTGACTAGCTAGCCATTGCCTAAAGCAGCAGCTGATGACGCAGCTGGATACAACCAAGCAACAAGCTATTGTAATTGCATAACATACTCAAATGAGCTGGTTTCAGCAAACCGTCGCTGAGGGTTTATTAAAATATCGGTTAACAGATTGCTAGCAGCTGTTGGTCCTTTACGGAGTAAAGGATCCTCGTTTTTTTCTCTAAGAGTGAACGTTTGAATAACAGGACGCCTGACTAAGCATAGCGTGGTACGGTTGACCAATTGATTCACACGCGAAGCACCCGTATTAACACGAATGAAGTTTTCTAGGCCTAGGTAGTTTGATTAAAATTTTCACGCCCAACAAGTTATACGCAATCTCTGATTTCAACTTGGAATAATCATGCTTAGAACTTTTTTATAACAAGCTTTCGAAGTGTCATTCATTAATACTGTAACAGAGCGAGTGGATCAGTAAAACATGCGATATGCTTTAAAACTCATCGTTGTCTAGTGGGAAACGCTGAGGCCAATAGAAAAGGTGGAGCTTAAGTAATTTTCATTCAGACTGGCCTCTGCCATGAGTTTATTGGTAAACTGCTTACTTTGATTGCTTCATAGTATTACACATACCATCTTTAACAGGTTTGCTACCGATCTACACTAGTCCTTAGCATCGTTTATGACAGTGTAACATTCTCGCTTAAGCTTGTATTCCGTACTGGGCTAGCAATCAACCCTTCTCCAGAGGCCGGGAACAATAGTAACCTCTACGCCTTTAGTCGCACATTTATACTTATGTGAGCTTACAGATAGCACTAAAAGTATTTGCGTATTAAAATGCTTGTGCCTTAGGTAATGAGTGTTCACAAACGTGTGGTAGGGTGTTTGTTCAAAACTTGAGCTCTAGTCGATGTGGCAGGAGCTTGGACAATAGGAAGTCGCGATCGCAACAAGTTGACTCATAGCAAACAAGTTGATGGAATGAGTCCATATTTTATTACCCTGCCGAAGCTTTTGATCTTTCTTCTACTTCACTACTTCCCTACTT
Source organism: Nemania sp. FL0916 (assembly GCA_022578715.1). Lineage (NCBI taxonomy): Eukaryota > Fungi > Ascomycota > Sordariomycetes > Xylariales > Xylariaceae > Nemania > Nemania sp. FL0916. Next base: position 84,992 of record MU390290.1, read on the forward strand.
CTCCTTCATCTCGTAGGCTATAATTATACGGCTACCTCGAAAGCTATATTACACAGCTCGAAAATAACTATCGAACACGAACACGATGTACTACGTCGTCAATTCAGACGGGTCTGAATCAGACTCTAGCTCAACTAATTCATCAGATTATGTGAACATTCACACTCCATATGATGTCGAGATCGTACAGACACCTAGAGACGGTTCGACCACTTCATCAAATTCCCCCAACATCGATACGCCTTCTAGCTCTAAGAAAGATATGGCGAAAAAAGATCAAAACGAATCAGCTAATAGATCATCCTGCAACATTGACACTCCTGATGATTCCGATCCCGACACCGTACAAGCTGACGAGGATGACTCAATCGTTAAATCAAGATACAACACCCCTGATATTGCCGGCAGTAGCTCCCGCTCCATCATTGAGTCGAACCCGGGAAATGATCTGATTGATCCGTGTCCAAGCTATTCAGAATGCCATAGCGATGCCGGCTCGTGCAACTCCGACGCCATCTTGGCAGACCGGCATGAAAGCAATGATGAATTGATGAGACGACCGAAAAGCTACGAGGTTGACCATTATTTTGATTGGACCCACCACATCCGTTACCTTTGGTCGGGGACCAGCACCATGACGATTAACACTCTACCTTACTTGTGTGACAAGCAAGTCATCCCGTTATTCACTCATGATGGGAACGATTATCAAATGCATATAAAGAACACAAAGTTCCAAGCGATCGCTGCCCATAGGGCCCCCCACGCCGACCCAAGGTGGGAAGATCCGTTGCCGAATGGTTGTGTCCGGAGTTTGGCATGGGTCTCGGACAACAATGAGATGGAATTGATCACTAAGCCGCTCACTGTTGCTCACCTTGGAAAGCTGTTTATCCACAAGAACGGACATTTAGTCTGGACAGGATACGAGCTTTTTGTCAGTGCCGCGATGGAGGTCTGGATGATATCCGACATCAAGGAACCGGGCGTGCGGCCGAGGCGGCACGTTGTGGATTCTGGTCTTTTTGCTCCTCCCCAGGACGCGAGCTCTGAGTCAGAGCATGGAATGGTAGAAAAGGTGACTAGACCAAGACTTGTTCGATTTGTGCCTTCGCTTCAGAATCTTCGAAATGCCACTCCGGAGTGGATTCGTCGCCAGGCCAAACAGGCGCAGATAACAACGGGATCCTTTTACCTACTCGACCTTTCGGCGACGGAGGCTTGGAAAGGCCTTGAGGCTTGCCGTTTGGATTACATCGCTCGTGGCCATGGGGACTTCGAACGATACGGAGTATCGCTAGAAAGTGAACACTTCTGCGTCGATGCGAGAAGTTTGGCTGGAAGTCAGCTTCTGCGATTGGCTTGCCATTACTTCGGCAAGACTGTTATTCGACTCGTGTTCAATAAATCGATAAAGCAGGAACGCAGCGGAGAGTCGTTATTGCATATTCTGGCAGCCGCGTCTAGCAGCTCCGCACCAAAGACGCTTCTCGCCAAGCTAGTCGATGCGAGCGGTAGCATAGACGTCTACGCCGAAGGCTGCGACATGAGCGATTCGAATCTGGTTTGCTTACTGAAAGACGCGATCAAATTCGGATGGCACAATTTAAGCATGTTCTTGCTCGACAAGATTGAATTTAACAGTGCCCATCATGACGGGAGAACGCCGTTTATTCAGGCAGTATCTATGGGAGATATTGACCTTATACAGCACGTTTTCGAAACTGGAAGAGTTGACGTGAACGCCGTAAGCCGCAAAGGGAACACCCCATTCTGGTGGGCCATGGTACTGCATAAAACAACGATAGGGCATACATCAAGAATAGGGAACTATTTACTCGATACGGGCGATGTCGACATAAACTTGTCAAACGAGTATGGGACCACGGCGCTTCATTCTGCGGTTTGTGCAAAGGATCTGCAGATAGTCCGCAGAATCCTGCGAATGCCTGGAGTCGACGTGAAGAAGCGGGTCATTTACGGTAAGACACCGTTAGCACTAGCCAAAGAACGAGGCTGCAGGGAAATCGCAGAACTGCTGGAGAAAGCAGTATGTCATGGTCTCGACTCCGTTGGATCGTATCCCGAAGCTGTCTGAACCCTGGAAGCTACCTAGATATAGGATTAGAAGGTTGACAATAGGTGTGGCAGTTAGACCGGGTCACTAGCCACCAGTAGCCACCACTTGCTCCCTTGACAATGCGTAACTTAGCGATCCTACTAGGTAGACTAAATATAAAAAGACCTCTCCCTTCTGTTATCGGCGCGGTGCCTCTTAATATACTTCCTTTTCTCCGGCCCAAACTGATGTTACATTGCCGCTGAGAAGCCCGCGACATCTTTGGTAATTATATCCTAAGGCTTCGGAACTACACAAATTTCCAAGACTCGTTAGTCACTGATGCTAGGAGTTGATAGCCGCGACTGTAAAATTATAGCAGTATGATGATTACGTTCGCTCACTCCTCCCTATTTCTAATCAAGACCAGCACAAAGTCATGCGTCAACTTAGGGTCACCATGTCTCGTTTATCAAGGGTTCGCTTTGACCGGATTAGGTCAATCTTTGAGGACCAAGAGGAAACTTTTTCCGTCGCGAATGTCTTTCTCCGGCGCTTGTCTGGCAGTGGAGAGGCTCATTGCAAGAGAAATCGATTGAAGGACTTTTCTATGAAGGTGAGCAGTACTTCAACTCGGTAATCTCAGCATTTACTTCCTATGCCAAAGAGCTTGTCATGGGACCCCGTGCCTTTTTTGCACCGGCCCTTACATCTCGCGAGTATCTTACCCAAGAGAGCTTTTTCGCTGCGACTAGACGTCTGCTTTCTACACAAGATTACAGGCTCTTCACGTTTTTGCACGAGCTGGTGAATTACGCTACAGAAGACCGCGCGGCGAATGCCCTTGACTACGCTCACCTTTTCCACGAGCAATCTCTAGTAGAAATACACCAAAGGCTATTATCCGACCTACGAGAAGACGAAGAGTTTCGCTTGAAAAAGGGAAGGGAAAAGGCTAAGCGGTCTTGCTATCGCCGGAAAATTAACGCTGATGTCGGAAATGAACCCTGGTTTTGTGATGAGAATGCTCTGCGCCCTAATAATGAATCGGAGCAACTCGCTTAGTTACTGCGCTCATCCAACCCTGTCACGATAAACCCATGATAAGAACTTGCAACGAATCCTAGACGTGACAACTTGAGAAAGTTCTCACTTGCAAAGATTGAATTCAACAGCATCAATAGGTACGTTTGGGTATACCTTACTTTGCCAGGCGACACTTACTGGGAAAGACCGCTCCTGTACAAGCTATCATCGACGCAGGCCGCTAGGACGGAATGCCACTTAATCCGGCAGTTTACTACCGATGTCTAAAGACGATGGATGAATTTCTGCGAATGCCTCGAGTCCATGTGCGGACACAGGACGTCTCGGGTAAAATACCCTTGGCTTGTGCTAAAGAAAGGGGGTATGACCAAATCAGACAACTGCTGAATTAAACCAGAAAGCATGGGAGCATACTAGTCATAATGAGCGAGATGATGACTTTTAGCAGCAAGGCATCTTATGAAATCTGAGGAGTCTTGATCTGATCTTTCCTAGTTCTGTTATTCACCTCGTTGTCAGCCCTGATCATACTGTGCGAAATGTCGTAGAGACACTGGGACTCACTGTTATGCACGAGGTGTCAGGTGTAGTAGAACTATGTTCTAACAACGTCGTTTCGCTGTAATATACTGTTAGAAAATAAACGCCTTCGTTCCAAGATGAAACATTCAAGGGAAACAGAAGACTCTTCTTGAAAACCAAGAAAAGCGCGTACAGATCTCTGCAACTTCACTACCGGAAGAAGAAACTCAGCTTTCCTATCTAGGAAAAGCGCATCACTCACCTGTAATGTCATGCAGCAGCACGGCAGTAGTCAAGCAGGCTAGGATCCATTAGGCTAGCCATACCTAAAGCCGGGTCCATGCCTGGCGATTATTTCGTCATCGGACACGCGTTGAAGGGAGATCAGCCCACACACACGCCGCCACATTTACAAACGGGCGACCCCGGCGCGGCGGCGAGGGGATGAGCTGATCTGAGCTGAGAGGAGATGAGATGGGCCATCGTCACGTCGTCTCGCCTCCAACACGATCACGACCACGACCACGGATTAACTTCAAGAGGCTTCTATCCACGCGCCTCAAGCTCGTGATATTAATACTGCTCATCATGGCCGGGATGTTAGGACACAAGATCCTGAGCCATTTCCGGCGCGGCGGGGAGTCTTCTTCGCCGTCACAACCACAGCAGCAACAGGAGCAAGGACAGTATCCAGGTGCATTACCGCCTCGGCCCCCAATGCATCCCCCGCAATCACAACCACAACAGTACCCAGAACAACTCCAACACCAAGGCGCCATAGCCGACATCCCAGCCCCGCACACATGGACGCTCAGCGCGCAGGAGACGCCTCTACACGAAGGAGGCGGGACATATCCGCGCTTATGCCGGCTCTCGGACGGGACGCTGCTGTGCGTAGTCACGCAGGTGAAGCAGGGGATCCACATGCTCAAAGTCTCCAAAAGCATCGACAACGGGAATTCGTTTACGCCGCACGGAGAAATTGCCAGGGGCCCGGGGGATATCGATAATGGGTTTTTGCTCGAGGTGCCTGAAGGGGGAGAAGGGGGAAATGGAGGGGGAGGAGTGGTGCTGGCGGCGTTCCGCAACCACGCGCGCGGACAAGACGGCAAGCCGACGCATTTCCGGATCACCGTGTGCCGGAGCCATGACGGCGGACGCACGTGGCGCTTCGCGTCGCAGGCGGCCGAGCAGTCTGCGCAGCATAGTCAGGGGTTAGGGCTCTGGGAACCTTTCATGCGGCTCGTCTACCCTCCACATCAGCAGCAGCAACAACAAAACCAGGAGCAGCAACAACCCGTAGTCCAACTAACCTACTCCGGGGAACTCTCCCCGCGCAACCAAGAGACCTTCCTCGTGTCCTCCCACGACTCCGGACAAACCTGGTCTTCACCGCCCACATGTCTGCGCTGCCACGCACACACAGAATCGCTGCGCGACGGCATGCAAGGCATCGCTTCGACCTGGGACACGCACTTCCAGCGCCCGGCCCTAGTCATGGTCTTCGAAACCACGCGCCAGCACCCACATTTCAGCCTCGAATACGTCGTATCCTACGACGAGGGCCAGTCCTGGGGGTACCGGGGCAGGGTCTACTCTCCCCACTCCCGTCCCAATTCCCCCGCGCGGGATGCAGGAAGCCCGCAGATCGCGGCCTGCAAAGGCGGGAAGATGGCTGTGGTGTTCATGACGGACGAGGATGTGGAGCAGCCGAAGTGGCCGAGAAACGCGGCTGTTAAGGCGGTTTTTGCGGATGGGTTGGTGGCGGGTAGGATTGGATGGTCTGAACATGCGACGCTGGTTAGTACCGCCCCGGCACATTGGCCTGGAGTCTTGTGTACGGATGAGCAGGAGGTTATGGCTGTTTATGAGGTTGGGGGGAGGCCGGTGGGGAGGAGGATTAGGGTTGGGGAGTAGGTTGAAGGGGAGAGGGGATGGGAGAATGGAGAGAAGAAGAGGATGGGGGAGAAACGGGAGAAAAAGAGAACGAGGCGAGGAGGGGGTGGTATTGGGTTTTGGGTGAAAGAGGGGGCTGTGTAAGTGTTGTACTTGTGTGGCTTTCGGCAGTCATGTCCGGGTTGCACATTCGGCTGCATATCGGCCGGTATATCACCCTTTGGCTACGACCAATGGATATAGAGGATTGGGTGGTGGATTGCATGATATATAGGTGAATTTGAGGTACGGCATGAAGCATCTCAAGGACCATGGCATAGGGGGCTTATCGAATGGTGCATGTACGGATTATAGACTGGCACTTTCAATTTAGATTAACAAATATTACTTAATATTTAATATTCAACATTTATGAATGTGTTTCTAATCGTACTCTATTCTTGTGCTTGCTTGGGTATTGCTACGTTGAAGAATATCAAACAAGATGGAGTTGTATGATACCTGCGTTATCACAGTCGTATGCGTCTCCATGAGTGGTCAAATGTTAGTCTACATATATTGGATAGGTGTTATAGATGATTTACGCAGTATACCCTGTTAGTCAATGTCTCCGGAGAGTTTATCAACGGCAAACTTGCATGGGCAATAAGAGAGTTGAGTTGAGTTGGGTATCATTGATTTCATATTTAACGCCACAGACAACTACACTTCCACCTCCTATCTCTGCCCCTATTCCCTACCCAAGAATATCCCATCCCTACGCCGCAGCGAAATCCTCCCTATAAACCCTCCTCAACTCAAACAAGACTTCGACAGTAATCAGGGCAATGATGATCCACTCCAGCCTATGCCCATACTTCTCACTGATCATCTCGCGCAGCACGCTGACGTTCTCATGCGCATAGTCGATGCGCTTGTTGAGGATCTCGATGCGGCGGCGCACGGACAGCGCGGCGCCGATCTGGTTGTAGTACTCCTCGAGGACGGACTCGGACTCCCAGAACATGTCGGGCAGCTCCTCGGTGATGTCCGAGTAGTGGTTTAACTGCGAGCGCAGGCTCAGCAGCTGGCCCGTCATTTTCAATATCGACGACCGCTGCAGCTTGTGCTGCGACCCCGCCGCGAGTGCGTTTAACGTGGCTTTGGATTCCTGGAGCAGGTATTCTAGGTCGGTCTCGAGGACGGCGAGTTTCGGACTCCGCGCCAATCCGCTGGAGAAGGCGACTTTCGCCAGCGTGGTGTCGACTTTGTTGTTCTCGAACTCCTGCGCCCGCGTCCCCAGCACCACGACCTCGCCCTTCATGTAGCTGTTGTCGCGGCTGGCGTCGGGCGCGAACTCGAGCATCTCCATCTCGGCGCGGTCTAAGTGCGGGAAACTGGCGGCGCGCACGAGATGCTTCGAGGCTAGTTTCACGAGGATGTCTTCGGGCATGGACCAGGTGACCACGGTGCCCGAGGGAAACACGAAGATGTCGCCGTTGTTGACGCCCCGCGCGTGTACAACGGCGTCGGTGTCGAAGTCGGTGCCGTCCGGGTCTAGCTCGAAGCCGTGCAGCCGCAGCATTTCTTGCACGCGGGTCATGTCGAACGACTGCGCAATGCAGATGGCGCGGATGGCGCGGCTCGAGTCGGTCTCGGTCTCGGCGGTCTCGTTACTCGTAGCAGCGCCATCGCGGATTGCCGTCTCGCGCGGGCCGCTGCCTCGTTTTGGTGGTTTCGTGGCAGAACCTAGGCGGAGGCTCTTGGCTGAGGATGCTCGCACGGGTTTTCGCTTGAGAGAGGACGATGGAGTCTGCTTGGCGGGTGGGGCTGCTGATTCTGTCTCTTTTGACACCTCTGCTGGCAATGATGGGGGTTCGGTGATCTCACGAGCGCCTCGGAGCTGGCTCGAACAGGAGAAGTTGCGTCGACAAGCGAGTGATGTGAGCCTGGTCTGATCAAGACATCGTGGTAGCGGTCTCGGTGGTGCAGGCGCAAGCGCAAGATATCTGCATGGTGTTTGTATTTGTGCTCCTCGAAAAGCAGATGGTACGGCCTTTTGTAAGGGGGCTCGCATGGTTTGAATCTTGTGGCCATTTGTGTCGAGACCGAACACACTCGGACAGGAAGCCCGCGGAAAGTAGAAAAATAGGTGGGAGGTTGTAAGTGCCCGCAGCATTAGATCATCGCAACGGTTGCTTGGTTCCAATCAACAGCGGGAATTCTTATCGATAAGAAAATATATTCTCACTTTTAACTCCGATTAGTCACTTGTCCCAGTCTCCCTTTAAAGCCTCAAGTTATTAGGTATACCTAGCAACCTCGTTATTCATACAATTTGAGTGTTTCTACATTTTTACCTTTCTCTTCTCTCCTACTGCCACGTCTGCGCTGCATGTTGGCTGCCAATTGATATGGGAAATTCGATATAGCAGCCGGACCAGTTGCAATGATGCTCATACAACTAGACAAGCACGGCAGTGACCTACCCAGAAAGAATATAGCTCGATATAGAAGAATACCGGTATGAAGCACACTGAGTTCGGTGCAAAAACCAAACACTCAATCACCCCTGGATCAACCGCTACCGGTATCGACGGTAGATGGCTAGCGGCCTGAATGAATCCGCCTGCGTAAATCTGCCGGAGCTGCAGTGTGTCTCGTTGCGCTGAGAATGCGAATGCGAAAACGCTTGGCCGGACTTGCGGCTGCGCTGCTACCTTCAAAAGAGAACTGGAGTGAGGCGCTGTCCCGAGCGACAGGCTCATGGCACCATGAGTTCCCTGCGCTTCGCATCCCGCCGAACCGCATCCTGGCTCTACGTCTGAGATCCAAGAATAAGTACCAGAAGGAAAGATACCAAGCCGCCTTCCGGTATCTGGCATACGTGCGCAGCGGTCGCCTCCCGGTTTTGACCTTGCAGCGGTGGCTGACCGCTCAAGACTTGTCGTCAGAGAACCGCCTCGCCCAGCTAATAGCCGAGAGACAGCCTACCGAATGGAAGGATGTGCTGAACAGTTTGCCTGGGAGGGGCTGGTCGGCCGCGCAGTTGGATCGCTGGGTGTATATCATCGAAGGCGAGAATGGAGACGTTCGTGCACAGCGTCTTGTCTCTTCGGGCGAGAATAATCCTATTTTTCTCTTGCTACTTCTCCTTCGAAGTGATGAAAAATATCGAAGAATCGAGTCCCTGCTTTCACTAATTCGCTACGTAGCGAAGTATCGCATAGCCTCAATGTCCCTGTCACCCGACGCTCGGCGTGATCCAAGGTTTATTCTGACGGTGCCGCAATTCATCATTCTCCTGCGTCGTCTCATACGCCATGTCCAGAAACTCCATCCACCATCTATAGTGACAGTGGCTCGTCTCATCTCTGACTATATCAAGACTATTCCATTTAATCCCCGCCATACGCATGGTAGAGCCGACTACCATAATCAATGCGCTGTCTACAATGCGGCGCTCTCTTACTTACGGTGGCCGGCCTCCCTTCATCCTGTCGCCAGCATGGAGTTTAATTGGCGAGCCCAGAAGGTGCTTCTAGCCATGTCGGATGGACTGAATAAGCCGTTGATCATTAACAAAGCCAGTTACCAAGCCATCCGACAGGTGCTCATGGGATTGAGGAAATCAAGCGAGGAGAGGGCCGTGGCGCTACGCTATGCGAAGTCGTGGCCGCCCTACAGACAAGATTTTGATAGAAGAGATACGTTGCGGACGGCCGAAGATGACTGGTCCCGCAGCTTGAAAGCGGGTGTTCTGGCAAAAGAAGCTGGCTATCCCGAGGACGATTACGATCTCGCCCTAGATGCACTAGGCGGCATGAGCGGCGGTCTTCCCGCAATACAGACTCGCAGTCTTCCGCCGAGGCAGCGGGCAGACGACAAAAACCAGGATGATGACAAGGAAGATGGCAAAGAAGATGACAAGGGCAAGGATGAGGACGAAAATGAGCAGAAAATCTATGCTAGTTGGGCCATGAGCATTCGCGCCACGCGCAATGCACAGGAGGCTTGGAAGGCTTTTAACAAATTTGCCCAAAAGACCAGTTTATTGCCGGATGTGCAGGTCTACAATGAAATGTTTGTCAAGCTCAATGCGAGACTCGTGGACCCCGATTGGGATACGGATTTACTGCCTGGAGCCGCAAGAGAGACATTTCCGGTCCATGATGACAACTACAGCCCGTATGAGTTAGCTCGGCTCACTCCGCCGACGGTGTCCGAATTGTATGCCGAAATGACTAGTCGCGGTCTCAAGCCTGGTGGCCATGGCCTTCACAACCTTATCATTAACGCTAGGTCGATCGAAGAAGGATTACGCTATCTCGAAGACAGCGGAATCCCCTCTGAGGTAGTCAAATCTGTCGCCATGTTTGCGCAGCCATCTCATTCCGCGCTGCAACGGATACCTCTCATATCCTTCAGCAGCTACATCCAGCTTCTGAGTCGGCTACAACCTAATCGCAAAGGCAATGAAGAGATTTTCAACGATGAATTATACCGAATACGCCATGCTATCAAGTTAGTTTCCATGAGACTTGCACCAGATACCACCGAAGGCGCTACATTTCGGCCCCCCTGGCACGCCATATTACGCGCCCTAGCCCGATCCCACATCGCCATCAAAAACGGGCCCCTCGTCGAGAACGATCTCGAGGCCCTGCGGCTGTTCATGAGCACATTCCAATCCGCGCACAACAGCATCGGCATCGACACGGAGCTCTTCATCCTGCTCTGCCGCGTGATCCAAAAAGCAGCCCTCTCGCGTCTCCGAACCCTAGGCGCGCGCACGCACACCGGCGTCCCATTAATCCCCACGGCTCCGAAAGTCCTCCGCATCATCACGTCTATATTCTCGCAACTATCGGAGCCCGTCTCGGAGACCATGACCCTGTCTACGGGCCCGGTGTCGCGGTTACGCTTCCCGCTTGCTCCCCCGCATTTACACGCGTACATGCGCGCGCTCGCGTTCCTCGACGCCCAGGACCAGATGTCGGACTTAGTGCGCTGGATGCTGGAGAATTACGCAGATGTGGACGCTGAGGCGCAGCGGCTGCCAAGTCGCGGCCAGGCTATGATTGCGAAGACGTTCTGTGCTTTCCGAGCGTTTGCCGGCCGGGCACTGGATACAGAAACAGAAATCAGAGACGAGTTGAATGCGAAAATGGATGAGATCATTGAGGCGGGCGGACACTGGCGCTGGCCGACGGAGGAGGAAGTCCAGTTATATGTGCGCGCGGATGCGAGTGGTGGGACGCAGGCGCTGAGACGGAGGGTTGTGCAGAGAGAGAGGGAGAGAGAGTATGTGGACACGAGAGGCATGGATTTGGGAGGGTGGGTGGGGGAGGGGGAGGATGTAGGGGACACCTCAAGTGAAGTGAAAATGGAGGGTACCTAGGTAGGGGTAATAAAGCAAATCGCATGTTATAACCACATAAATATATCTCATAGTGAGGTCAAATATATAGCAAAACAACGGACTGGTAAATATATATTTAAGAAAAGTGAGGTAAAAATCCAGCCTGCTATCTGTACACTTGGTCTCGGGAGCAACTCGTGGCTTTATAGACCAAAAGCAAAGGCTAAACCCCCATGCTAACCCACTCGCTCTTCACAGTAGGTAATTAGGGGTAGGGGGAGTGGTAGGATGGGGAGCAGGGGGGTGGGAAGGGAACTAGGATATCAAGCTCGTGGGTTGGAGAGGAACTGTAGGTAAAAGGGAGAGGGAATAATGGAATAGATGGAGAAGAACTGTGGGTAAGAGGGAGAGAATAATGGATAAGAGGGAGAGGAATAGTTATTAAGGTGGATGTGATGTGGTAGGAGGGGGGGTGTCGTTCCTGTAGATAGTAAAGGGGCGATGTCGGGGATAACAGGGTGATGATAGTGGGTAGTAGGGCAATGGTAGTAGATAGGAGGGGAATAGTAGATATTCGGTTAGTTAGAGCGCGACTGTAGATAACAGGCCAATGGTAGTGAATAGGAGGGAGAAGACTAGTTATCGTGGTGGTCGTGGTATAGGTAGGAGGGGGGGTGTCGTTCCTGTAGATAGTAAGGGGGCGTTGTCGGGGATAACAGGGTGATGGTAGTGGGTAGTAGGGCAATGGTAGTAGATATGAGGGGAATAATAGTATATATTATTCGGTTAGTCAGAGCGCGACCGTGTGTCACAGGTTATTAGATATTCGGTTAGTCAGGACGCGACCCTATATAAGAGAAGGGGGCGTTGCCGTAGGTAACAGGGCAATGGTAGTGGATAGGAGGTGGGTAATGGTTAGATACGTTGAGGAGAGTGTGGTAGATGTAGGTACGTTGTGGGACATGGCAAGGTACGTAGTATAGAGAGTAGTGTAGGTACGTTGCTAATAATCTTGCAGATACGTTGCTGATGATTTTGCAGATACGTAGTGGAGAGGTAGTGTAAGTAAAGCAAGCAGACTTCCGGCGATCCCATCCCCTACATACACGCGCCTACACACATTCCTTGACACCTAATCCTGGAGATGCTATATGCATGCTATATAGCTAGCCAGCACATCTCATCTCACCATAATATCCATCCTTCTATAACCGCTTGAAAATCACACCTACTGGCCGTTTTTATGACGCTAATCAATGGAGTAGGGTATAACCTGTCTGTTTCGAATAAGTATCTTGGATGCATGACCAGCTAAGATGAGGTCTCTGAAACAGGCCGGGGGTAGTCATAATATATAATGATGTACGACCGTCGGAAATAGAAGCGAAAGGTGAGGGGATAGTAGCTGGAGTTCTGTAACGTAGGTCAGGAACACTGGCTCCATAGTGCCTACCTAGAGGTGTCAATAGGGGTAGGTGAGAAGATGGGGATATATTAGCAGCCTTGGTTTCGGATCTTTTCCCAGACCTTCTCGTCTTTCTAGTTAGTTGACGGCGTTGTCTCAGATTCGCACATCTCTCATCCGCAGCCCTTTGTAGTTTTCGGCGATCATCGAAAGTACTTGAGGCTCGTATCCATAGCACCACACGCTACTGCTTTCTGCTCTCACTGTATGCTGTGGGATAAGATAATATATAGGATATATATTATAATGCATCTTGAAGCAGCAGTGGGGAAAAGACATCTACCTCCTTAGGACCTGTTTATGACTCTGGTACATGGAGTGAGGCATGACCTGCCTATAGTGTATCGGTATCTTAGGTATATTAATACCAGCTAAAATGGGATCTTTGAGGGAGACTGGGGGTAGGGATATATATGGAAGGTTTCGGAGTGTAGAGAAGAAAAGCTGCAATATAGTAGCTGGGGTGTTGTAATATAGGTCACGAGCGAGCACTGGCTCTCTGTATGTACCTCAGATGCAAGTGTGGAGAGATATCGACCCCCGTGACAGTTCCTTCGGGTACGTCCTCGGTGAAGTCTATGGTCATCTTGCCCATACCCCAACCGACTCGAGGATATGCGAATCGGGCTTTATGCAATGAAGCATATAACCTGCCACTCAATGTCGTGTTGGCCGACTCGCCCAACTTGTTATATAGTAGTAGGGGTAGGGGTAGGGATATATATGAAAGGTTTCGGAGCATAAAGAAGAGAAGCTGAAATATAGTAACTGAAGTTTTGTAGCGTGGGTCACGCACGAGCACTGGCTCTCTGTAGGTACCTCAGATGCAAGTGTGGGATATATAGCAGCATGGGTAGAGGTATGGGAAGGACATGTTGCTGGTGTACATGCTACAAGATTATACATGCTATGTATATAATGCAGCTTGAAGTAGTGGTCTGTATAGTACACCTACGTCTTCATGATCTTCTATGAAGAAGCTAGGTTACCTGTCTTGGATCGGTATCTTAGGTGCCTACTCGGCTCAGGCAAGGCATCCACGTCTGCAGCACGCTGATGCATATGCAGTGAATGCTGTTCAAGACAGCGTACGGCGACCTCTGGAACCTTCTGGGGTCGATGATCCGCCCTCTCGGGCTCACGATCGACGAGGTCGGTCTATATTTGCGCATCCCAGAAATTGAAAAGGCCGACAAGAAGAAGGCTAAGGTCCTGCTGACCAAGGACCCTGGTGCTATCCTCACTTTCCTTGACTTGAAGTTCGATAGTAAACAATGAGAGCGATCCTTCACTTCCGAAGCGGATTTATTCGAATACGCGGCCTCATGTCGCCTCTTCTCAGTCAAGCCTGAAAACACAAATAATAACAGCAAGGCTTCTGAAACAGATTGGGGACAAGGATGGCGTATGATGAATACCTACCTAAGTAGGGGAGGTAAGAGAAGCTAAAGGCTAGAAGATAGTGTATGAGATGCGCATTGTAAGTATAGGTGTAAGTGTAGGTGTAAGTGCAGGTAGAAGCCTTTGGAGGGGTAGGTACAGAAGTAAACATAGATATATAGACGTAGATCGTAAAGTAGAGTGTACGATGGAGAGAGGACAAGAATATAGGTAAAGAAAGCTTAAAGATAACTAGAATAGCGATCTGGGGGGAGCATATGTTTTACTCATGTATATGTATAACATCATGAGTAAAAAAGTGTACCTATTCATGACCTTTATAAAAGAATTAACCTGCCACTTGTTGTGATCTATTAGGTGGGCAGGGAATAGGTACTTAATTGGGTAAGGTTAGGTGTTTAGAGCAAACTGGGGGTAATGATAAGGTATCGTAATATAGGACCGTGAGAAAAGGAAGCTGAAAGCTGAGAGATAGTTCCTGAAGTTCTGTAGGCCTGTATTGTTGAGGTACCTAGGCAGATGAACAGTTAGAGCTAGAGGTAAAGTAAAAGTGAAGGTAAGGTATAGGAGTAGTTGGAGCAGTAGGAAAAGTAGAGGGAGTGGTAGATATAGAAGGATGTGAAGTGCTGGATGTAGAGGGGGAGCGAACTGTAGGTTAGGTAAAAGTAGAGGCTGGAAGATAAATAGGTAAATCATGGTGGGTAAAGCAGATAGAAACCCTGCTTCAGGTACACATTCACATAGCACAAGGTAAAAGAGATAGGAATCCTGTTCCTCCTACACATTCAGGTAGTGATAGTGTATGATGATATAGAGCCGTAGAAAAAGGAGGAGAAACGAAAAGAAAAGACAACCGTTTGTGGGACTAGGTCAAAATACTCGTACTAAATATAAAAGGGCTTAAGATGTAGAGGTGCAGGTAGAGGGAGAAGGAGTATTATAGGTAGGGGTCGATGGGGCTGTAGGTGAGGTAGAGGTAGATGTAGAGGTTGGGGGATAAGTCGGTTTTGATAAGATGTAGAGGTTGGGGGATAAGTCGGTTTTGATAAGATGTAGAGGTTGGGGGATAAGTCGGTTTTGATAAGATGTAGAGGTGAAGGGAGATGGATAGATATGCCACGGGGGATTCACCTCCCTGACCACATATATAGAATGACAGCTTGAATCACAATGTGCTACCTTAAAAGAGGGGTAGATGGGGAATACAAGAGTTGTAAGGTAGTTGATGTGTGTTCTGAGCATCTTTAAGAAGGATAGAAGCGGTAGGTGCTATGTAGAATAGGCTAATCATCTGTAGGGGAATGAGTAGAGGCAGATGTAAATATAGGGGTAGAAAGAAAGGTGGATTGATTTGATATATCTGTTTGCATAACAGTGTAATGCGATCAGGAGTTCTGGAGTGTAATGTATGCATGGCTAAGAAGACAGGAAACCAGATGCTATCTTAAATAGCATGTACATGCAGAGGTAGATGCAGAAGCAGAGGTAGGGGTAGAGCTGGATATCAAAGTAGAAGGACGAGGTTTGAACTATGAGAGACGAGACTGTGCCTGATATTTCCAGACAGCGGTGCACTGCAGTACCTTGTTTGCCTGTGAGGGGAAATAGAAAATTACGACAAAGCCTAGGAAGTAACAAAACTTTCGGGTTGTTGACATGTTGAAGTGATAACAGTGCAGCAACTCGCTGATCAAGGAGATAGGGTTCGGTGAGTTAGGGGTCATAACTAATTCCTAGTACCCTGGGTCTTGCTCTTTGCCTATGTCTAAGTACACTGGGTATGTGGATGTGGGACTGAGTAGTGTTCGGAGACTTTAGGTGGCAGTGAACCACAGGTAGGTAGTTGAAAGTATATAGGGAAAGAGAAGATGGTGAGGATGGGTTCATGGTGATAATATCGGTAGATAGAACATTGATCCCTTGCGGCTAGAGCTAGTATTGTAAGGGGCTAGAGAGAATGTATAGGAATGGTTCATGGTGATAATATCGGTATGTAAGATTAGAGCCCTCTAATAGCTAGTGCTAGTATTGTAATGGAGTAGAGGAGACGAACGATCATGGTTCATGGTAATAATATCGGTGGATGAAACAGAGAATTTCTTCTAGCCAGTGCTGGTAGAATATCGCGCTCTTATAGCTGTTTATGACTTTGGGATACATAGTGCTAATATTAGAATAGAATAAAGAGGATGGATGTGGATGGGTCATGGTGATAATATCGGTAGATGAAAGAGAATTGCTTCTAGCTAGTGCTAGTGAGATGGCGTGCCGTCGTAGTTGTTGATAGTTGGTAAGTTTATAGTGCTAGTATTGGAATGGAATGTGCATTCTGAGCACTGGTAGGGAGGTGAGGGTGTAAGAAGAATGGGTGATGATAGGTCATGGTGATAATATTGGTGGATAAGAGCGAGATCTTTTCTAGCTAGTGCTAGTTTCATATCGTGCTGTTGTACCTAGTTGTTGATCGTTTTGTACAGTTATATATTATCTGAGTTCGACGATGTCGTGACATCGATCGACCAAGACACCATTCCGGGACGTTCAGGCATTTTGAGAGGCGGTTGGGGATGGAGGATGAGGAACAATGGACAAGAGGAATCATCTAGTCCCGCCACCACATCGCTTAGTAGCGACGCGACTGCTCCAGTGATGATAAGTGAGTAACTACATCGGATAATGCAATGCACTCTCTTGAAATAACCTGTTAGCGTGCAGCTTTCGATGTCGCGGGCATGTGTAGTTAACAGTGCTAGTATTGGTGTGGGATAGGCATTCGAGTTGCTCGGGATTGCACTGCAAGTGATCTGAGTGTCAGTGCTCTGGAGGGTACTGATACCACCGTGTACCCTGGAGTGAATGGATGAGAATAGATGAGGATGGATGAGCGGTGGAGGCGCATGCTCTAGCACAGCGCATACCTCTACCAGGTAGGGAACTGTTAAGTCGGTTCTCTTTTTATTGTTTTTGACAGGAGAGCAGTACGAACTAGGAAACTAGCCAAGAGAGAAGGCGAAAGAGAAGCCAAGAGACGAAAGCATAAGTAGCTACTAGATGATAGATCTGTGAAATGAAAGAGCGGCGAAGAGATGAACCAGGAGATGAACCAGAGACCTCTAATTCACCGCTGCAGGTTTTGAATTATCTCCTAGTCTGTTCACTATCTCAAGCCATTTTTCTTGAGTTACTGGTGGTGAGGTATTGAAAGATTTCCCATCTGAAGATGTAGAGGTGCAAGATGATGAATTTTGAAGCAGCTCTGTGCCCTATCCTCTGCGCTATCATTTCTCTAATCCTATAAAAAAGCACGGACAGTGTACCATACAAACCCGCTCGCTTCAGGCTCGCGAGGGAAAAAGGGGGGGAGGGGAGGGGGGGGGGACAGTAATATTTATATGTTCCCAGATGGAGAGACGTAGAGACGAACCCATAGAGCATGATGCAAGGGGGTGTCAGGAGACACGATTGCCGTGGATTGAGTAACCTTCTGTGGCCGTGCCGTGCTGACGGGAGCCAGTGACGATTTCGCTTCTCGCATTTTTTACATCTGTGTCCCCCGACTAGAAGGGAAGAGGGATAAGGAGCGCCGAAGCTCTTCCTGGTCGGTATCACACAAATGCAAGAGAAATTTCCAGCCATCTTTGTTCAACCTATCCTCGCGTTGTGATTTGGCGCGAAAGTAGTCTTAAGCGAGGTACCACTCATACCGCTATAAGCTGTCTCGGGATGTTGGGTCCGACGAGGGACCATGTCAACTGCGATGTGATTGGGTATTGTATGCTATCGTGACACGCCAACACACACAAACATTTTCACAGCGGCCATGGAGGGCTGCGGAAATTTTTCCTGGTGCTTGTATAATTCCGTCATCAGGTTGGCGAGAAGGAAATGACAGCAAAACCGCCGAGAAGTGAATAAAAACCTGCAAATTTCAGATCGGCAAGTTCCCAGCTTCATAAATTATCTTTATATCGGTATAATAGGTAGCTCATGACATTGGCAACGTTGGAGAGTCCGAGAGTGAGTCAGG
Organism: Nemania sp. FL0916; assembly: GCA_022578715.1. Taxonomy (NCBI): domain Eukaryota; kingdom Fungi; phylum Ascomycota; class Sordariomycetes; order Xylariales; family Xylariaceae; genus Nemania; species Nemania sp. FL0916. The sequence continues at coordinate 102,750 of MU390290.1, forward strand.
CGAACGAAGATTAACACACGTGGTGTACAGAAGCAAAGTTTACATCCTAGAAAATTAGGCCTTTTCTATTCTTATTAGATGCCAGATATGTCGCCATTCGGGCTGGAGGTGCGAGGAGCATTTCGCATAGATTATTCAATGCCGTACTGCTCTCGTCTGTAAGCGCTCGAGGTCAAGATCTCAATACTGTACCTGCACTAGAACTCCTTTGGATTTGCTGGTGCTCGAACACCCCACCTTCTTGCCACAAAGACTCTGCAAGTGGGCTACCAAGCTCAAACTAGTGGCTAAGTATCCACAAACAGCTACTTCGTACGTCTGACACCACTGCTAAGACGGAATAGGAATAGTACTGTGCCTACCCACATGGCTGGGGTAGTCATTCACTAATAAGTAGGAGCTGTAAACCTCCAATTGAGAGGTCAATTTTTACTTATAAGTGAGTTACTCATCATCGCCATTCATAGAATGCCTTGTCATTTTCTGATTGTTACTGTGCAGGTCTGAGATGAGGATGTGGTGGCCGGATGCGGCTGCGGCGTAAATGCCAGGATGTACAAGGGTGACTTCCTGTCCTCTGGTTGGCCAATGCTGTACGGAGTACTCCGTACTTCGTACGAAGTACACCAACCTTGCATTTCCATAACCGGCACGCCAGGGGAAGCCGCGCTAAGGGTCTTGGTCCCTGCTTAGATTAGGTAATTATCACGCGACGAAACTGGATATCGCGTCGCTAGTCCAGTCCACCGCGCTCCTGCGCTGCCATCACTCTTTTTAGCCCTCCATGCACTCTTTAGCCCTCTATGCACGCGCTTCAGCCCTACGTGCGATCTTGGCTTCATACGCGCCGCCGGGCCCTATCATACATGTTCGTCTCCGAGGCGGACACCGGAGATGGACGGCCTACTACTTTCGCTTCTTCCGCTGACTGCCGATCCACCAGCCGAGCATGCCCGAGAGATCGCGGCCGAGAGCAGGGCCGAGAGCAGCACCGAGAAGAACCCGCTCCCTAGACTCGGTAATATTGTTGTTGAACTGCCGGCTTCAACCCTGACTCAGCCTGCCTCTCGCTTCATTGGTTTTGTTCCTCCTGCCGCGGAAGTGAGTGAAGAACGGGCTGTTACTGCGCTTCTCGCATTGTGCGGCAGAGATGACTATTTTGAATTTGAATTACACCACTTTTCCATATATATTAACATTGCCTATTTCCCCAACGAGCTTCGGCCACTTCAGCACTTGAAATCTCGGTCGGTCAACTGCATGTATTTTGATGGCATCTTACAGTATGGAGACACTCGTTTTTACCTTCGAAAAGTCCCGTTCTCTAAGCTTCCCATAGGCAACTATGGCGAATCCAACCCCACCGTTGGGGACCAGATATAGATCCGGTCCACGCTTAATGAGAAGTTGAAAAGAAAAGTATACTACAAACTAGTAGCCCCTGCGCCGGAATATCGAAGATTCTATACCCCATTCTTGTAGATCGCAGACTTAGCGAAACATATCATTGACTACTGCGAGAGCCGCCGAGACCAGAACCGGCGCGTTCTTTTGCGTGACTTTGAAGCTCACTTCGACTTCGGCAATACGATCGTGCGTAAACACGGCGCTTCCGCGGCCTTCCAGAAATGGTATGCGGCCAACAGGACCACGGACTTTCGAGAGGCTCTCGTCGCGAATAGAGACTACATTTTGGAAAAGGCAAGTAGCCTCGATTTGGACATCACCTAGCATAGCGTCTAGGACGAAGTCAAATTGGATTACTATCCGCCAAACCTAGGACGTTCATATATTATCGAAAACTTCAGCAGACCCATCTTACCTACTATAGTTACTCCCTACGTTTATAATCTGTTCTCTCATATAGTATTTAGCGACCTGCTAGATCCCAAAACGCCGAACCTTCCTGTTACGAAGAAAAGGACAGACTTTGTTAGCAGGCAGTCTTATATAAGCCAACCCACAAATCAGTCTCGTCTCAGCAAAGCTACTACCCTCCGCGAACTCAATCGGGCCGCCCTTATTGCAAGTATCAAACGCGGCGACGTTATATCCACATTACCTGACGACAAAACAACCACAAATACGGGGTAGAAGCGTGGGCTATCTAAACATCGGGAGGACCAGGAGTATCACTAGTTTGGCCTTGTCCAAAAGATTCACCAAAAACCACACGGCAAACGATCGTTCGACGTACTGTGGTTATATCAACCGATTAACACGCCTTATTCGGTAATAAAGTATCCGTGGGCAAATAAGCTTTTCCTTTCTGACAATTGCACATGCCATCCTAACATTACTAAAGTTCAAAGACACGAGATCCTTTCAACCCACCAAATAGAGTAGTTTGGCAGTCCTTCGACCTCTGCCGACTTTTTCGTGCGTCAGACCTACGTCGCGAGCGATTACCGCTGGACTTCACTCCGAGAGGAACACTTTGCGTGTGGTAATGAGATCCATTCTCTAGGTCAATTTTGCGCTGGTGATACTGTGTTAGTGCGCACGGAAAAGCAGTATCTGGAGACATTCGTTGTCGAAAGCTTCGACGAGAGAAAGCAGGATGCGCGAATGCGACGGCTATGGCGAAGAAGAGATGTTGACAAGACCTTTCCTCTAGCCGCTCCGAACGAGCTCGTTTATTCACAGCATTTTGAGAGGATCGCTGCAAGCAAGATCGATCGACGTTGTCTGATAAGAGTATTCCGCATAAGTGAAGATATCTGTGCCCCTTATTCTTATGGTGGCACTGGCGATGCCTTCTTTATTACGCATTACCAGCTTGAATTTCAAGGTGCAACTGAATATCGGCCCTTAGAGAGCACGGACCTGCCAATCAGTCAGGGCTTTGATCCTTCTTATACCAGTACTAAGAAGCTTCAAGGCTTGGATCTTTTTTGTGGCGGAGGTAATTTCGGGAGGGGCATTGAGGACGGCGGCGCTGTTGAGATGAAGTGGGCGAATGATATCTGGAACGGGGCTATTTATACATACATGGCCAATACCGACGCAGACCGATGCACACCGTTCCTAGGCTCTGTCGATGACTTACTGCATCGTGCGTTGGAGGGCGGCCCTGATGTGCCTGCACCTGGCGATGTGCAATTCATATGCGCTGGATCCCCATGTCCGGGATTCTCTTCGCTCACAGTGGATAAGACATCATATCAGCAACGAAAGAGTAAGTACCTTAACCTACCTCTCTGGAGGTGCTGATCTAAAGCAGGTATCGTGCGCGAGAAGAGAACAATCTACAAGGCTCAGCATGATGCCTGTGCTTACCCAACACATCTATAATTAGCCTTTGTATTTGCTAGCTAACTATCACGGCTAGATCAATCGCTCGTCGCCTCGTTCGCCTCTTACGTTGACTTATATCGTCCTCTTTATGGCGTATTGGAGAACGTCCCGCGCATGGTCAGCGGCGTCGGCTTTCGCGATTCTTGCGTTTTTTCTCAACTGGTGTGCGCCTTAGTGGGTTTGGGCTACCAGGTGCAGGTCCTTTTCATGGACGCTTGGTCGTTCGGATCCCCACAGAAGAGAAGCAGAGTGTTTCTTGCCTTTACGGCTCCGGGTCTTCGAACTCTTAACCCCCCGAAGCCATCCCATTCGCATCCTGCATCTGTGCCGCGTATGAAACTCGGAGAGATGTCCTGTGGTCGGCCGTTTGATAGCCGAAAAAAAGTGCCTACGCCGTTTAAATTTGTTTCGATAAAAGAAGCTATCGGTGACCTTCCGGATACTCAAGATGGCAAAGCCGATTATTGTATCGGATACCCGACTCACAGGCTTTCGGCCGGCTACACTCCTCCCCTGCGGACGCAAATTCAGTGCATACCGACCCATCCTTATGGTATGAATTTCAGCAAAGCATGGTGGGGAGCTCCTGGCTTGTCGCCTGTTATGACAGAAGCGGAGCGGCTTCTATTTCCAGACGACAGTAAGCAAAGAGCCATGCGGAATTCTAAAGCTTGGGGAAGACTTGACCCCCACGGGCTTGCCAGTACGATAACTACACAATGCGCACCCACCGATGCGCGAGTTGGCCAAGTCGGCCACTGGGAGCAAAATCGATTTCTATCTGTTATGGAAGCAAGGCGTGCGCAAGGTTTCCCCGATCACGAAGTCCTGGTCGGCACATGTGCGGAACAATACAAGATCATCGGAAACAGCGTATCGAGGCACGTGGCAGTAGTACTAGGATTGGCGATCCGGGAAGCTTGGCTCGGGACTTTGTTGGATACGAATGCGGACCGAGAAAAGCAAGACGAAGCCCTCGCTTTGGATCGTGAATCGACAAGCAGCAGTTCCGAGGACTCCATAGCCGCGGCTACACCGGCTACAAGCGAGTCCCCGGACCCGACGAATGGCAAATTAGGTCTCAAGCGGATTACGGTGGTACGCCTCGATGCTGCCGCCAAGAAATCCCGTTACAGCTTTGATCCCGATGGATCTAACAAAACATAAACATAAATACTTCGAATCCCCTCGTATCGCGTACATGGAAGGGCGCAAATTCCTTGCATAGAAAGACCTGGGCTTCTAGGAAAACGGGGCGCATACATATTACGGCGATGCTTGGTTGCATAGTTACCGGCTTTTTGGCATTTGCGCGCATATATTCGCTGTTCATCACACAGCCGACTTTAATACGTTCTTGATATATCATTACACATTTGTTGGCGCCTTGGTTTAGAAGCATGGTTGGCGTACGGAGACTGTGGGAAGTTTCTAATTTGAGATGAAGATTGGATCTACGTTAGCTAGAGACGGATGGCCTTTATCCTTTATCTCGGGCAACAGTGCATAATAGTATATACGAGCTTGAATAAAAGATCATACCTATGAGGATTTGCTATTTGAGATATGCTGTGCAATTTTGAGGGACGCAATATGAAAGCTCATAACTGAAATGCTAGTACACCCAAGACTGGCACTGTGGCGGGTAATTTCGGTAGCTGCGACGAAATCTTCATAGTTAATAATAAGCTAGCTTTATTGTAAGTCGGGAGGCTTTCGGATGAAGTTGTGATTATGACAGAGCTGAACGTGAAAGGCGAAAGGTGACTCATAAGAGCTATATCGGATATTAGCTTCGGGGATAGGCTCGTGGACGGGAAAATTTTGATGACGATGCTTTTCTCTACTGATATGTCTATTTTTACTCTATCGGCTTGGTAATTTTTGGCAGTAGACTCAATTCGCACTGTATCTATCAAACCCAAGATTGACTTCATTGGGTGGCTTTATCTTGTATCACTTCGTTAAGTGCCCGTCAAGAAGCTGAATGCAGGTAAGCTTCGTGATAGACCTGCGAGAAGTCCAGTACTGTGCCAGTTGGAAAGTAATGTGGTGTGCCGCAGGACATTTTGTGCGCTGGTTGATTAAGCCTGAGATCACAGCTCTAGGTACCCCTGACAGCTACTGAAGCCGAATGGTATGGAGGCACGTGCGTAAATGACAAACTGGCAATTGATCAGTAAATGGATAATGCGGCAGATTATAGAGATAAAGGTATTAATGATCAGCTACTATCATATTACCAGACCGATTAAGCTAATTATTTTGTGTTGAATTCCTCTTATCTTCTCTCAAATTTTGTTGTACCTTCAGATGAGTCGAATATCAACGGGATTGAACGATGTCATTGCACCTGTCCCAACTTTTTTTTGCCGTGTTTAGTGGGCTTGGCATGCATAATGGGGTAGGGTCTGTGCCGAAGCTTTGGAGCGTTGGAGCTTCGCAGCTTGTTGCTGCTGCACCCCGTTATCTCTGAGCTCGGGGGGTTTCGCCCCACATCAACCCCACCACAAGTGACTCAATTGCAGCAGCTAAGTCTGCTACTTCACCGCCAGCGGAGGAAAAAAAAAAAAACTTCCTATTAAGGCCTGCTCGCAACCCTCACGATCGAACTGTGGTTTTGTTTTGTGGACTCGGTCTCACGAGACACGGGAAAAGCAGCCTCACAGATTCGACGTTCGACGCGACGAGACAATGCTAGCGAGCGCGCTGCCCGTGCTGGCGCGCAGGACGCCGCAGCTGCGCACATGCGTGGCCAGGACGGCGGCAGGCGCGCTCCGGTGCCGGACCTTCACCACCGCCGGCCGACGAAATGCCACCGCGACGACGACGGCGACGATAAATGCCAGAGCGAGTGCAGCTGGGGCTTCCCCGAGCGCCGCAAGTTACCTGCAGGCCCTGCCTAAGACTCTGTTCAAGCAGCCGAGCACGCAGTTCAAGAAAGTGCTGGTCATTGGCAGTGGTGGGCTGTCCATTGGCCAGGCCGGCGAGTTTGATTATTCTGGTACGATTCTTACCATTGCGTCTTTCCCTGAATGCAATGCATGTCTTCTTGCATTCATTCTACGGCGATTTTCTCCCTTGGATAGTGCCAATTGCCAATTATAAACGGCCAATCGCCAATTACCAATTATCACTTACACGCTAACACAAAATCAATCGAACAGGCTCGCAGGCGCTCAAGGCCCTGAAGGAAGCCGGTGTCGCCTCAGTACTACTAAACCCCAACATCGCCACCATCCAGACCAGCCACACGCTGGCCGACGAGGTCTACTACCTACCAGTGACGCCGGAGTACTGCGAGTATGTGCTGCAGCGCGAGCGCCCCGACGGCATCATGCTGTCGTACGGCGGCCAGACCGCCCTCAACCTCGGCGTGCAGATGCAGAAACTCGGCCTGCTCGAGAAGTACAATGTCAAAGTTCTCGGAACCTCCGTAAAGACTCTCGAGCTGAGCGAAGACCGCGAGCTCTTCGCCAACGCCCTGCGCGAGATCGATATTCCTGTCGCCGAGTCCGTCGCCGTTGAAACTGTCGATGAGGCTCTGAAAGCCGCCGATCAGGTCGGATACCCGATCATTGTGCGAGCTGCTTATGCATTGGTATGCACTACTTACTATTGGAGAATTGATCTGCCGTGTGAATTGTTACTCATGCGCATGTGTAGGGTGGTCTTGGTTCCGGCTTCGCGAAGAACGCCGAGGAGCTCCAGCAGCTCGCCGCTCGCTCTCTAACGCTTTCGCCCCAGATTTTGGTCGAAAAGAGTTTGGTATGTCTATGTTATAGATGGCATCGAATTGTATTTTCATTGCATGCTAACTACGTGATTTTTTAGAAAGGATGGAAAGAAGTCGAGTACGAGGTCGTGCGAGACGCCGAAGACAACTGTAAGTCGTTAATCATACCCCCGAAATGAGGTGCGCGCTCGGAGTGGTGATAAGAAGTCTAACCGTACAATCAGGCATTACGGTGTGCAACATGGTATGTCAATTCATTGCTATTGTTGCCGAATTCTTCCTGACTGTACCAGGAAAACTTCGATCCTCTCGGCATTCATACCGGTGATTCGATCGTGGTCGCACCCTCACAGTACGTCTCACGCAACACGTACCCCGCGCGCTTCGAGTCACATTAACACAAGAGGACAGGACATTATCCGACGAGGAGTACCATCTTCTCCGCAGCGCTGCGATCAAGATCATCCGGCATTTGGGTGTTGTCGGCGAGTGCAATTGCCAATATGCCCTCCACCCAGAAAGCCTCGACTACAAAGTCATCGAGGTGAACGCCCGTCTGTCACGTTCTTCCGCCCTCGCCTCCAAAGCTACCGGTTACCCGCTCGCGTACACTGCCGCCAAAATTGGTCTCGGCAGCACGCTACCTAGCTTGCCCAATGCCGTCACGAAGACCACGTCTGCGAATTTCGAGCCTTCGCTCGATTATATCGTCGTCAAGATCCCTCGATGGGATCTGTCCAAGTTCGAGCTTGTCGGTAGGAATATCGGCTCTGCTATGAAGTCTGTCGGTGAGGTTATGGCTATTGGCCGGACGTTCGAGGAGTCTATCCAGAAGGCTGTCCGTATGGTTGATCCTAAGTTGTAAGTGATTTGGCAAATATCATTTGAATGCCGCCTTTTTTCGTGCATTTAAAGGAGTATGGATCTGACCGATTGCAGCCCCGGGTGGTACAACCCGAAGAAAGAAAAGTTCGCCGACTTGGACCACGAACTAGGTGAGTTTTAAGAACCTCTTCATCATACCGAGCTTGCTATCCATGCTTCATCTCAGCTCTACTGCCAGAATGTTCATATTAACAAGTATGACCAGCCAACCCGACCGACCGACGATGGATCGCAGTCGGCCAAGCCATGCAGCACGAGGGATACTCAGTCGATAAGGTCCATGAAATCACCAAGATCGACCGATGGTTCTTGTACAAGCTGCAGAACATCGTAGACATGAGCAAGATTATCGAGCAGAGCGCAGGCCTTGAGTCCCTGAAGAAGGAACAGATCAAGAAGGCGAAATGCCTCGGCTTCAGCGACAAGCAAATTGCTATGGCTCTCAACGTCGGCGGCCACGAGGTTTCTGAATACGACGTCCGGGCCTACCGCAAGTCTCTCGGCATCCACCCCTGGGTAAAGAGGTAAGGCTCTTCTCCTTGTTCCCTCATGCTATTTATGCTTTGCTAATGAATTTGACAGGATCGATACCCTTGCTGCTGAGTTCCCCGCGGATACCAACTACCTTTACACCACCTGTGAGCCTCTCCATTCCTCTCCTGACCCTGGCATTTCTAATTCGGACACAGATAACGCCTCATCTCACGACGTCGTCTTAGAGCCCGGCCACGACCAGACCATCATCCTTGGTTCTGGCGTGTACAGAATCGGCTCTTCGGTCGAATTCGATTGGTGCGCCGTCAGCGCTACCCAGGCTCTGAGGAAGCAGGGAAAGAAGACCATTATGATTAACTAGTGAGCTTTCATATCTGCATGACTGCGAAAAGCGGATGGACACTAACACTGATGTAGTAACCCTGAAACATACTCAACGGATTATGACGTTTCCGATAGACTGTATTTTGAAGAACTTTCTTGGGAACGGTGCGTACTTTGTCTCTCTCATGAGCTACCTTGAAGACAACTGCTAATTCTTCATGCTATAGTGTTATGGATATTTATGAACTGTGCGTGTCCTCTATTTCTTGATCCCTCATTTCAATTGAGGATATTACTTCTATGCGCGCGGCGAAGTTTTTCCCAACATCCGCTTTATAATACTAACCTCTGATAGTGAGCACGCCGGATCTGTAGCAGTCAGCTTTGGCGGACAGTTATCACAGAATATTGCCCTAAAGCTCCAAGAAGTTGGAAACGTCAAGGTTCTTGGAACTGATCCTCGTAATATCGATAAGGCCGAGGACCGCGCCAAATTTAGCGTTCGTGGCTCTCAAAGTATAACTGAAGCCAACATGGAGCCGTTAACTAATGCGGTGGTATAGGAAATACTAGACAGCATCGGTTTATCACAACCACCATGGGCAGAGCTTACCAACCTGAGCGACGCAAAGGCATTTGCGAACCGTGTGAGCTACCCGGTTCTGGTCCGACCTAGTTATGTGCTTTCTGGCGCCGCCATGAGCGTCATTCGGTCAGAGGAGGAACTCAGCCAGAAGCTTGAGGCCGCTAGCACAGTCGTAAGTTTTTCAAACACAATGCGAATTATTATTAGGCAAGACGATTATTCTGATATTCCTTCACAGAACACGGAGCACCCCGTCGTCATCTCCAAATTCATCGAAGGCGCAGCCGAGCTGGACGTCGACGCCGTCGCGTCCGAAGGCCAATTACTAGTCCACGCGGTATCAGAGCACGTCGAGAACGCCGGCGTGCACTCCGGCGACGCCACGCTTATCCTGCCGCCCCAGAACCTCGATGCCAAGATCCTGGCGCGCGTCAAGGAGATCGCGGAGAAGGTCGCGAAGGCGTGGCACATCACCGGCCCGTTCAACATGCAGGTTATAAAGGCCGAGAAGGCTGATGGTGGGGCCGAGCCGGATTTGCTGGTTATCGAGTGTAATTTGAGGGCTTCAAGATCGTTCCCTTTTGTTTCGAAGACGTTGGCTACGAACTTTGTAGGTTCATTCTCAGTCGTTGTTTGGATTTGGTTGCTAACATTGAATTTCAAGATTGATATTGCCACGAAGGCACTCACTGGCACGAGTCTGCCTAAGCCGACAGATCTTATGGCTATCGAGCGCGATTACTGCGCTATCAAGGTTCCGCAGTTCAGTAAGTCGCCTATCCACACCTCAGATGCACTGCAAGAAATTGCATCAAGTTTCCAATTTCCACCTCAGAAAATGAAATGAGTAGACTAACTCGTGATGTGCAGGCTGGACCCGGTTAGCTGGTGCGGACCCCATGCTTGGCGTAGAAATGAGCTCGACGTAAGTTTTCTTGCCACCCTTATTGTTGCTACCATACCTCGTGAAATCCTCTTGATTGCGAATCGTCGCTTTTGGCGATCGCACATATTCGCGTTCAAGTTGGATACCAGCCGCAAATTCACTGTTACCACATGCTCTGATCACTAAATGACTATCAATAGGGGAGAGATGGCATGCTTCGGTCACAACGTTATAGACGCTGTAAGTTATCCTCGGATCTGGCTTCTTCGCATTTCGTTATGAATTCACTTCTATCGTCACACTTTCTAACCCTGATAAAGTACTGGGCTGCCATGCAATCGACAAACAACTTCCGCGTCCCCGAACCCGGAGAAGGAATACTCCTCGGAGGCGAGACAGACAAGAACTGGCTCATCAAGATCGTGAACAACCTCGCGCCGCTGAAATACAAATTCTTCTGTGCATCAAATGATGTCAAACAGTTCATCGAGAGCTCGGTACAGGGTACTCGGGTCGACTTGATCGATCTACCGGTCGATAAGATGGGCATCAGGGACGCCTTCGAGACGAACAATATTCGGGCTGTCTTTAACCTCTGCGCTGCTAGGGCGAAAGTATGCCTCCTGCCCCCGACCCTTACTCTGAATTCTCGTTATGGCATTTGGCCCAGAGTTGCCAGAAACTAATATGACGTTATAGGATGTTCTGGACAAGAACTACCTCATGCGTAGGAATGCAGTTGTGAGTATCCGTGATCTCGACTTATTATTCAACTTTGACTAATCCGAAATATAGGATTTCGGTATCCCGTTGATGATGGAACCTAACACCGCTATGCTGTTCGCGGTAAGCACGCTTTCCAGCCTACATTCTACATGGAGAAGCTGATCGTTTTTACTAACGCTGGTGTATAGGAATGTATGGCCAAGAAACTCCCCCGAGCCGAAGGAATCCCCACCGAGGCCCGGCCATGGAGCGAATTCATCGGCGGAAAGCCGCTATAAACCGATCCAAGGCACATATTTCTCTACCCGCTTCTGTTTGCGGCTCTTATTATTATGATCTTCTCGAGTGGAGGGAAAAGAAAAAGGGCAGTGGAACGTCGGAAGTCAAAATCGAGAAACCAGGTTACGGGCGCCGGAACGGGAATCAAACTAGCAAAGATTGGGTCGCTGCTTTTGTTATTGTTCCATCTGCCATCTGCTGCGGTTCTTTTGTATAGTGTAGGGAGACCATGGTGATGTGGTTCTCGTGCGAATCTGCGAAAATCTGCGAATCTTCTAGGATTTGTTTGCGCTGTATGTTACTCGCGATGCTAGTTACTTAGTTGGGGTAATCATGACCGTGAGAAACTATTTATGCGTTCCGCGTGATGAAATACTGACCAATGTTGATTATGGCGCGTTGAAGATTACGAGTACGCGCGCTGTGGTAAGTTGGAACTTGTCGGGTATTGTCATGGTACGCTATATAAGGGATCACAGGCGGTCAAGTGTCCGACTTGACAACGTTCTACTTTTGCCCGGTAGTGTAGCGGTGTAGTGCTGTACTTCTGTTCCATTCCAGGTATTCTTACCAATGACCCGGGCTCCCGCGCGATGAGTTGGCCCAGGCCACGCATATCAGTACTACATAGCCAATTTGGAGCTAAAAAAAGAAAATTCCGGCAGCTGAGCGGCTAAAGATATTTCTATACTACGTTCCGATGATGCCGTTTTCTGGACCCCAAGAGGAGGGGTTGGGGGATAGACACCTATTATACTTAATTATCCTTCTTCTCTTTTTCTCTCTCTCTTTTTTTTGAGAGGGGAGATTTTGGCATCGCATGGAAAAGGGGTTATGCGATGCACGTAGACTAGTATTCCTTTTCGTATCCTGCTGGAAAGTGTAGTCAAGAAGTATCAAGAGAGTTGTTACATGAAGTTGATATCCAATCACGTCTTGAGGTGTTGCTCTTGGGGCGGTTGGCCAAGACTCGTTATTCTTAGCAGCCTGTGTCTCAAATCACAATTGTTTTCGCCAATCACATAATTATTAGCCCCTTTTCGAAACACCAGTGTCCCTGCCAAGCCTGACTATGTAACTATTAATTAACTGCCACTAATCACCCGTTACGAAGCAATGTAGTAACAAGTAGGGCTATCCTATCCGTTCCCGAGCTCTACTTCTTTCGATCGATCCACCCTGCTCTGAATGAATGCTCGGCAGCCTGCGTATTCGACAGTCTGAAATCAAACATAAATGTCCGGTATAAGATTGGAGACTACGATAGTAAGACTATGTTGCTATTGTGTCTTGTTCTGCTGATCGACTGTGGCGTTACTACCCAAGTAACACCTCTCGAAGCTAAGATTCTGGCTGCCGATGCAAACATAACCGTTCTCCGAACCGAACTCGCACCCCCATGGGCTACCACGTCACCTGTTCGAAGCACAGCCAATATCCTATGGAGCTCGGCGTTAACACTATCCTTAGCCGTGTATACAGTTATTCACGTTAATATTCCGCCACAAGACGAAAGCAAATGGAGATTCTACCGGCGCAAAGCAGTATGGGTGACTATTACAGTTTTGTTACCAGAGGCTGCAGTAGGGATGGCCTGGCAACAGCTATATCGTGCATACAAGCTTAGAAGCGAGCTACAAGATCTGGCCAGGAAGTCTCACAAAGACCTAGATGAGTATGGGCTCACATACTGCTTCTACGCTATAATGGGGGGGTTTATGGCCACCGATAGAAACAACGACAATACTGTCACAATTTCCGCAGAAGGTTTAGTATCTCAGGCCAGAGCAGGGCGTTGGATTGTCCAAAGCAATAAAGGGATACACGATAAAAGCAAAGCCGATCTGGTAGCCAAGTTGCTTGTATACATCCAAGTATCGTGGCTAGTTGTTCAATGCATCGGACGCAGAGCGAAAAATCTGCCAATCGCTCTATTAGAGGTTCACGTTGTTGCTCACGTTATTTCCGCACTGATTCTATTTTCAATATGGTTCAAGGTACCACGTGTTCCATATCATAATCAATAATTAACTAGCCGCTAATTTAAACTACCGAAACCGTTAGAGATTCAAGAACCTACGATAGTTATCCGAGATGACTATCCCGGTCTTTCGAAAGACGATGGTCATATCATAGCCGTGTCCGAGAGATTAACTTTCTTATGCTCAACTATGCAAAGCTCTATCCCGAATACGATCCCGTGTTGAAAAGCAACATCCGTGGGAAAGCAGGAGTACTGCTTGTTTCAGAAGCTTATGCTTCTATTCATCTAGCAGCATGGAATTCTCATTTTCCTACCAATATTGAGATGTGGTTGTGGCGGGGATCTAGCATCGCCGCTGCGGTTACTATCCCAATTTATTACGGTCAAGCTTGGTCCGAAGCCATAGCCCCCGGTTGGATCCAACTTCTGCTATCTACTTTCCTCATTTCGGCACGCTTGTTTTTGCTAGTCGAGGCATTTATCAGCGTGAGACAAATGCCCATTGGTGTCTTTGCCACAGTCCTCTGGTCAGACTACATCCCTCATCTATAAGTCTCGAATATTTCGGCTTTTATTCCTCGATCTTGGTTGATACCTCTGATTTCAACTGAGTTCTCTCCTATACGAATTTCCCGTAGGGGTGGTTTTGGGCACCGAGTTTAGGGGAGGCTGTGCTGTGGGATGGAAGACTGAATCTCACATTAACGGTAGAGGTGGTTTCACGGTGGCAGGCCTAATTATTTTCTTGCCCTACTATAGTTAATTTCATTGTCCCTGAGGCATAATAAGTTCCTCTTACTTACTTCCTCGTTACTGAACTGACTTCGCCCTGATTATTATATCAACGTGAATTTACTGCATGCAGTGCATGAGCTCAGTTCATAAGTGATCAGGGTAGAAGACGAGACACAATATCTGCTGCGGGTTAATTGAATCTTTATTTACACTCCTCATTACTAAGCACTGACACCCCTTCCTTGCGAACGATCGAATCTAGATACTTCGTAGGTGTTGAGCTCAACTTCTTGGTGGAATCCTGTACATAGACTAGACCCCTACCAGTGCTGAGTTATCTTCACAAGTTACCTAGGTACTTAGCCCATTTCTCGTTGAATGCAGAATGATGGCAGATCTTGCGGGATAGTTCTAGCACTTTTATGAATATGCCTCTACTCTCCTCGCTTCACATATAGAACACTCCACCTTCTAGCATATTACTTACTCCTAGAGTCTTCGTGCAGAGGAATCTTCATCATTTGGTGCCATCGCTCTTCAGCAAGGCCTTATGATGTCCGATCTTGCGCTCTTATACACGGGGTTTCTTTGGAGGATGATTGTAGAAACTACTAGACTCAAGGTGGTGAAAGCTAAGATAGTCTATAAAAGGCCGATGTAGAGCTGGTTCAGCTTGAACAAAAGCGTTTTATATGAATAGGAAATGCGTCATACCTCTAGTATAGTCCGACCTTGATTCCCTCAGGTATAATCACTGTCAAGGGACCAGCAGCCTAATTGCGTCTGAGGCCCCTATTTTGGTTCAAAACAGGCACCAACAGTGGGATTCAGAATATGAATATCGCCTGATTCTCCGCTTGGTCAGTCCCCAACCTTCATCTCACTAATTACATCCAGTCACCACCACAAGATGTCGAAACAGGCACGAATGCCCACCTACGAAGATCTGGTGGATCCTGCCCCTGGCTGGGTCCTAGACTGCACTCCCCAAATGGACAGCATCTTATGCACTATGAACGGGCCTCTAGAGTCGTCCGTATGGGTTATAGCCTGGGGCTCACTGATCTCATACGCGCAGCGAAGCACCGACGACGGAGCAGATGGCAATCCTACCTGGCATCCGATCTCGCAGTGTTCAATCACGGAGTCCAAAGTCTCCAGCATCACGGTGACAGTCGACGATCTCTATCATTGGAAAAAGGACTGGCTTGGGTACCATCGGCAGCACGTGGGCCTTCCTGGTCCGAAACTCAACGTGCCGGACTTTATCCCTAGCGAGGACGGGTACGTCTTCGAGCCGCTCGAAGATTACGACACCGAGCGCGACGAAGGGTCCATTGCTAAGGACCGGCCTTTGCATCTGTTATACTGCTGTGAGCCACGGCCGCTGAATGTCCAGGCTAGTGTAGTTGTCACGCCTGCGGAAAGCAGGGCTTCGTTACGATTCATGATTATGTGGCGACTGTGCATGCGTTCCTCATGTCATCGCGCAAAGACATCCTCGCTGCCTTCAGGATTGCGGAGACAGAGCCCCTGTCCGCCGAAACGAAGCTCATGGTTAATTTCGATGGGCTGGATAAATTAATAGTTTGCCGCGAGGATGAGAAGGAAATGGAAGATCTCATACGTAGGAGAATGAGAAAGACTCGGTCGTTGAAGTTGGTGGATAAGGGTGGGGATAATTGAACGGTGATGATGTTGGGGGATGAAGGGGCATGGAAAGTCATTGTGATTACTGGCTATGCCTTTTCAAGAGATTTTCACGAAGTTCGCATAAGAAGGGGATCTCCTAGCTGACGATAACTACTAGTGTCGCTTGGACGGCGGTCAAGTAGTTCGTGATGTTTAGCTAGGTAGGAAAAGACTTGATTACTGATCAAGTCAAAAGATGACATGGTTGACGATGTCTCGCCGCCCGCTTGGGTTCAGGCCCCTTTATTGTGAAGTGTTGACTATTGTTGGTTTCTTGTTAGGCATGGGTCGGGTGTGTTGGCTGATAATCAGTATGGGAGGCCTACTTCTTGCTATATGTTAGTGTGCCTGGCACAAGTCTAGAAGCAGTAGACTTAAACGCCATAATTCTATAACGATGGCTGTTGACAAGACGTAATTGTCGTTTTACCGCATGCTGCTTCGCGTGAACTGATGGGCTAGCTAGAACAGCGTCAGCGGATTCAGTAGGATCCTCGTACTAATTGGGCACAATACTTAGGACGACACCAAAGCTCTTAAGATAGCCATAACAAGTGCCTAGTGTTAAGTCCAAGGGGTTAACAACAAAGAACGCTATCGTGCATTTCCTTATAGAAATTTACCTCATATTTTCTACTATTCCCATGTTGTAAGTCATCGGCGACGCCAACAATCGCCCGAAGCCCTTGGAGTCGCTATTCTTCGTCGGTCTAGGCGTCTTGACGACCGACAAATACGCGGGCGGAGATGTAGGAGCTTATGGCGGCGACTAGGAGATAGGAGACGCGAGGTAAGTGATTTCCCCTTACCCCTGAGTAACTCCTCCCCTTTTATGAGCTTTTTCTTTTTTCATCTTTAATGCACTTTTGTGCAAGCTACTTTCGTGAGGGCTATAGCGATGTTATCTGCCATCTTTCGTCTTGCTTACACGAAATTAGCAACCCGAAGGCCATGCTTCAAGCCGGTAGCCCCGGAGATGTCGGCTCTGTGATCCGTTCGCTGACGGCTGGCTGCTGGGCGATCAGGACGACGGCGACGACGAGAACTGGCAAGACTACATGACGCCGTGCCCGACGTTGAAGACAACGACTACGGTATATTGCCTACGTCGTTGAAAGAAGGCGACTAGCTTGAGGACGTGCGGTACTGCTACAACAGCGGCGTGCAGGAGATCCAGGTGCATTTGGACAACGCGGCAAATAACTTCTGCAACATCGGGGATGCCGGGGAGGTGCTAGCGGAGAATACGCCTAAGACGCAAGACCCCGTCCCTAATAGTACGAGGATTGTGATCACCGTATGTTTCGAAATCGCGGAAAGATGTCGGTAGATATAGGTAAGGTAATTACGATGGGTGCCGAAATACACCGGCGTTGACGCCGATAGCTGTAATTGTAGTGGTGTTGACGGCAACTTGGGACGTTGGGGCTGGAATTGTTCGTGGTCGCGGGGTTCCGAGTATGATCTAACATATATTATTCGACGCGTCTCGTAGATTTTTTTGAGTGAGACGAAAGTGAGCTACCTAAATGTGTACGTTCAATTAATGTACATATTTACGCGGTAACGGCAGGCGTGTTTAGCAGTAATTTTTGTATAATACAGTGAATAGCGCACGGTAGGTCGCGGCTAGTCAAAATAGACATTTCAAGTTTAGCGTACTTCGTACGGAGTATCTTAACTTCCCTAACCTAGGTAGGTATATACAGTACCCAAGTACTAATCTTGCCATAACCCAGCTACATCTTAACTGTAACTTTTATTACGAATATTTTGAAAGTAAACTGCGACACCCAGGTCGGATATTGTTAAAGGTAGCTACGCGAATGTAAAAACATGGATATAAGACCACTTCGAAGTTGGTAATGCGTACGCGAATAATTTGGTCTACGCTGAGTCTACAACATCCATTTGACCAGTCGCGACTTATCCGGCACCCCCATCAACAAAAGGTACCGGTAGTAAAGTGGCACGGAGCGGGTTCAAGTTGCAATCCCGACGCCTCGCGTGTCCAATAGTCTGACCACAAATTCCGTAGTGTTAGTTCTTGACGCCATTGCCGCGACAGCACAGCTCACCGTGGCAGATCCAACTCGGTTAACGAATGATTGAAGGCAACCCTATTGGTCAAGGTCTTAATATCTTCTAGGCCTTTTCTTTTTTCCTAACCGTCTGTGAAGCCCAATGATCTTTCCTGTTTATCAGCTGCGACCTCTGGTGCGCCGCGCATGGCTGCGGCCGTTAGGATGGCCCTCCATACATAGCCCATGGCTGCTGCTTGAGTGCAAGAAGCTAACGTCTTGGCATCTACACAAAAGAGCGGTATGATACTGCTCGTGCTCCGGCTTGTAATTTTATGAGATCCGACCGTGTCACACTGCCGCGATCGCCGCACCCTCTACATGTCATTGGCACAATCTCTTTGCGGCCCAAACCCTTGTTCTGGTGCTCAAAATACGACCTTCCATATGTAATGGGTCTCTAGACCAACAAGAACCATCAGCTGAAATGAAACAGGGTCCAAATCCTCTGTGACAGGCCAGCCCACGAGGATTCGGGTTACCGTATGTCTAGTGTAGTCGATTGGTGCCATTTAACCTACCTACCTAATTTATATCACAGACCCCGCACTTTCTCATATACCATTGCCTTCGACTCCTTAATGTGTCTATCTCATGCTCGTCATATTCGGTAATGGGCTCATAAAACAACTCATTGCCGTGTGCTTTGTTTAATGCACCTGCGATTTCAATGTTGACCTCCTTGTCCATACAGAAACAATCGTCTATAACATGGCAAGCTTTGGAAGAGCACAAGCATCTCTTGCTTCATTCACAAACGAAAATACAGCCGCAATCATCAATATCAACTTAGACTTCACACTTTTTCGATGCGATGCTAAGCCCGAGTTTCTACCCATCGGCTCGGCGCTGAGTCCCAGGCGACGAGAGGAAGCCGAAAATGGCCCGATACACAGAACGGCTTGTACTCTTGGCTTCCTATTCAGCGATACACTCCCAGATACGCCGGCGCTACATAAAGCATACGGACGGCGCGTGTCGGAGATTCTTGCCCAACCGAACATCAATCCTCAAGGTACCGCAAGTGATGGCCCATTCCAATCATTTGTTGGGGCAGATTGCACTTCGATATGGGCTGCAGCCACTTCAAGCGATGCCTCGATTGCTGTCCATCTACTTGCATGCATGCTTGCTCGTGCTTTTGATTCGAAAACAGCCACATCTATTTGGTTTGAAATCATTCAAGAACGGAAGCAGCAAGTAAATCAGCTTCTAAAAGAAAACAGATTGGTGCACCCATATACAATCATGGCCTCAAAACAAGAAATTACTCGCTCAGAACTTGGTACTTGGGATACAAGTGCTCGTGCCTGGCTCAGAAGAGCAGACGAATCAAAGAAGTTGGAAAAGCACCAATTTGCGATAATAGTCGAGAATATAAACTTGCCATACACCGCCACTGGAACTACGTATTCGAAGGTGATGACGACATGGACCAAATCAATGGAGGTTCTCAATAATCTCTTAGCCAATAATCCACAGCAAGCCTGCGATCGTGCAGTACTCTTGGCAATTTCATCATGGCATTTACATCCTAAACTCATTGTCTTTCAAGATAAGACGACGGAAGTAGACTTCAAAGACCAGCTCTTTCCTTCTTCGGCGGTTTTGACGCTAGGTCTAGAGTACCAACTACAGGCAGGCGGTTCAGGTATCCGGTGGTCTCTAGCCCTGTCACATCTTCGTTATTACGGCGATCCAGTAGCGGTGCGGAGTAACGAGGAAATGAGTAGGGTCACTATGCGACAATTTTCACTTGTGGCCCTGGGTTCGATCTTTAGGCTTTGGGATCTCGAACAACGTGGAATTGTAGATGCTATTGACTGGCTTGATGCTTTAGGTGACATAATATCATCCAACATCCAGGAGGAGGATATAGAGATCAACTGGGTCCGATTTTTTTGCAGTGCCGCCAAGAGCTTTCACGACCATGATAAGGCGAGAGAAGACGTGAATCTTCGACTTGTCACGTTCGGTTGGCGACGAGCATCCAATCTCTTTGGCATAAACCGAGGATCTCATCTTCCGTTCTTTGGGCTTTGTAATCCTTATGTCCTGGGAGCGTTGAGAGAAGAAGATCCCATTAATACTGGTTTCACCTATCTCCGAGGACTTCTATCAACCCCTAATTTTAATGGTCGCCAAGTGTTAGTGTCCTTCACTATGGATACGCCATACGGTCTCTATTGTGAGTTGGTCACTGCTATTCCAGTACCATCTTCATCGCCACTAGGCAAATCGCAACACCACAGATGGTTATATTTTGACAACCCGAGAAACTTGACTCCGCAAGAATCGATCATTCTAGACCAGCGACAGAAAGCTATTCACAATATGGGCGAGTCCTGTAAAATAATCTCAAATCCCGTGGATGTACCTCGTATTCCCTTGAGTTCTCAAGAGATCGGGAGAGCAGATCTAAGGCTATGGCCTAACTTGCCGTCTGTTCTGAAATTGGACTCTGAAGCGGAGCGTCTCTTTCGGGTGGTAACATCAGACGCCAAAAACACGACCAAGCGAGGCTTTTCTACCTGGATCGGCTTGGAAATATTTAGCGACCTTGTAACCCAA
This sequence comes from Nemania sp. FL0916, assembly GCA_022578715.1. Classification (NCBI taxonomy): domain Eukaryota; kingdom Fungi; phylum Ascomycota; class Sordariomycetes; order Xylariales; family Xylariaceae; genus Nemania; species Nemania sp. FL0916. The sequence continues at coordinate 123,027 of MU390290.1, forward strand.
CATGTCAGGTCAAGGTCAAATGAAATCAGCTCAATTCAGAGTTCGATTCCTGTTATTAGGCAGTTCGACCGCCCCCGCAGTATTGTGGAGTATCTTCGGAGCATTATAGTACGTCTCACCGTAATTTGTGGAGGAATAAGCTAATTTATATGGCACAGCTTCCCGGAAACCAGCTGAAAAGAAAACGATCAGCAGACAACATCGATGACGCACAATATTATATTTATAGCATGGACAATACTCGGGCGGCACATTCATGGATGACACGCCAGAATAAGCCCTCACGGCAATTTTTATTCTCGATCGTAGCCTTACAGATTGCAACCATGCTGTACGATCAGCTCCCGGGAGCAACAGTGTCTCTGCGTGTTGTTGAAACAGAACTACACAATGCCAGTTGGCTCCCAGATAGCTTCACCGAAGATCGAGGCAATCAGTCAAGTGGCCCAATTTGGTTAAGCACAACGTCAGCTTCTGATTGGTTACGGCAAATGACCAGACCGGAGGCCTTCGGATGTGTTGCGATGTTTGAAACTGGTCAATTCAATATCAAAAAGAGCAGCTGACTGATGTTTTGGCCCTGTGTACCGAAGATTCGATTTTCGTGGCCGGCATAATGTTGAGAGACCCTTCATCAAGCTCAACAAAAGGGCCTGAAATTCGCCATTTAGTTGGAAGTATAGGACACGCGGGAGTGGTATTCCTGGTATCTCCCATAAACACTCGAGTCCGCCAGCCTGATTATAATGCTCTTTCGGTGCAACACAAAGAATATGACGGGAAACGTGAGAACAAATTCGGAAGTGTTTCATTACACTTATCTTTCACCGAGTGGAAGATGCCGCTTGACTGGGCAAACACGGGCGAAATTGACCAGCAAGTCTTTCTTCTCGAGTCAATCCTATCAGTGATGAACGGCGGACAGTGGATTGGCGATATTGATGTGCTCGAGATTGAGAAGACCCCGATCGACGTGTTCGAGACAGATTGCAAGGGTGATTGCGAAGCGGGCGAGATCGATGAGTATGTACAGAAAATGGAACTTATTAGTTTAGACACATGGGAAGAGCTGCTTGATCCGCCTCCGGCGGTAGCTATATTTCGGGCGAAAACCAATTGGGCGGCACGGTTAGCAGCAGTATCGATTTTATCTCGGCGAGGCGATTCACATTCGATTCTGATAATCGGCGGGACGGAATTATGCTGGAAATGCTTGGTTAGCCACTACGCATATCCTGAACCTCACCTCCCGCAGATAGTTATTGATTAAAAGTAACGGGTCATCTGTGTACATAGGTAGGTATGTACAAATATATGCGCTGTGCGGTCTTGTTTACTGGAATAGGGCCACGTGGAGACAATGGTGTTATTGATGTCCGGGGCTAACCAGAGGGCGCTTGGTATTACTGCAGTCGTATATATAATAATCAGCGCCGCACGACCGACTAGCTGCTAATCTGGAAATGCTATTCCATCAGAAGGCGTGTTGGTGATTATTTCGAAAGAAATCTTTGCATGATATTAACGCTATAACTGATCTCAAATCCGTAGGAAATAAGTGTTGATTAAGAATACCGCTGTTGTTGATAGATCAACACAATCCTAACGCGCTCACTATGAAACGCTGAGGAAGTACTGCGGGAGATCCAAGAGGGTCAATGAACCGCGTGCGTGACCTACCTAGGTAGCCACCTATAACATGGTGCATACTATGACTTACGTCTTCGGATTACAAGTTTTACTTGGTCGCGTTTAGATATTGACATATGCTACTATCGTAGCCGGGCCTATGTCCGCACTATCTAGGCGTAGCGTTACTCCAGCAGAATACAGTGATACCGGGTTAACTCGGGTTAGCGGGATTGTCTAAGTCCGAGAACAATACAGCTCTCCTCACTCTACATAGATCTGCTAAACCCGGCCCAAGAAAACGTGCTGATTGGTTCTAAGAGATTGTTGTCTTTCCGTAATCGACATTCCCTAATTAGGTATCTTTCTGAAATGAGATGTCGGATTTAACACCGAGTCACCGACAGCGCAGGCGTAGTACAGCTCTCAGTCGGTATTCACTACGGAGTAACGACTACAAAATTACCAGCACCCCCCGTAATCATTTCTCTCTCTCAAGCTTCCTGTATTATAAACCAAGATCTCGATATACTATCTAAAAGAGCAAATCATGGCTACAACCCCGAAGAAGCTTACATGGTTCATTACCGGCTGCTCTTCCGGTCTTGGCTTATCGCTCGTGCGCATTGTCCAAGCCGCCGGTCACAAAGTTATCGCTACTTCGCGCAATCCTTCGAGAACACCAGATCTTATCAAGGAAGTCGAATCCAAAGGTGGGAAATGGCTTCAACTCGACGTTAACAGCTTATCGAGCGGCGCCATTATTCACGATCTCGAAAAGGCCGGAGAACAAATAGATGTTCTTGTCAATAACGCCGGGTTTTCTATTTACGCGCCGGTCGAAACGTTCACCGAGGATGAGATTCGTGCTCAGATGGAAACGATGTACTTCGGCCCTCTGAGGCTCATTCAAGCAGTACTCCCCTACCAGCGGAAACGCAAGTCTGGTGTCATCGCCAACTTCAGCAGTGGTGCTGCCTTAGAGGCTCAAGGAAGCATGGGAGCATATGCTGGCGCTAAGGGTGGTCTCGATGGTAAGTCGATATCACTGTCAATCAATGCTATGCTTATAGCTAATGTGGTTTATTGTTCCAAGCTTTGACCAAGGTGCTCGCTAAAGAGGTTGCATCTTTCAACATCCGCGTGCTTACGGTCTTACTGGGGGGATTCAACACCAATATGCCAAATGCGTATATTTTTGGAAAAGCACCTGTGCCTGAAGAATATAAAGGCACTGTTGCGGCTCAAATCATAGACTACATCGGTGCTGGCAAGATTATTCCTAACGGAGACAAAGACAAAGCTATGAAGGCAGTCTACGAACTTATTGTTGGAGAAGGCTTCGGCGCCGGAAAAGAGCACGAGCAATTCTTGCCTCTCGGCGCCGACATGACAGCTCGCATGACTCTTGTACAGGACTACCTCGCCCATGCTAAAGAAGTCTTTGGCGAGGTTACCAACGGTGTCGGGGTTGATAAGTAGGGCATGTATCAATGGTACCGTGTGGTGAGCCCCTCATCATCCGAAGGAGGCTCATGGGTTGATCATAGCTTTGATACATTCAAATTCACTTTCTAACATAAAGAATATGAGTAGCTAAGCTTCTTTGGAAGCGTACTATACCTGTTTAGCAAGACAGTTCCCCTTGACCCTGAATGAAAGCTGCTAGCGCTTCGCCTTCAAGATTCATAGCAATCAATCACTTCGCTTTCTCATATGAAGGGAATATTTCTTATACACATTACTGGGAGATTTGAGCGACTCTTGAATATTGAAATGACATCTTAAAATTATGTTTAGTCAAATGGCGTCATCCAGCACCAGCGATCACACACGATGTCTCCGAAAGCGGAGCGTTTTACTCCATGATGGAGCACCGTCCGCAAAATCGAGGATGGAGTCCTTGATTCATTTGCGAGGGAAAGTTCTGTATGCGAGAAAAATCTATGGTATTGATCCGGGAAGTCAAGGGATACACTCGGTTGATGGACAGATCGGAGCGGCGGACCGTTCGCCGGGAGCCTGTTGTGTCGAGACTGATCTCTTCTGCATCATACGGTAAGCGGTCAATAGCTAATGTTATAAACAAGACCAAACAGGATCACCATATGTCTAATACTGCCTGATAAAGGGGCGTGCAATTAAAGTTTAAACCCATATGAAGCTCCGAGCCGTATGAAGCTCCGGACGAGATCAAAACATCCAGTCAAGCCCTATATTAGCAATACTATCAATGTTCGTTTCCTGTATTAGGAATGCACAGGATGACACCAATTACCAAATGCGGACATTGAAGCGCCGGCCTCGGAGACGCCCACGTTTCCGATCTTCACGCTGTGTTATCGGAGGCTAGTGATATATGAGTCATCGGAATCACATATTAGACAGTTTCACTGCATGTTTCTCCGAACACATTCAAACTCAATAGTCGAAATCTAAGTCGACCTACACTACAAACTCGGAAGAATACAGACCATGGCTGCAAACAACCTCCCGACGGGATACCGCCTGGTCGAGGGATACCCCTCAATAGAGGACTACCTGAACCTACGATCCTCATGCCTCTCCCCTAAGCCCTTAGAACAATCTCGTGTTGCCCTCAAGGGCAGCTGGTATGGGGCATATGTCGTGGACGAGACGACGACGCCCCCCGAAGCCGTCGCCATGGGCCGAGTTATCGGCGATGGCGGCTGGTACTTCTTGATTGCAGATATCATGACACTGCCAGAGCACCAACGAAAAGGGTTAGGCGACGCGGTCTTCAAGAACTTGCTTGCAGGCATCAAATCGCGAGCAGTAAAGGGAACGGCATATATCTCGCTGGGGGCAGATCTACCGGGACGCAAGCTGTATCAGAGAAATGGCTTCAAGGAGACGATGCCTAAGGTTATGGGTATGTCGATGCTGTTAGAATGTGAGGGGCTGAAGGAATGAGCAGTGCGGGAAAGTCACTCAGCTTGCGAGATAGGCAATGTGAGGGATAATGGGAAGGACTCTCACGGCTTAAATAGAAGAGCTCGATGAAAATACGAAGTATTGAAGAAGTCTATAAAATAAATCACATAAGAGTTGTCCGCTATAGCCCGGGCGGTACACAATTTGGTACGAAAGCGTGCGCGAACGCGAACGCTGTGTCAGAGAGCGACAGTTATTTCATCTCCAGTATGGGCAAACCCAGTTGTCCCACTCATCCTCTGATTCGTGTTCCAAACTGAAGACAATGCTCGTCTGACCGGCAAGAATATATTCAACCTGGGAGAGGAGCAGACTCGCCTGCTGTTTTTCATCCTCTGTCCCAGTGGATAGTATATCAGCCTTCTTACGCAGAGCACGCGCCGTGTCACCCACGGCCTCGCGCAACTCTGAAATTGTGAGGGCTTTTTCCAGAAATTCACTGTCATATGTTAATAGATGACACCTGGAAGCTTGTTTCGATATGTTAGGACTACTCACAGCGCAGCTTTTCGGTCCCCTGAAGTGAAATGAAGACATGCAATCTTATAGAAGCAAGCCGCAAGAAGGAGATGAAAAGGAGTCTCATCTTCTAAGATTGTGCAAGCTTTCTGATAGAAATCTTTTGCATCTTCCATGTTTTGAGCACGTTTCAAATTGCCATAAGCGTAATTCAAGCTAACAACTATTTTCAGTCCGGTTCTTCAAAGGAACTTGAACCACTTACTGGGCCATGAAGTGACCTTTTGGGCCAAATATGTGCATGAATACCTCCTCTGCCTTTTGATAGTTATCCATAGCCTCCGAATACATATTCTTCAAGAAGTAGGCGCGACCTGTAGTCATGTAAGTCACACCTAGAGGCACAACAGCATCGGCACCAAGCTTCACTCTGATCTTCCGTGCCTGCTCGAAAAAGCCTAACGCGCTTTCGTACATTCCTTCGGCAGACTCAAGATTTCCGAAGTTATTGAGTTGATTAGCTAGCTCTTCTTCGGCTCCTGGAGAGTTCTTATTTGCCCAAATCTGACGGATGGCGAGTGCTTCGTCCCAAGTCTGACGACATCTTTGTAAATCATTCAACTCAAAGGAGCAACAGCCTATAGTGTTGAGTAGATGAGCGTATAGCTCCGAGCGTTTCTCGGCACAGGCATCTTGGGCGATCTCGAGCATATGCAAAGCAGTGCGATGATCAGCCATCTCAAATAAGTACCTAGGGAACCAGCAGCAATTAGCTCCGTGAGAATAGGGTTGTGGAACTTCATCTGACTGACCAGGCACAGTGCTTCAGTAATTCGGCCAAATCTGGCCTTACAGGAAGATTAGTTGGATTGTCCCGTAGCTGGGAGTAGCGCTCTGCAAGCCATTTAGTGTGCTCAATCAAGTCCCTGCACTTTTGCCATTCACCGTGCATGGGGCGACCATTGATTTGTCGTGGGAAGTGATGCTGAAGGACAGTTATTGCAGAACTGAAAGCATTTTCCAGTGTACTCCCTTTCTCATCCAACATATATTGGATATATGCATCCTGAATTAACCGATGGATAGTGATAGTTTGGCCATCCAAGTCTGCTAGAGCCATCTGAGACAGGGTTGCCATTGCGGTGTCGATGCTGATTTGATCAGAAACTTCTATCCGAGAAACATCGTAGATAATAAAGCTTACCCTAATCCGTCCTCATCACAAATAAAATGCAGCTCGCTATCGCAGATTGTAGCAGTTATATCAGCCCCAAACAGCGACTGAGGTATCCCATCTGGACAGAAGAGACACAGAATACCAAGCAAAACCCGAGCCTCGTCTTTTTTTTCGTCTTCATTCTCAAGCTGCGTGAAACTCATGTACCAAATTCTATTTAGAACGTGCTCTGCACCTACGCGGCGTGTGCTGTCGCCTTCATACTCAACAATGCGGCCTGAATCCTTCATGAGCTTATTTGCATGTCTGTTGTACATTTCAAGGAACTTTGCTACTGTCTTATGCTTGCGGGTGTTAATATTCATCAGGCCAGCGATAATACGGAGCCCAAGAGGAAGGCCATCAACTTTGTTAGCAAGAACTTTTAAAGCGTCTTCGTCTTTTTGGCTTCGGATCTGGAATGCTGCAAACTTCATCATATCTCGCAAAACATTGACACTATCTTCGTTCGAGAACGGCTTTAGTGATATTTCCGATGAAGAAGGTAGGGCGGTATTCGGATACCGACTGGTGATGATAACGGCGCCACCAGTTGTGGGAACATATCTTGGATTTATATCTTCGATGTTTTCAACATTGTCAAATATCATTAGCCATTTTCGCCCTGTCCAAGAGGATAGTGTAAAGTTAATATGCCCCCATGGCTTAGTAATTGGTTTGGCATAAGCCTGTGATAAAAATAATCACGAACCTGACTTTCGAGCTCCTTGAGTTCGCAACCAGCTCTGGAATGCCAGAAAATTCTGCTCGTCATTGCCGCCTTCTCGCATTGATCCAGGCAGTTTCAGACCACGTGCAATGTTGCTGATACTGTGATTGATAGATAATGTTGTTTCGCTACGAATCCAGAAAATTGCGTCGTACTTGGATGCATTTATGTGGGCATAGTTAAGCGCTGTCTGGGTCTTTCCAACGCCGCCGAGCCCATGGATCAGAACCGATCGTAGCTTATCCCGTTGCCCTTCAAGTCCTCTGTCGATTTCTTTCATGACTACCTCTCTACCGTGGAAAACAGTGCTCAGATGCGTCATTGGTGAGAAATTCACCGGATAATCGGCGTAATCATCTGGGATTTCTACAGTGCTGGCCAGCTCGTCTTGCCGAGCCCGCCGTTCCTTCTCAAGCCTGTCGAACTGAGCAATTAGCGGTGGATTTATGACTGAAGCTAGTTTTGTGAGATATTTAATTGATTCTTCCACTTCTGCCATAGCCGAGGAGAACTTGGTTTCTAGTTTCCCTGTCATCGATGACAGCCCGTGGGTCGTTGCATCTGTTTTTGGTCATTGTCATGGTCACGATTGCTATTCAATTTAAGACGCTACTCACTCTCTCGCATCAGATTCACAGTTTGGATCCAGAATTTTATGAGCGTGGTGAAGACATCGACCATGGCCCTACTAAGCTCATCGGGGAACGAGGCCGAAAATGATTTAGCACACCAGTTCAATAGATTTAAGTTACGCCGGATACGCTCCAGTCGCTTGACAAAATCTGTCCATATAGTTTTGGACTTGAGAGAGAGCTGTTATGATGATTTAGTCCACCCTCATAGCTTCAAAGAGAATTCAGTCCTTACGTACAGTAGTTGTGAGATAGATCAGACCCCACATCACGGCGAACTCCAGAGATCGAGGTGCGATGGCCACCAGGAACATGCCAACTGAGTTGTGTAACACCTTGATAGCAGGAGGTACATCACTTCGAAAATCATAGGTTAGCTACTGCCCACTTGCTCTATTACAACGGGGGTTAATGTCTCCATTACCTACTTCAAATTCGGGAGCCATTGCCCTTTCGACATCTTCACCTGCCTATTCTGAAGATCCTGGATTAGTGCTTCTGCAGAACTGAAAGATTGGATCGTCTCGTAGTCGCTGGAACTTAGGTTTGTCTTAGCCATGAGAACCGCCGTGTTCCATCGCTCTGACACTGCTTCCTTTATATCCCTTTTCACATCTTAGCGGAGGCCGAAAAATCCGTGATACAAAGAGGGCTCTGACTCTAGATCATCCTCGAAACTCAGGTTTGAGAAAACTGAGAGTTCGTCATTCAAAGCCTCGATCGTGGTATCCATTGCTGGCTTAGATGTCAGCGAGCTGAGCAGCATCTGTCGTCTTTAGAAAAATTTCGGTCGCGGTACAGCACTGAAGCGCTATGCCAACACACTATTGTAATAGTGGAATATGTGAGCAACATACCGTTTACAAATTTGACGATAAAAGAATCCGTTGTAGTACTAGGGTAGCTTCTTGTGGCAAAATTCTCTTGTTATTTAAGCCCACTATTGGCATCATAAGCACTGCGGCCCCCAAGTAAGAGAAAGAAGAACCAGTGAATCCGAAATCATGCGGGGCCGCTCCGTGACCCTGAAATATGGGGCTCTGCGCTGGTGTGCCAAGAGCCAGAGGGGTGGGGTAAAAGCAGCGGTGGAAGTTCATTCCTGTGCACCATGTTCTCCTATACGTACCCTGGGGCAAGAATATGGATAATCGCCCCAAATTTGTCGTATTATGCAGGCAGACACTTCGCAGTTGAGCCTGTCAACTTGTATGGTGGCTTTTGCTTCCCATTAGCCCAACGGAGGAGCTCATCTGCTCGTTCTCATCTGCGGGCTGATAGTGAGTCCGAGCCTACTTGACAGAATGGATGTCTGATGACTTAAGTACAAATAGCCGCATAAAATCCGCATCATTGACTTAATGGTCTGGTCTTTTCACCCACCCTTATCTAGACCGAGCCAATACCCTCAATCAAGAACTTTGTGTTTTTCTGGGCAACAAGGAGACACTGTAGGTCGCCGTACATTGAGACACTCCTTAGCCAATTGATGAGATATCTCGTCCTTGCTGCTGTAGGTTCGATTACTAATAAAGGCAATAGGCATACTCAATACTTCTGAACGAGTCCAAACCACCACCTTTCAGCATGGACTCCGCTACACTGCAGCCGAGGCGTAACGAACAACTTGAGGTTCGAGACGCTACTCCTGAGCCAGCAGCGCCATTTGCGTCACAGTATCCTATTATCACTGCCAAGGCTCAACCTTGGAAGTCATGGTGCTTGAATATCGGTATTCCAACCAATTCCGCAATGGTTGTTACTACCCGTAATCATGACTCCGGAACCAATGGACTTGGTGGCTACTGAGAAATTTATTGCGCCGTATTTAGATGTGAGATCAATGTTTGGACATGGGAACGGCCTTTGTTATGCAAATTCATAGTCTATTCGAACACTCATCACAAATTTTTCAACAAGCTAGGTCGTGTATGAGCCACCTATCACGAATCTTAGTCTTGATGGCAGGTTTTACAGCGAGAGCAATCCTTTAGCGATGTTTTCTAGTACATAACTAAGGACATAGAGCCCCTAGCAGCGCCGTAAACAGTGAAAGATTTCTACACGTATAGAGCCCAAAGGTATTATAAATTGGATAAATCTTATGTAACAATTTTGCTAGCTTCCATACTATCGAGGAAACATGCTCAGACGGCTTTTGCTCCCGGGTTTGAAGCATAGTTCTCCATATTAAAGCAGATCGCATGCTACAACCACGTAAATATATCACATAGTGAGGTCAGATATGTAGTAAAACAACGAACTGGGAGTACATTCATGAAAAGAGAAGTAAAGTCTAGCTTGCCATCTATACACTAGGTCTCTGAAGGAGACCGGGAGCAACTCATGGCTTTCTAGACCAAAAGCAAAGACTAGAGGCAACTAAAGCCCCTTGCGAACCCACGCGCTCTGTCACAATATCTCTCTCAAGGTATTAGGAGCCTGCCGGCGATATGATGATCGATCGAGTCTCGACACTGCGACGAGGTGGTGCACTGGGAGGGCACGCGGGGTTTTCAAAGGCTATATGGGGACAATCTGCCATGCATTAACGTGTTAAGCTCAATTAGCAAGCGTATTTGTTATATGTAGCTTACACTTCGCTTGACCTCCTTGCTTATTATCGTACAGAACAAAGACAGCGGGCTCGCTGGGAGTTTGATGGCTCAACCAAGACTGCGATTCATTAGGAACAACAAGATCTAGTAAAATGTGATGAAATCGTACCCATTTTTGCTTTTTGTTATGGAAAAGATAGTACACCTCTCCTGCACGCTCTGGCATAATGCGATCCGAGGGAATTAAGTCCTTGGGGTTCACAGATCTGTAGTCGCAGAAAGCAATAGGGCTATCTTCACAGATGGGATTTAGTGAGCGCCATGTACTAGAGAGAATCAGCCGTATGTATGAGATCCGAATTAGCGCAGGTCTCTTTACTTGACAATGCGAAATCGATATGAGGAGTTATAGAACTTCCCATAATCGCTCGTGCTAAGGCGATTGATAATCATTTCGGGACCGGAAAGAGCAGTGACGTCTGATTTGTTGGAGTTTCTGTTAATCCCAACCACAGAGCAAGCTTGCTGCTTTTGCGCTTGAGGTGAATACCTGTATGAGCTCCAAGAGCAGGACCCTCTCTGAGAAGTGGATTTCTGAGATCGATCTCTGCCCTGTCATATATCACATTCTCGCGGATCTGGCGCTTTAGAGTGAGCTAGCTGTCCATAGTCGCGTGAAGCAGCGGTCAGTGACACGAACCCGAAAGTCGTAGCACACAACGTGTGTAGCCTGGAAGAACTCCTTGAGCAAAGTTTCTGTCTCCGACTTATAGATGTCGACATCAGCAGGAGTTGGCCCATCACCTTTAAGTCCTAATAGGCTAGTGACAGAAGTATCATGCCGAATATACTCAAAGCCGCAGTCTTCTAGGTGGTAATCCTGCTCGTGGCCTCTGACATCGGTGATGCTCACTGTATGGTACTCATATAGGAGATTGCTACGAGGGGTAGTCTTGTCTAGCTCATCGTCTTGAGTTGGCGTTATAATACTAGGTAAGGTTTTTCTCTCTCGTACAGGGTACTGTTCCTGAGAAAGCTGATCGTGCCTGCTATTGTCGCCATATTGACCTAGTGTTGCGAAGCATCAAGACTGGGCAAGGAGGGAACTAGTGATTTGGTTACCTGGTTGTGATATTTAAGATAGTAGAGTCCCAGACAGGCTTAGCACACAATATTAAATAATATTGCATGAGTATCTTAACATTGTGACAGATAGCTGACTTACCTCATAGCTAAGCATGTGCCAAAAGGCTGTGTCAGTGTGTATGTATATTTCAAGGATCTGTATATGATTGTACCGAAGGCCGTCACAATACCTCATATATACGTAGCTAATGCGCACTTATGGATAGCCCTTGAGTACATGAATCACGCTGTTCAATTTGACAATGTAATAGTAATGTGTAGAGTAATATAAGTTTATCTTACAGTAGATAGACATCTACATGTAATATTCATAAGTACTTGTACGCCTACATACAATACAACCAGCGTAAAACTCTACATCCAACTCGTGTGTACTTTTTTTCAGCTATATTCATGTGATTTATGTAGCTTTGAAGCACACGTGAAGGCCTGTCGTGTTTTACTGTCATTTGCCAACAACCTGAAATGTTGTTAAAAAGGGCCAATCGGAGAAATTAGAGGCGACAGACAAAGCCCGAAAGCTGTCGCATGAACAATGGAGACCACGGTGTGGGGTGTTCCAAGTAACACTGTGGGTTGTACATACCTTCGGCTACCGGTCGTACCATCAGCTTTTCACTTACCCTGCGAATTAGGTTTCTTCTTTAGACAGCGTGTCGAGAATAATGAATTGATTGAATTATTTCATCCTTATAATAGCTCATTTTCTAATTTCCTTTTTTCAGTGCTCAGTTCGCCGTCTAGCTGTAGATACTCGAGGTTAACTTTCATAATTTGGAAGGACTGATAGCCCGCCCTACTTGGGCTTCCGTCATGCGGGGGCCCTGCAGCCCTGTTAATGGGTCCTGCAAGTTGTGGTTGTGAGCCTCAGCGACTAAACAGATTGGTTCTCGTCGCCTATGAAGAAATTCTCATACCGCTAGCTTGATATGGTAAGCGATGGCGGGCCCTCGGAAGTTCTCAAGCACTTATCTACTTTGCTAAGAGAGTGAAGTGTCTTACGACAAACTATTATCTCATAAAGAATGAAGCAGAGGCTTCAATGCAGGCTTGCGACAAAAACTTCAACAAGATCTCGCCCAAAGGAATGCAGCGCAGCTTTGCAATGAGGCTCTGCTTCGTAGCCGACTTTTAGCGACTGCGTTAGTGGCAAATCAGGTACCTAGCCGCCGCCAGTACGTACTGTACCCAGACGGACTTACACAAATTGGGCAGTTGCAAGAGACGTGGGGGTGCTTATTATCCCTGGCCGTCTGTGGCATAGTTTCACGGGAAGACAATATTTCTCCAAAGGCCACAAATCTGATATCTGACCGGTGCAGAAACCGGTGTGATCATTGCTGATCAGTTTCACCGGTTGCGACCTATAATGGTATGATCCTCCGTGATGAAAATACTCCGCGTACCATAGGCGTGAGTCTAGACTCTTGACGTACATGGTGATACCAGTCAAACAAATCGCCACCGATCGAACAAATCGCCACTAATCGAACAAATCAATACCGGTCAAACAAATCGTTTAGCGGTCAGACGAATCGTTACCGATTGGAACCAATATCCATAGCCGATTGACGAGCGAGTCCAATCAGTCAAAGTGGGCATTCTCACCGGTGTGCGACCTACATATGGCCTGCCGCACTAGTAATCTGCCTACATATTAGGTAGGTACATGTAGCCAGATTACACTGCATGAGTACGAGACGGGGAGTGGGGGCTGCATACCGTGCACGGCACTGTACATGGGGTTAGGATTCGTACTCAAACTTTAGCGAGTCAACAACCTCCCTTTTAAATCGAACAATGAATTAATGGACAGTGGGATAGACGAATGATTAATAGATGATCGACCAGATTTTCTCTGTTTCTTTTTTGAACAATGCTTGGGATGAGAAAATACTTGAGTAACTATTGATGAACAGGGTAGTGGGTGGGATGGTATGTAGTATCACTGATTTGAAGTGACGGACTTCTCGGCCATATGTATTCCAACGCCCGACTGGGCAGGAAGGGTTGTGGCAGTCCGCGTATCCCGAAATGACGCCGCCGTTTCAAAATGAAATAAGCAAGGCGATAAGTAAGCCCATCTAATGGATGTAACATATTCTGACCGGCTCCCATGGAGCCACCCTCTTTTTCCCCATCAGTCTTCCCATGCTATGCGCTACTACTTCAAGGCCACTTGCATATGTAGACAAATCCAATAGAATAGGTTTTCGACCCATCTTTGCCATGATAAGCTATATGCTGTTTTTTCGGCAGCAAGACTTACGACGAATAAGATTGTGAGCTGCTTGGTCTGTAAACGACGCGTCTGTACAGCTCTCCATATACTGACGTCCTCAACTTTAGTGTTCGTCACTGTTCAATAATTCAGTGCTAGTTCAAGCACACCGCCCTGCGGGTACTATAATACCATTTCTCAAGTCGCCTGTAGTTTTCCAGGCATTCCATTCTTACTTATGACGACCAGTTGCACAACCATGCCGAGCTCTCAAAGCTTCGTCGGCTGCACGAATAGTGTCGCGTTATCGGTCGACGTTTTGAAGGTCACTAGCACGGAACTACAGAAGCTGCTCTCTAATGGGGCAGTGCGATCTGTTGAACTTGTGGATATTTACCTTCGCCAGATTGAGCGAGAGAATCACCATGGCTTGAAGCTGAATGCCATGATCTCAACGACACCCAGGGATATACTAGACAAAATAGCTGAGTCACTCGATATCGAGAGACAGAAGGGCGTCGTCCGCGGCCCTTTACATGGAATTCCCATCACTGTGAAAGTATAATAACGCCTTACTTGAGCTGGGGTGTTTATGTACTTACCAAGCGAAGGATAATATCATGACCGGTCCTGACTTCTGTCTGCCAACTACTGTCGGTTCATTTGCTTTAGAGAAAGCTTTCGCCACTTCCAACGCACCAATCGTCAACCTCGTAAGTTTACTATATAATCGCATCGCCAAGTATTGCTCCAGTACTAAATTTGATAGCTTGTCGACGCTGGAGCCATTATCATGGGAAGGCAAACCTCTCAGTAAGCAATAAAATAACAAAATAGGAATGTATATAAGATTCTGAAAGAAAATGAACAGGAAATGACGGGTTGGAAGGGCTTTGGCATAACCACAGGATGGTCGGCTCTGGGTGGGCAGACACAAAACCCTTACGTCGTTGGCGGCTTCAAGAGTAGTGATAAGCTCCTCGGTCACAGCGTAAGCGAATCTGTGGATCAGGTCGTCATTATGGGAACTGGTCAGACTAATTTCCTCTGAGGCTCCGGCGGGATCGTCGTCAGGAAGCGCTGCAGGTGTAGCGGCTGGATTCTCTCCTATTGCCCTGGCTACCGAGACAGACGGTTCAATCGTACAACCTTCAAATAGAGCAGCGCTCTACGGCATGAAGGCAACTGTTGGTAGCATATCTACTAAGGGAACGGCTCCCTGGAGCCCCTTCACTGACAGTATTGGAGGTATGGCCAAGTCACCACAAGACCTTGCCGCTCTATTTAGTGTCCTCTTGCAGAGGGAACTTGAAAATTACTCGACCGCAACGTGGTCGGGATAAAAAGTAGGAGTTGTCGATCCTAATTTGTGGTCATTCTCACCTGTCATCTGCGATCCCGATCCGGTGCTTATTCAACAACAACGAGAGGAATTAGAAGCTGCAATCGCTAAGATACAAAAAGACGGTGCAAGAATCAAGCGTCCAGTACCTTTGACATCAATGGATGAATTGATTCTAGATGGAGCCGACGCTTTGGAACAGATCTGGAGTAAGCAGAAACACAGCACATCATTTTCATCCCGCCTTCTTACTGACATTGCTAGATCACGATTTTAACACCGCTTGGAAGGAATACTTACAGGATTTTAACAATATTGACATTAAATCTATTAGTGACATAGTTGAGTTTAATAAGCAGAACCGAGATAAAGGCCTGCCACAATGCATGTTTTCGGCAATATCGATGTCGTACTAAGGACTAACGTTCAGTAGGTTATCCTGGCCAACAGTTGCTCGAAGAGTCTATTGATAAGACGAAGATCATTTCCCATGAGAAATATCAAGAAGTGACCGAGCGAATTAGAAAAACAGCAGGAGCCGGGGGAATTGAGAAAACACTGATACAGCATGATCTTGATGTTATTCTCGGGCCCATGGACGGCCGAATCCCCACTATCGCTGCAGCAGCTGGATATCCTGTTGGCACAATGCCCTTAGGATATTCCAAGTCCAATGGACGTCCATTTGGAGTGTGCATTATCGCTGGTGAAAATCAGGAGCAGAAGATACTACGGGCTATGAGTGCGTGGGAGGTGTCTCTCGAGGAGAGAAGGCCGCCGCCTCAGATGGATGATAGGCATATTTTACAGCCCCGGACACATTCGACCACTAATGAGGAGAAGTATCCTGTGGAAGCTTACAACGTCCAAAAATCAATTAGGGATGGTCATCTGCAAACATCAGCTGTGTGAGTACATAAATCCTAGTATCGTTCTTAGATGTAAGCTGACTGGTGTGAAAATACAGTGCTGGATTTCTCAAAAAGTTTTTTGGGTGCTGTATGGCTGGCCAATGTTAGGATATCAATTTTTATGACCTCATTTCTCCCGGCTCAGATGAAGTCAATGAACGATGGTTCGAGCTCAATAATAATGCTATTTGCGACTCTGATAAACAGTAATAATGAGGGTGTGTGTGTGTGTGTGATTTGGTAAATGGTAGTAACGGTGCCCTTATAACCGACATCATATTATCTGCTAAGGATAATAAGGGTAAATTAGTGAGCGATTTGCATTTGCTGGGGAAGAAATCATATAACGAGTTGAAATTAAGTATTTAAGTTGATTTTTCCCCAAATGGTATAATTAAATATACACGCAGCTCGCCAATTCTTCACAGACAGTGATGGTTAGGCACAAGGAACAGTGCATGTAGCCGCCCGACGTTACTTTTCCCTCCCATGCAATTTGCAGCTGCCAGCCTGTAGCTCGATTGGAGTAAAAAGCGAAGTTGGGTGCCAATGCGCATGAGAGGTGACCGGTGTGATGTGTCGCCTCACACACCTCCGACCACTATCACTGCACTCAGCCTCCCTGCTGCTCGGATGCCTGATGCGGTGGGACGAAGGTAGCTGCGACTGGGCGAAGAATAATCGCCGATCAGCGTCTCATCAGTCGCTGATGGGTAAGTAATTACCTAGCTGGTCGAGGCTCTGCTGGGCGTCTGGGCGCAGGCTCACCATGTGTCAGGTCTTATAATATCGCATGCCAGAGTCGCAGCCCGATGCGACATTTATCTCAAGCAGGCCTGGTTCGAGGAGAAAAACGGTACATAACTGTCATCAATCCGATTATTTTCACTTATCGAGCAGTACTGATTTGCCAAAGATCGACGGCGGAGTCATGGGATTTTCAAGCACGTAGTATTCTGCGTGTGTACACCGAAACTGTACTAAACGGGCGCATTTGCATGATTCCCGGATACCTGAGATAAGTATGAATCCCACAAGGATAATGGATCATGCATCGGGCCGCATCGGTCCCGAGTTCGAGCTTCTGAGAACTGTTAATTGTTTCACGTCCGAAGAAGACTTCCAGAGTGAAGATTGGGAGGCGTGGCAACAGTACGCAAATTGGTACATCCATCATATCAAGGCGACCTTCCTCGCTTGGGTTGGGGCCGACTTGGGGTTCCGCAATGCACTGCCGTTGTTGCTGCCAGTCGAGGGTAAAGAGGGGGCCGGCTCCCCACCACCACTAATCCCTAACACGAGAGACATCATATCGCTCTTAATTGTAGTTACCTCTAGCATTCGTCGCGGTAGATCTTCAATGGTGGAAATACTCGACGAGCTACGAAAGTCTCGTGAGGGTGGTCAAGAGTCTGATAGACTTATGAATCATCGTCTGTCTCTACCGCCTAATGATGAGAACCCCGCGGCCTATGAGGGCAGCCGGGCTTGTCAGGCGCTATTTGTTCTTATGTCATGGATCCTCTTGCTCTACACCACTGCGCAACAATCACCACCAGGTCTTTTTCGTCTACACCTGAACGACCCAAGCGACAACAGAAAGACTCTTCGATCGTATAGCTGGACGCAACTTTCATGTCCAGTTAGCTGTGACCTTGCAGGCTTGCGCTTCGAACATCTAGTGAACCATTTCGGTCATCTCAAATTCCAACGCCTTCCAAGCCAACCTCGGTGGAACACCGCTGTCAGCGCCAGTAACGTCAATTATTTCATCCTTTCTAGAGTGGCCCGGGTTCGGGTTGTTTGGGTTGAAGCCCTTAGTCTCCACCTTGAGTTCGATCGACGCACGTCGACCTTGAAACTCTTCCGTTTTCCGTCGTTCTGTGCGATGCTTTCTGTCCCTAGAGCATCTAAAGCGACCATTTTTGATCAGTATGTATGCCTGACCTATCATGTCTGCTGAGGGCATCATCTCAATACCCTAGCGTCAACTTACCAGCTGATCACCAATTGAGTCTGTTTTCTGCCGGGAATGATATCCAATCACAAGCGCACACAGATTCGCAACAAACAGATCCATACTCACAAGACTTCTTCGTTGAAGTCCTGTGCTCTCTGAGGCTCATCTTCGGCCAAAACTCACGATCCAGAGATCTGTATAGAAAGTCATTCCAAAAGCCGGGAGAATTCGGCATTGATAAAGATCCACTCCTCGACCAGATCTGCGGCGCGCCATCTCATCAGTGTGATTTATTTGATCGGATTGATGCCTTACCAGAAAGGTCCATCTACTCACCGCAACACGACTTTCCTTACCTCGGACAGAGGCTGCTTGAGCTTCAGGATTTCGTAACTGCGCAGAATCCAGCTGATTTGAGGACCCTATGGTACGATGTCAGGGACTTGAATCGGTACTGGACGTTCTGGGCCGTTTTTATCTTTGGAGTCGCATCTATTTTCCTAACGGTTATTCAGACGATTTTGACTGGACTGCAGCTGGCGAGCATGGCCTCTGGTAATGGAAACAAATGAATATATAAGCAGGATTACGACCGAGTCGCCGCATACATAGAACTTTCCTCTTCGCGCAATGATAACAAGTTAATATTGGATCACCAGCAGCACCTGGCATGGGGACTGTGACAGCAGTCCTAATATGGCGATGAACATGGACCTTAAGAATATTACTAAGAGTAATAAGACATGTTAAATAGTATGCTCGATACGACCTTGAATCTTGAAATATTGAAGACTAACATAACTAGGAATAGGGGCAAGGCGGGCGGCTTGGCATCTATAGAAGAAAAAAGCAGCGAAGGTGGGTGCCAGTGCGTATTGGTGGCTGGGGGGATGCTTGGCCTCCAATACCTCTCAACATCATAATTGCACTCGACCCGCCAGCTGTCTGCATACCGACATGGCTGAAGAATCTGTGCAAAAGCATGCTGCAATAATCAAAGTCGGCTTTCCTACTTCATCATGCCCGATGCAGTGGGATGAGGGCTGCGGTAGCTCGGCAAAGGTCAGTCGCCGATGGTCGTCGAATTAGACTTTAGTCGCCGATCAACGTCGAATTAAACTCTAGTCGCCGATGGTCAATTGATCAAGGCTCTATTCGGCGTCTAGTCGCCGGCCTATCATGCACTAGGTCTCAGTATCATATCACAGTCGCGGCCCAATATCACACGCATGTTAATCAAGTCTGGGTCGGATAAAGAAACATCGCATGATGAAGCAAAGCGCGTGGATGTGGTGGTCATAGCATCCGATCTGCTTTGATAAGTGTCATCAATCTAATTTCATCTTTCAATATACTTGAATTTGGCAAAGGTCGGCGACGGGCTCGGGAGATTCTTTGGCACGTAGTGCTTTACATGCGTGTACGGTGCTGTAATTAGTAAGAACACAATCTTTAATTCGGATCAAAGAATAAATCGTGTAGAGATGATTCATTTAGATTTTTCCCCTACTGGCGTTGAACGCGGCTTAAAGCTCTAAAGTCCCCGCGGTAGCAAGGATCCCGTCACCGTACAAGGCGTCTTAGACATTTATTCGCGAATTCTTCTTCAGGCACATTACGGGAACTGGCTTGGGTTTTCATTGTTTTCATTGTCCTATAGACGCAGACCTAATAGGTCAGACCACTCCGCCGGTGGATTTCCATCTGCTTTTCTGCACTAGGAGTCCTATCTGAAAGACGACGTGTGGTGAAGTGTTGCCACCTCAAGAACACACAGACTCCTAGGTTGTACACGAAACGATCCGAAACACGCCGAATTTTGTAAGCTAACACGAACCGAATGACTGCCACTTTTTCACCTTTTTGGGGAGAGGAGAGGGGGGGTTAGGGGGGAAATTTCCTTTTTTTCCTTTTTCATTCATTTCACGACCTTGCCAAACTCCCAGTACCATGAAGTGACCTGAACTAGTCACCCCTCAAAGAAAACACGAATGACTGCCACCCTGCCGAACTCCCAATACCATGAAGTGACCTGAATTAGTCATTCATCAAAGAAAACACGAACGACTGCCAAACTCCCAACACCATAAAGTGATCTGAATTAGTCACTTAGAGAAAACACGAATGGCTGCCACAATGCCAACTTTTGTCGTTTTTTTTGGGTTTTCTTTTTTCTTCCTTGCATGGCCATAACAATGCTCTGATACCATAGTGTGACGTGAACCTAGTCACCCTTTAGAGAAATCACAGGCGTAATCTCAAACGCCTCGTATTCCTCAAAGCATTCGAACGACACAACAACATGCTCTGAAATCTCCGTCTCCTGTGCAAAATGAAGAGTTCCGCGGACAAGTATGGAGATTAATCCTTGCGCGGAGTATGATCACGCGTAAAATCATTCTGCGGAGGATAGTAATCGCGCGGGGTATAGTCACGCGTGTAATGATCCTGCGGATAGTAATCGTACGTGTAGTCATTATGTGGGTACGTACGATGCGTGTAGTTATTGCCGGAATAGGAATACTCTTGCTGAGGCTGCGGTTGTTCACGAATCTGTGGGTACAGAGATTCGTGTCCTGGTTCACCAGGGCCCCGAAAGGGAGGATAGTCGAACGCCGAGCGATGACCAGGCCCAGGTGACATATAAGAGCTTCCAGGTTGGCCCGAGACGGACTGTGCCGACGGTCCACGAGTGGGCAGGTTACCGCCCCAAATACTGTGCTCAGACGAGTGCCGGGTTGGAGTGTTGGACGGTGCTGGCCGCTGGTGGTAATTTGGGCCGTCGGCGACGCGGTACCATGGGGCATGCTCAGGCTGGTTTCCAGTAGGGGGGAACTGTCGGCGGTGGGCCAGTTGTTCTTGAATGCTTGGAAACGGCCCCTGGGGATAGGCGGGCGGGTTATCGATGCCAGTGCCCACTTGCTGAGAAGAGCGATGAACCGGGCCGTTGGTCAAATCTGGCCGATAGTAGCCATCGTTCTCTGTCAAGGGAAGGCGTTGGTCATGAGCAGCCTGACCTCTAGCGACGGGAAACGACTGGGGATTACCCGGTAAATTCCGGGCACTGGGAAAATTTTGGGAATGGCTGAGCTCGGTCGCTGCATCGTTATAGCCCCGTTGATAAGAGTGCATGTGTTCTCTGTCAACAACTCCTTGCGAATATCGGTACTGAGTGCCGCCGGTCATGTGGGAATAAGAAGCAGCATTCCCATTGCTGCCAGAGTAGTTGTACTGCGAATTATCGGGAATATCTTCCTCGGGTATGGAAGGGAGATTCTGCGCAGAAGGTCTGGGCTGGTTGTATGCCGGAGTGCCGTGATTGCTATACTGATGATGTGTTTGACGTCCTTGTTCTTGGGATTCCTGTTGTTGTCCTTCTCTGGCACGCTGCTGTTTCTTCTCCTTTGCCAGCTGCTCTTTATGCTTCTTGTGTTCGGCACTAGTTGGGACTAAATTCTGCGGGTTAGAAGCTAATGATCTATGATCGCAACAAGATACTTACAGCCATAAAAAGCCTTTAAAGCATCGGAACTTCCTTTGAAACCGTGGGCACGACGAACATGCGCCAACACGGAATTAAAGTTCTTGCTAGTATGATCACAACTACCCTCCCAGCAGTCAAGTTTGGTCTCCCTGTTGAAGGCTTGGTAACGACTATCGCCATCGCCTTCGGGATGGAAATCCGAGTTATGCGAAACAATATTCCGCCTCAAATTCTTCATCACAGCTCCGCAAAGTACACCATTTTCATCACGCCTCTTGCAGACATATTTCCCCTCTTCGTCTTCGTGATGGTAGGTCAGTGAGGCTCGAGGAACAGGGGAATCAAGACAAGCAAGCGAGATCGCCGGTGAGTTCGAAGGATACGTACCAGGGGGGAGTTCGTCCTCGTCTTGGTTTCTTTTCCTTTTCGGAGCCATAGCTGCAGAGTTGGGGGTCGCCGGCGGGAGTGGGGGTCGCCGGCGGGGGTGAAAGTCGCCGGCCGGGTCGCTGCTTGTCGCCGTGGGCTACAGACAGTCTTTACGGCAAAGGCACAAAGAAACGAAGAGCAATAAAAGATTGTGATATGCGTCAAGGGATGTTATGAGCAGACAAGGCTTGACGATGTATGTTTACACGCCCGAGAAATTGGCTAAGTGTCTCTTTTCTGGCAAGACGTTGCGGGTGGAAAAAGTAGCAATTGTGGGAGGAAGCTTTACAATTTTGTTTATCAACTGCCACTAAAAGGATCAAAGGGCCGCAGGCCCGCAGGGTAATGCCTGGCCCGCAAATGAGACCTCCGTGGGCTGTAGTCGCCAGCGGCATTGACACCGAAGCTGGTTCCGGACGGAGCCGGCCCCGCCCCCCCGCCCCGTCCCCGACCACATCCCCGACCGGAGAGCTCGGGCAGGTATAAGTATCCCTGGGTGGCGGGTCCAAGTCACCCACAAGTCTCACTCTGATTGAAAATTTTCGATCTACTTTGGAGTACCGGGGCGGGTAGTTCCTACCAAGTAGCTACCAAAGCGAGTAGTTCATACCAAGTAGCTAAGCCCTAAGGCCTTTGCGGAGACTATCTTCTATGTTGGCACGCGTGCCGCACCCTTGCCCTCTATGTATGTTGTTAACACCCGGGAAGTTGGGGGAATATGGTTCGAAATTGAGAGAAATGAGCCAAAACTCAGATTGTTCCAGTAGATTAGGAGAAGCTGAGCGCGCGCTGTTCCAGGGAGCCAGGGAGATGCGTTAATAGAAGTTCACCGTAAGACTGGATAGGGGAGCTCTAGATCTGTTTGATTTGCAAGAGAATAATTACAAGGGGCAGGGCCTTCTATCTCACTGTAACAACCGAGTAAGGATAAGCACATAGAGTAACACACTTGGGTATTCTTTGATTCAAGTTCTGTGACATTGAGTGTCAAGACATGACGTTGGATTATAACATAGTGGTCCATAATTTTGGCCGAGAGGAAGCTTGAGCTAGCCGTATATGGGAAACTAGCATAGCGTCGGATAAATATCGGAAATGTACCCCAGATTTTAGTTTACAGGAGCGTAGATCGGGTAAAGGAATTATTATCTTTCATAGATGAATAGATTGGAAAAGATCATGGATTCTTATACCCGAAAGTCTACGCAGATTACAACGCAGTTTTTCTGTACCATCGTCAATAATAAGCGATCTACATATATACCTGGGTATGGCGTAAATACGCTCTAGGAAATAATTATTCAGAGGCTACATAGCTGTCGCAGAATGTAAGATCTATCGAAAAAACTAAAGTAGAATATTATCTAAGCAGGAGGATAAGGTGATCTGCTTTTATTCCTGAACACCCTTCCTAGCTGTGAGTTAGCTATACGAAGTACAAGATGACTGATTACGTGAAACGGGTGAATGGGGTCAAAACCCTTCAAAAAACAGTACTGAAAATGGGCAATTCATGCCAGCACTTTAGAGTTGTTGTTGTTGCAGCTACCAGACAATGCCAAGCACGGTAACAACGTGCCTCTAAGTACTAATCTATTGTACCACGGACATCTGATTGCAATATCTTGCAGCAATGAAAGGTACAGAGGACGTAGATATTTCTAATCCAGCTTGATAGTTCAGGGAAAAAATCTCCGAAGACCACATGCTCAGGTGGTTGGGAAATCAACTTCTCCAAATACTAAATTGTCTAACTACCGAAGTAAGATACATTATGTACATTGCACATCAGAAACAGACTTAGCGAATGAGAGGCTGGTGCTGCACTGTGGGTATGGCTCCACCAGTGGATGCACCAGTGGCGCCCTGCCAACAAGCCCAAACAGGGTGTATCCAGGTACCTAAGCTGGAGCTTAAAAATACCCCTCCATAGCTGATAAGAAAAAAAGTTGCGAAAGACGGCGGTGCATCATCCCGGTTCGCGATCGCAGTATAATCGTCATGGCGCCGTATGACAGCGACTCTTCGGAAGCAGAAGAAGAAGATTTCACTGAGACTAATGTTCTCCTCGGATATGCTTCAAAAGATCCTGGAGACGATTCCATAAGTCGACTAGGAGGACGGCCCGTAAGTGATAGTTCTCTAATCTCGTACTTCGTACAGAAAGACGATTTGGACGAGTGACTTACACGATCCCGGTCGCGCATAGGATTGGCTCGACCCCGAAACTCCACCGTCGGCAGCGCTGGCAAAATGCACCATTTGCAAGGACCTCATGGTCCTTCTCCTCCAGCTAAACGCCGAGCTGCCAGACCGGTTCCCCGGCCATGAGCGTCGCCTCTACGTCTTTGCCTGTCAGAGGAAAAGTTGTCGGCGGAGGAATGGGAGCATACGCGCTCTACGAAGTCTGCGAGTTGCGCCGGGCAGCAAGGCTACATCTACGGACAGCGAGAAAAAACCGAAAGAAGAAACGCCGAAGCCGAAAGAAGAGCCCAAACCTCCTAGTAACCTAGGCGAGACGCTGTTTGGCGCAAAGACCCTGGGAAGTGCATCGACGGCGAACCCATTCGCAACATCAAGCTCTGGAAGCACACTATCGTCAAGCAATCCTTTTGCCAGCACGACCAATCCATTCAGTGCCCCAAAGCTCGATCCGGAGTCCAAAAGCCCGGCCCAACTAGAGGCCGCGACGAACACAGACCAGGAAATCAAAGCCCTGCCAAAAACCTTCGCCGAGACACTATCTCTTGACAACCCACAAGCCAATATTCCGCAAACACCCCCCGAACCATGGCCCCCGATATCTTCACAGCCGAAACCATATCCAATCTCTTACCTGTCCGAGGCCGAATACGAGACCCTAGATCTAACACCACCGCCGGTGCCCCAAGCTACTGTGAAGATGGACATCGACGACAGCGGCAGCTCAGGCAGCGGCGGCGGCAAGGAAGACAAGGAGGTATTCGAATCGAGCATGGACGCGGCATTCCAGCGCTTCGCAGACCGGCTGGCGCAAAACCCCGAACAATCGATCCGCTACGAATTCGCCGGCACACCTCTCCTCTACTCCAAGACGGATGCTATAGGAAAAGCGCTCGGCGCCGAAGGGGCTGGTGTGAGCACGACTACAGGGGGCGGAACTAAGGGCATACCTCGATGTCCGAACTGCGCCGCGCCCCGCACGTTCGAGGTCCAGCTCTGTCCGCAGGCTATCACCGAATTAGAGGCCGACGACCTGTCCCTGGAGGGCATGGACTGGGGAACGATCATCGTGGGCGTGTGCGAGCGAGATTGTCAGCAGAGGGGAATTCAGGAGGGCCAGGTCGGGTACTTGGAGGAGTGGGCGGGCGTTCAGTGGGAGGAGATAGGATCTATTGCCCCTGGTGGCGGGAGGCGGTGATGACGACTAAAGGTCTTTGTAAAAGCTTGAAGCTGAAGTGTTTAAAAAGGGGTTGAGCTGCGGTCATAGCGTGGTATGTAACATGAAGACGGACACTACTATTTGGTCAGGGGTTGTGCATGGCATTCACAATTTCAGTCACAGTTTTATTTTCATGATGGGCAAGTGAAATGTCGGTTATGGTTTACGTTACGCCTTATAGCCCCTTACCATACCAGAGTATCAGTCGATTTTGGTCCGATTCTTAAAAGCGCTAATGGTTTTCGCTGGGAGCTCAATTGAGGGGTTCCTTGAGAATTGGCGCTAGCAGAGGTACGTACCTCAGATAGCGAAAGCCAGAAGTACCACGCTTGTACTTCAAGTACCGAGTACTTTTTCGATACAAAGTCACTACATATCTACATGTAACTATTTACGTAAAACGCCTTCTAAATGTTACGCTACTTGGATCGTATTTGCCATTACTTCGAACGCTCTTTCGCTCCGAGGTTGTGCAGCCTCGCTCCTTCGCCCTGGGGTTGCGCAACCCCGCTCCGTCTCGGCAAGTGGTGTCATCTCAGGTTCAGTCGGGTTCTCCATGTTGCTGCACGTGATGCATACCAATTTTCTGACTTCCTAATTTCATACTGGTGTGACTCTGCGCTCCTGCCAGCCCACCCGCCCAAATTTTATCTTTTGGTCGCTGCGCCGACCGCGATGTGTGGTGGGGTAGATCCACAAGCAACTCTATTTTAGGCTTGGTGTGCGAGATGCAAATTTCCGTATTCGGACAAAATTGGCTGCGCTGTCCATTACACTTCCCTGCACTATGTCCTGCAGAGCTATTAAATTCTCATTATTCCGTATTGGCTTACATCTTCAATTTGCCGGGCAAAATTACTAGATTCAACTGCTCTTCGTAATGTGATGCGCATAGCTCATACAATTTGGTGGGGTGTACGAAGTACCCCGTAGAGGCAATAGTGGGGATTCTGGGTGCCGATTTCAGCCTAGATCCGTTTCGGACTAGTTGGTGAGAGAATGTCCCCCCTATTTTCCGACAAGCGCTTCGATTATTCGTCTCACTCAGTCATGTTTCTTGCGTCACACGATAAAGGCGTATATAATTAAACCATCGGTGCATTGTGACCACCAAAACGCCGCTGTTTGGACATATATGCCCCTTTCGTCTCTCGATACCCTATGACCAAGCAAATTGACCCCGCCTCTGTCGCGGTGATCGTACGCACCTCGAAAATCAAAGAATCTGTTATAATGAGTGTCCCAAACTCAGGCTCATATAGTGCCGCGAATTTGGCCGTGAACAAGCGCTTATGCATCAATTAACTAGCATTCCCCGTCACGCCTTTGCGCTCCTCGTAAGTTGCTAAGGCAGCGGTCTTCGGCGGCTTATGCCTGAAGAATGGGGGTATCAGTAGCGGATCGGCCTCTTTAGTAAAAGGTGACAGATCTTTTTGTGCTGTGGCCAGGATCTCCTGTAGCGCTTTTCGTGTGTCGCCGGCTCCCAGACGCTCCTCTGGCTTGATCTTGAGCAAGTTAGATGTAACAAGCTCGACGATGGACTCTACGGCGGTGTTTTTAAACCACACGTGTCTTTCCATTTCGCGGATTGCCGTATCTGTCACAGGATGTACCTCCATTACATCCTCTATGGCTTTGTTCCTTGGGTCGGACCCAGGGATAGGCCGGTAGTATGAGTAATGCTCAGCGTCACGCTGAGATCGGCAGCTTACAATAGCATCACAGTCATATAGAAACCATATGATAGACTCTAGTATGATGCAGCCCACTGCAACACTCAGAGTTAGTAGGTGTAATAACTGCAAGGGCATCGGAAGTGTGTAGAAATATTCATCGAGGCCTCGCGAGAATAGGAACAATAGAATGAGATATATGCTTACAAGACCAGCAATCATATCTTCGTGATCGGCTCCCTCGGCTTTTGAATGAGTCGTGAGCCTCTGGGGCTTCATAGGTAAAAGTGGAAGCCTTGGTGATAGTAGGGTCGCTTCGGAGACCGGTTGCTAACATATGCTCCTTGGATACACCGAAGTCTGCAATCTTCAAAATGCCTAATTCGGTAGTACCATCCGTGAAGTGAAGGATGTTGGACGGCTTCAAGTCTCCATGGCGAATACTAACCTGGTGGATAGCCTCTAAGGCATGAGTGATGCCACAAATCTGTCGAAGAGTCCATAGAAAGATCTCGGGAGTTCTTTGGAGTTTTTGAGGACCATTGGCTTCCCAGAAATTACATAAATCCCCGCCAGTAGCCCATGGGAAGAAGATGGAGCGTGCTTGCTCACAACAAGCTAGGGGCTGACTAAGGTGTTCATTCACAATCGTTCGAATCCGTTCCAGATTCTTTAATTCTTGCTGATAATATAGATCTTTATCATCAGGTTTGGGTGCGTCTTTGAATTGCTTGACGGCAATACAGCCTTTGTCTTGTGGCTTTTTCCCATTCATATCAGCCTCGCCTAAGAAATAAGAATCTCAAGTGAACTCACTTTATCATTGATTCCCTTGTGATATAACGGCCACAGTGTGCCTTTGTACACAGCGCTGTATCCGGTCGTGGCAATCTCTTCACAATCGAATGGCAAAGAGGACGACGAGTGAAGGGAGATTTGCGTTAAAACACCGGGTTCAAAGTTCAAAATAGGTACCCAGACGTCCCATTGGTGTTCGAGGAACATTTCTGCCAGATGTTTATCGCCATGGCGCGGGTCAAATGACTCGAAGCTCCTCTCGCCACACTGTGATCGTAAGCAGTTCCCATCCTCGACGAGAGGAAGATGATCATCGGTTAACCCATCATTTAATAGAGTATCGATGCAACCACTTTTGTCTATCAGTGCTAAGATAGCGATGATTTTACTTGCTCGTTGGACTTTGTCTTCCAAGGTCAAACCTCGGCTCGAGAAGAGTCGTCCAATCCACGTACTTGAGCGAAGCTCACCCTTGATACTTTCGGCCGTAATGATTTTGTGAATGCTGTCAGGCCGGATGCGTTGTCGCTTTGTAATGAGACATTCCTCCCTAGCATCCCTAAGATCTTTACGCAATGTCATTGAAAAAATGCTGGTCAAGTGTTTACGACTATTGGTGAATATTGTGATGTCCGTTCAATCCTACTACTCGCTGAGTGGAAACGAATCCGAATCGCACAAGCAATACCTGCGGCCTAGATATATGTGGGTTACCCCGCTCGGATCCCTCCTCTTCCTTTTAAGCCTCATTTGCTTCCAGGTTGGGAGTCGGATGAACCGATATCATATGCATTTGCGTGCATAACACCACTGTCATCACAAACTAAGGGTGGGCTATGGTCTAACAGGGTAGGCAGCAGCAGCAGGTTTTATTGAACGAACTATCTCCCGTACCAATCGAGTTGATTGAAATGCACGGCATATGCAAGCACTTATGCACAACACATATGCCCACGCTCCAGCCGATTGGCCGCTGCCGACCAGATGGAGGTGATGATTATGCATGGATGACAGCCATCCGAATGCAGCCACCACAAAAGGTTGGCAAAGATGAGAGAACTTCAGTGTTGCCTAAACGAGGCAACTAAGCCTCAAGGAGTGTGTGCAGCCCTCACACATACATTTGGAGCTCCGACGAGAAATGTGATAGTTACCTACCTAGGCAGATATGCTGCTTCACGACTGCTGGTACGACCTTTTTAAATGCGCCCGCCGTAATAAATAGGTCCTTTTTTATCTATTACAGCCCATGTTAAACCACGTAAACACAAGGGATTCAGGAAGAGAACTGTTGTTTTGATTCACGCAAATGAAATGAGACCAGTGGAGTTTGTCTCTTCCAATTGGAAAAAAAATAACCTCGATGGGCATGCACAATATTGCTGTAGACGTAAGCTATACTATAGTGTTGTATACGTAATGCAGCATTTGAGGGCATCAAAATGAGGGATTCAGATTCCTATCGCCATGTAGCCAGCGCCTTCGTCCGAAAAATACCCCTGAGATCATTTTCCTCCTTGCTTCGCGTTCTTAGCATTTGGCGCAGCTGCCAAAGGGCCTCAAAGATGGTTGCCTCTCGAATTCGTTCTCAAGACCCGGTGAAGTGAAAGGGCCCCATGCCGCGACTTCCGCTGGGAGATGCGATGCCAATGAAGACCATTCCGATGGGCTTTCCATCTTGAGGAGTCGGGCCTGCAACGCCAATTGCTCCAATCCCCCATGTCGTAAGATTCTCGTTCAAAGTCGACACTTTTCGGGTGCCGTCAGCCATCTGTGCTGCGACCTCCCCGTGGATGACACCTTTTTCTGCAATTAGGCTTGCATCTACGTTCAAGAGTAGCTGCTTAAGCGGCGTGGCATATGACACCACTCCACCGCGAAAAACGGCGCTTGAACCGGGTACCGAGGTGAGCGCCATCATCAAGCCGCCGCCTGTTAGCGATCCTGCTACGCCCAGCGTTTCTCCAGCCTGAGTGAGCATTTGGATGACATCGGTAGCAATGTCGAGAACACATTCCGTGTTTTTATTGGCGTATTCGATGTTCTGAGTCATAATTGAGAGAGCAGTTGCGAAGCGGTGGTTAGAAGAACATGACGTTTTGTTAGAGAGGGTCTCGCGGACGGCATCACCATATCCTCACACGAAATCTATCAGCTTGCCTGCAGACCCGAGACCGTGGATGAAACCACCTAGGTACTCGATACGCGCGCAAGCTCTGAAGCAATCAAACACAGTAATTATATATATGGTCCGACACTTTGAAACAGTTACTAAACAAACGTGCACCATTTTGAGACTAATGAAATCCAATACTCAGGCGCTTCATGCGCATCCGTGTCGCTTCGGACAACGTTGGAGGAGGGCGATAACATCGTAGCTCAGGACTTTATCGAGCAACAGAATTTTCGCCGGTATGGGCAAGTTGTTGAAGGAGAGCTAATCATACCTTCTAGTTCATAATTACTACCTTGAGCTAGCTGAGAGAAGAGAAGTCAGACCGCCATGTCAATTTAGCATTCAGCTCCGCTAACCTCTCGAACGTGGTGATGAATAGCAAAAGATGGCAGCAAATCCATGATGCTCCGCGGGCACCACGATCCTCGCCTCTTCAGAAACGAGCATACAAAAATATATTCAGAGTATCAGCAACATTGCATATTTCTGTACAAGAGGTTACTAGGATGAGAGGAGAGAAAGCGTTATCAGAAGCGGCGCAGTTTGGGACGGAGGCGTAGCATGTTCCAAGCGCTTGAAGATTCCGTTTTGCCCGATACGGTATTAGTAATAGGATTAGCACGCCATGAATACAACAGACATCTGGTATTGGCATGGAGGCCGTACACTCTGTGGGACTGTCGCACTGCCACGATGAATTCGCTGACGAATTTTGCTAAGAATTGTGTAGCGGACGCACCACGTGAAAACCCGATGACGGAGTAACCATATGACAGAAACCTGTACGGTTTAGAGAGCCTTACATACTGAATTTATGCGTAAATTATTTGATTGCCGAGAAAGAGGTCGCCGACAACCGCTTGGAGCTTCTAATTCGAGACATAAGCTGTAGCTCGACCGTACCGGGGTCAACGTCATGGTACGGAGGTAAAAGGGGTCACCCTACATGATTGGCTATGAAACCAGGATCACGACTGCGTCGCTGTATGTACAGAACTCCCCTCCTCGCGCAATAATAACAAGTCATAACTAGATCACCAACAGCACCTGGCATGGAGACTGCGAGATTCAATCACTCGTACAAGTATGCTTGGCTCCTTGCCGATACCACCGCTATGATAGATAATTTGGAGACGATCACCTCGGTACTAGAATCGTACGTAATATTATAGTCAGTGTATCAGGCCTATTGGAAGAACAAGTCTTGAATCTATCCAGCTACTTGCCGGTGAGAGAATCAAGGGCTTCTTGCTCCACAGACGTTGCAGCAGTTTGCGTCACGGTAAGACGGAGCCTTATGACTCCGCCTTATCCGATCTTCGCGTTGCTCAGATTTATGCTCAGTTGGATACTGGATACGACATCATTTCAATGCATTGATCGGTTACCCCGTGTGATAATAGGACAGGCTTCGGGACACGTCGATTTGGCCCCCACTCAATATTGACCGCTTTCAGGGGTGGCTTACCAAGACGTGCGACCTCGGTGAATAGGCTGTTCAATAGAAATCTCTAAATGATTATTGAAAAATAGTCGATCCAATCAATTATTGCTCTCGGTGAGCACCATGCATGCCACGGAAACTTCCAGATCATGTGAGGCATTGTACCAGCCGCCGAAGTCCCCGATAAGGCAGGCTGTCTGCGCCCGTCCGAGTTGGAGGGTGCTACAGCAGCAATCCCCTCATCAAGATGAAGCTCCTTATCTGTAGAGCCTTAATATTGATTAATCCGATCTTTCGACCTGGTTCAGGTTTTTAAGTCCCACAGCAAGTACAAAGGTCCGATTGGTAGTGGTCCCATGCCCGTGTTCGCTTGAATCGGCGATCACCTAATGTGCCGCTTTTGATTCCGAAATATGGGCTGAAGGTTCTCCACACCTCAGCAGAAGCTGACATGCCCGCCTACCTTGACAGCATAATATCTACTGAAAATTGCCGCAAATCACGATGTCTGAGACTTGGAGAGTCTTTTCTTGGATTGGGATCGTACTTCAGGTGCGTTGCGTTAGCAGAGGGCAAATCTATAATCCTTAGCATTGAAAACTGTTTTATTTAACAGAAGAATTGCTTCAGGCGATCAAAAGGTACTTCGGCCGGCAATCACAAGATCAAGAGATCGGAGCCTTGACTCATAGCTCCGCTATGTATGAATCCCCGAACAATTCGGGCGGAGGGACGGTCCAACCGGAAACATCAAGTGATTCCACGGCCAGACAAGGTATAAGTCTCTTAGGCCGGCAAGCTCCCCAGAAGGCTCAGTGCAGTTCAACCGTCAAGCACGCTCAAGAGGCCAACTTTACATTGATTAATGGCCCTACAACGCTCGACATTGTTCGGGACGACATTACCGAGAAGCTCAAGGAGTCAAATAAGAACAAAGAAGAGCAATTTCTTGTACGAAGCTCAGTAAAGTCTATACTGAGAGAAGAGAATGTACAAAAAATCCTTAATGAGACGAGTGATCTAGGAGACGAGGTTGATATTCCGGCACTGGCCAACTTCATTATTAACCAAGCACTTTTGGTGTTCGCCATCTTAATCAAGATGGAGAAACCAGAATTGATTAAGACCTTCCACAGAGATGATTTCAACGAGAACATGCTACCGATTGAGCACGAGGGATCAAAGAACAGATGGTCTGTCAAGTCGCGGTTTAACGAAACCTCGAATACGGCTTCCGACATGGTTCTTCAGAAAGTCTTCGCCCCACCTGAATGGAGGTATACTGATGTTGACAACTTCTGCGAAACAAATCAATGGCACTTCTTTCCGCTCGTATTTACCCAAGAAAAATTTCGCTACGAAATCCCCTCTGACATGCGGTTACCGTATGCTCCAGCTACGAAGAAGGCAAAGACTGCTGCCTCAAATAACAGTCGTGTTCAAATGAGGAGCATTTATGCTGAATGCTTCAAATCCAGCATTGTGAGTAGCCTCTCCAGGGCAATCTCAAATTGATCATCCTTAGCAACGTTTTATGTATTAACTTGAAAAAGCAAACAAGTTTCGACGATGATAAGAACTTCTGCGTCGCAGTCAAGAAATTATTTCACTCCGACGAACAAGAAGCTGAGAAAGAGGCTGTAGCATTGGAAAATATGCGTAATTCTCCTAACGCACATCTAATAAAAGCCATTGCATACATCCGCACGAAACCAAGAATTGAACACTCTTTCGTATTTCCGTGGGCTGAATATGGGAACCTTTGGGATTTCTGGATCAGCCAAGACAGTGCGCCGAGAGACCGTGAATACTTCATCAGAGTCTTTCGCCAACTCACCTGTCTAGCATGCGCAATTAACGAGTTATCCGAAAACAGGACACGTCATGGCGACTTGAAGCCCGAAAATATCGTTTGTTTCGAGGCGGACGGCTGCTTGCCAGCTGGCGACGATAAAAAACCTGATGCTACAGTTAGGCTTGTCATTATCGACGTTGGGCTCGCCAAGAAGCACAACGAACATACTCAGTTGCGTGCCAAGACTGACACTAGAGTCTCAACTAGGAGATATGCACCCCCGGAGCTAGATATCGGTCCGGAGAAAAGCTTATCAAGGCGATTTGATGTCTGGTCACTAGGCTGCATATTTTTGGAATTTGCTATCTGGCTACTTGGTGGAAAACGGAAGCTGTTGGAATTCACTAATGGCCCTTCTGTTGAGACTGAGAAATTCAAGTTCTTCGACACCAGCTATGAGCGCGATTCCATTGGTGGGCCAAGACAGATCGCGAAGCGGCACTCCGCGGTGAATAAGCTAATATCTGAGATGCAAAACAATCCTTTATGCGCCAATGACACGGCAATACGGCGCTTGATCGATTTAGTGTCCGACAGAATGCTAGTCGTTGATCTTAGTGGCGATGAGCACCCCAAACCCAAGACAGAGAACCAATCCGCATGCAAATGCGTCCGGGACGTCCATCCACTATTGTCTCGCTCCGCAGAGAAGAGTTCCAGCTCAGGCCAAGAAAGCATTCCAGAACAACAGCCTTCCGCCCAGCCACCGCCCCCTGAAATTTTTATTTCCAGAGCCCCGACAATGCATATCACAGGCGAGCTAGACTCGGCCAGGAATGGAAACACCAGCAAGCCGGGTCGTACGTATGCCCGTTATATTAAAGAAGAACTGGAGAGTATTCTCGCCGATTTGGAGAATGGAGAGATTGATGCAATCAAGTCGGATGATAAAGCAACCAAGCTCTCCGTTTTGGAGAATGTGATCAATGAAGCGGTCAAGTCGGACCCCAAAGCGGCCAAGCTCGCCGAACCTTCAGGTCTCCTCAACATTGCCCATCGTGTACGCTGAATTTGCTTTCTTTTGGAAATTGGGCGCTAATTCTTGTGCTTTTAGCAACTTGTGAGTATTAATTCGGAGAAGGTGTCCACTTTGGTGAATAAGAATCGTCAGTCTGATTAATTCAATAGGATGTGAGTTTGTACCTTGCCATGCAAGAAAATGGTAACCTCTGACCAATGCCAATACATATGTTTAGTATACTGTAAGCAGCCAAAATTAAGCCCAGTCATCAATGCATTGACTTGTCCGAGACTGACAAGAGCCTTGGGGTTTCTCTATTGTGTAGAGAGTAAGTCTTGTTGCCTCCTAAGCATGACAGTTGCTAACCAGGGTCAAAATGTAGTTTGTAGGAGCCCAACCCAAATGTATACCACAACTACGTCTATAGCTAACTGGCACTTCATAGACGGTGAGCTGAATGCTAAGTTTCCGTCAATCAATCGGCTATAATAGAGTTCCATGTTCTAACGCTC
Organism: Nemania sp. FL0916; assembly: GCA_022578715.1. Taxonomy (NCBI): domain Eukaryota; kingdom Fungi; phylum Ascomycota; class Sordariomycetes; order Xylariales; family Xylariaceae; genus Nemania; species Nemania sp. FL0916. The sequence goes on from MU390290.1 coordinate 157,533, forward strand.
TGCATTGGTGTCTTTCTCTAGCCAGTAAGTATTCCCCTCCAATCTTAACTCTTAGACTTTGCTACTTCGAATCACATGTCGATAATCTCACTTGATTGTCGTTAATAGATCATATAGCTGAATGATGATTGGGAATATACTCCTGATGGTGAAATTGCAAAAAAGGTCTTCGATTCCCTTGAACTGTGCCCTTCTTTAACGCCGTCAACTAATATCCCTTCTAATACACTATGCGAGCGTTGTCACAGCCTCAAACTTTGGTCTTCGACATGCAGTTTCTCAGATTCAATAACCGGATTGGAGAATAAAGCTAACCACAAAGGCTGTGAGCTTTGTCGTCTACTTTTGCAGAGTATGCACGATCGAGCTAGCCAGCCAGGCGATAAACAAATCCATTTCATAAGAGCTGGCTCCCATATAGCCCAAAGAGACAATCGTAAGCAGGTCGTGGCAAATCTGTGTACCACATCCCGTACGTCCGCCGACCTTGCATATCCGGTCTAGAGTACTGATACCCGGCTAGTCACCCAGAATATTTTTCTCCGTGATGTACAGATTGGGTTGCAGGAGTTGCCTACCCCGGCCAGCGATACACATTTTCAAATCCTGAATGAATGGATCGCAGATTGCGACCGCAATCACGAATGCTATCCTAAGGCCGATGCTTTCGTCCCTACGCGACTCCTGGATATTAGAAATAAGAATACCGGCACTATCCAGCTTCTAGTCAATGAAGAACCCCACGCTAAAGTTGAACATTATGCGACGCTCTCGCATCGATGGGTTTCGTCTCAGCAGCATGCATTCTGTACATACAAGTCAAACATCGAGAAGCACAAACACTCAATTCAGCTATCAGACTTGCCACACACCTTCCAGGACGCTGTGCGCATCGCTTCCGGCCTCGGTCTACAATATCTCTGGATTGATTCTCTCTGCATCGTACAAGACGACCCCGACGATTGGCAGAGGGAGTCCAAGCTCATGGAGCGTGTTTTCAGCTCAGCTTACTTCACCATCGCCGCGACTTGTTCCTTCGGGAGCGGGGATGGCGATGGCTTCCTGAAACCGCGCAAAGCGAGACAATCCGTCACGATGCGCGGGCCCCCGGGCTCTGATGCACCGTACTTCGTGTGCGAGGCTATCGACGATTTTGCTCGGGACGTGGAACAAAGTGATCTCAACCAACGGGGCTGGGTCTTGCAGGAGCGAGCCTTGTCGCGACGTACAATTTACTTCACAAAAAGACAGTCGTACTGGGAATGTGGCGGGGGTGTGCGGTGCGAAACGATGACCAGAATGAAGAAGTAGGTATTTCCACTTTCACCCCTATTGACCCCTGTCCAGTCGCATTCTTCTCTATCCGTAAACTACAGTATGTTCAAAGTATCAGAGCACTAACATATAGGTTCGATACAGCCGCAAGGCATCTTTCTTAGGTGATCCCAACTTTCCTCAGTCAGCCGACCAGTCTGCGAAGGGGTTGAAAATAGACCTTTTCCAACATCTCTATGAGCGGTATTCGGAGCTAGCCTTGTCGTATCCCTCAGATCGACCTATAGCCATCAGAGGACTTGAGAGTAGGCTCATCAACACATTCGGTACCAGCGGCGATGTCGGTATCTTCCAGATATTTTTGCACCGTTCCCTGCTCTGGCAGCGTGCCGGCAATACCTTTAAGCGAGTTATGAGTTTTCGCGATGCATATGTTCCCTCGTGGTCGTGGACAGCCTACGAAGGCCCCATTCGTTATCTGAAAATCCCCTTTGGCGAGGTTACGTGGAATAAGGATATCATCTCCCCATTCTCTAGGAGAGTTAGCGAAAATGCTGTCGTGAATAAAGACTTGAGAGGTGACAAATCCATCGAAATCCTCCCACTAGAACTAGAAGCGCCAGTTTGGAACCTTCTTGGCACAGAGGGCGGTGACATCACCATGGACGACCCTCGTAGAGCGTTCGACCGTCCTATCCGGTGTGTCGTTCTTGGGAAGACTAAGGCGCCCCAAGTGGATGGGATTCAAAGGTACTGGGTGTTGTTCGTATATCCGAAAACAATTGTCGACGATACTGCCCTGTATGAGAGGGTCGGGGTGGGTGTTCTGAAGAACCAACACATTGCTTTTGATAGGCCACACGAAAAGGGGACAATCCAATAAAGGCGGCAACATACAGGGTGCATCGTAAACTTTAAGTTGCTGCATTGAAAGGTTGGGTTTAACGAGAAGGGAAAGATAAAGCTATTGATCATGAATGACTACCGTGTTACTAAATTATTGAGATGCTGTACGAAAAAGCACTCTTTTTTGATTCGTAGTATGAGGCATCAATGTTACAAGGTATGCGCAGGAGACTGCCGACAATGCTCTTGTTTGGAGTGAAGAACAAACCAACCCTCCGGAACTCTCCTCGGGCTATTTCTGTCGGCACGAGTACCAAGCCCACCATAATAAATACATTAGTACTTGAGGCTGAGTAGATTGGCAGCAAGAACACGCTCTGTGTTGGTGCATGTAATACATGAACGGCTAAGTGATTCATGTATCTAGAGCCTTGCTGCGATATTTTCAGTACATTCTCCATATAGTCCTCGTATTGATCAAGGCTGGATGAGCTTTCCCAGTCTCCCGGTGAGAGTACGTCTAGGAGAAAGCATATCTTCTTCCTCGAGTGTCCGATTGTCCAAAATGGCTTTGCCTTGCTTTTAGTGTCGCTATGAGTCAGCCTTGCTTGCCATAAGGGACCTTGAAGTCGCAAGAAACCAGCTTTAACTGGACCAGTGTTGTCTTGATCCGCAACCGGCATTATTCGAGCTTCTCGAAGCTGTAAGAGTATTCGAATGCAATGCTGCTTCTTCTTGGTAATATCCATTTCGAATAGGTATGAAATTTCTCCTTTGACTGAAGCCCACGACCATGTTGGAGCCGTATATGGCTCGATTCTGATGGATTCATGAGGTTTTGAGGTGGTCCAAAGTAATTGATACAGTAAATATTCCTTCCAGAGCCCAGCAAAATACTCGTCCTTTGTGACCCCACGTATTTCCTTAACAAATCCAGACATCGCGGCTAGTTTATCGGTGTCGTATGTGAATTTTGTTCGGCTGTATATCTGCACAATTTTTGTCCAAGCTTGCGCTTTCCACTTTGTGTCGTACCTTTCCTTGGATTCTATCATGTCTCCCCACCACGATCCAAGCAGATCTGGGAAAGCCCAGTTTTCAGAGGCGAAGATTCCGCTAGGCCATTGCTCGCAGCTAGCAGTCTGCCAATTGAGTTTCCCCTGTCTCGACTCAAAAAAAAGTTGACGAGCGGTGAAATGAATAATAAACTGGGACAGAAGCCTTTCTTGCATGACCCATCCTCGACTGGCAAGATATGAAAGGGCTACTGCGGTATGCCAGTCTTCATTGACCATGACATAACTTTCTGAGGTTGTCCAGAAATCAATCCACTCAGCCCACTTTACATTGACTCGAAGCGGCAAGAACGTTTCAATATCTCTCGGCTTGATTAAACCTTCGTTGCTGTCTCGGGCTGCACTGGCGACTAGATTGCATGCTGCATACCGGTAGATCCGATCCATTTTGCAGCTGTTGCTCAACCAATCTTCCTGAGAATTTTGAATAATGCAGAGAGAATCTATCCAAATGTATTCAAAGCCCAGGTCGTATGTGATTCTGATCGCATCCTGGAAACTCTGAGGAAGCACCTCATATACAATGCTTTGTTTATACTCCTCAATGTTATCTGTGAGAAGACGTGTAGTCTGGCATTTTCCCCAGCAGTGACTGAGGGTCAGATACTGAGTTCTTGAAGGTATAGCAGTGCCTTCGCATAATACAACTCCAAATCGGCCGCTGCTTAATAGTTGTATTTGAAGCAAACGGTGAGGTAGAAACTCGGTTGTCCTCAAGGTGGTCCCTTCTGTAGAAAAGCTTTGAAGCCATTTCTGAGCTCTCTCTTTGCTTGCACAAGTCCATGTACTCGGACCAAAACATTCCGTAGCTAGCCGCCCACGAACCCCTGAAAGAGTCAGACATTTCAAAGGAACCGTCTATTGGGGGAAACGTGATCGAGCACTTACAATTCGACAAAACCTTTAATTCCAGAACTTGTATATCGCTGTCGCCAGCGCTGCCGTAATGGAACGAAATAAATTCGTCCATAAAATAATTTCGGAACGTACACCAGAGCCGTGAATGTTTTGCTGACCCAGATTCCGCCAACCAAGGTGTTTGTAGCCCTAAAGCGTTGATATTTTTAAGCAGCAAACTGCATATGTAGCAACGGTCTTTGACCGCTACTAGTAAAGAATCATACGATAAATGATGATTCAACCGATCGTTGGCAGAACGTTTCATTGAGAGCTCTTGAAAAGTAAATATCTGGTGACAATGACTGCAAAGCTGAAGGGATGAGCAGGCCGGCTCTGGTTCAAGCAAAGATTTTTTCACGAGATTCTCGTAATAATCAGGTGCGATCGAACCTGTCGAAACAGGGTCAAAGTCTTCCATCGGTGGTTCGCGGACTTCTTGTAAGTCAAGTATTGTGAATCTGTTATCTTGATTCATATGATAAAATTGCTACTCGGCTGGTGGCCTCTTGATTATCATTCGTAGACAAGATCCTTGAACCTTATGTGTGATTAGGCAGCACTACCTGCTCGCCAAGATCCATGATCTGCTAATGATCGGTGATGTTTACGCCGAACAGCCGACAATAGCGTCGCGATGCTCCAATCATGTTACATTACTAGACAAATTTTAATGGGGCAGGTATGTTTTCTGCCTTACCCTTTAATTACAGGACTTCTTCGTCCAATAAAGCGTGATATCAATAGTTGCTACCTTAATAATAGCAAAGCTCGAAAACATATCTTCCTGTTCCATTTAGAGAAGTTTTGAAGTTATCGGCTACTTAAGTATACAATCATGTTAGACCCGCGACCTGGCATCTTCTACCTAACTTACCCAATTGGATCTCCATAGCCAGCAAGGCCGCAAGAGCACGAGCTTCAGCACCCAGTTCCCCCGTCAGACCCGAACCGCGGCCCGCTCTAGCATGTAATTATCTAGTCATAGAACGCGGCGACAGTGCTCCTGACCTCGTCGGCAGCGCTCCCCACAAGTCAAGTATTACTTTGCTTGACTTACAAGTAACCAAGCCAAGTCAAGTTAATCAATACTTCCCAGATTATTTGTAAGTTAAGTAATAATGCTCTGTTTAACTGGTTATTTGTAAGTATTTGCAAGTAATTATAGCTATCTTATAAATCCATTTTTGGCGTTGGTTTTGGTGTTGGTTTTAGTGTTGGCTTTGGTGGTTTGTTTAACAAAGCTATTGAAAAAAAAACTGTTTAGTTAGCAGACCTACTATATTCTACCAATCGGAACCCGTGCCCACTGCCACCCATTGCCACCTACTGCCACCACCTACTACTGCTACCTACGAAGTACCACAACCTACTAGCACTACCTACCACTACCACCTACCACCACCTATTGCCACTACTAATAACCTTCGACCTTTCGATTATCAATAGCCCTATGCGTTTTACGAAAAGCATCAAAGACACTAGCTACGAGACAATCCAACCGGTTTCTGGGCCTTGTTGGGGTTAATGGAGGGTTCTGGCCCCAATTAACCACAACCTAGGATTGCTTGGTATACTTGTCAAGTTATTTAAACCAAGTCAAACAACAAGATCGGCCAAGTCAGTCAAACAACCGATTTTAAGGCCTCAAAACAGTCAAAGCAAAGCAAAGGTCAATTATTTGACTTGTTTTACTTGTGGGGAGCGCTGCTCGTTGGTATTCGGCTATAAGAGTATTTAGTATGACGATCTATCGGCAGGGCGAGCAGTCATACTGTTGTTGAAGAAAGGCATTGCGACATTGCATTGAATGATCGGTTCTACAAAACAACAGGCTAGCGCCTACTTGATTGCAGGCCTTTTATAAGGGGCCGGCTCGCGGCGCGCTTGTGCGTACCTAGGGGTTTTCTTCCGTTATCTCATGTTTCCATTTCCCACGAAGGGGGTGGTTTTCGTGGTATTCAGGAGATTTTTTAACCCAAATGCCGTCCCTGGTGGCGCTTATAGAGCTGGCCGGAGAGAAGGGATGATGGCGTTGATTTATTTTGCTTTTATTTGCGTTGTTTTCATCTAGTCTTGGCAGCTTCGAGACCTAGCCATGGCCGGCTTTGTGACTAATATTACACGGGGCGCACGGCCAAGACTCGTAGGGCTCAGGTTCTCCCTAATAATGCGTTAAACTAATTATGCTGCGGCGTGCTACCTATGAATGAGTAGAAGAGGGGGCCGCGGGAACGAGCATATAAGAGCTGCTGGGAACCGGCCTCATGCTACATCGACCAGTCTCATCTTCGCACAATCCAAGCTCGACCGTGCAGTCATCTCTCTAGTCACAATGCATATTTCTTCGATTCTCATGTTGGCAGTCGCTTTGACGACTTCGGCCACTCCCCTGAATCCAGCCGAGAATGAGCTTGAAAGCTGGCAGCCCGCAAGTGGATGCTATAACTTGTGAGCTTCCTATTCATGCCATGACCTTTTGTCGTCCCAATACTGATCTTCCACCAAATAGTGCCGCCCCGCATTGCTGTGTCCCTAATGTCTGTCAATGCGACGATGGTTTGTTCCGATATTCCGCGATCATGACTGTGTCCGAGCTAACCTCCTGAACAGGCACGATCTATCTCGTCAACCAGGACAACGTCAACAAGGGATTGGACGGATGCGATCCTCCATGGGAGTACCTTGCCGCTTCAAACACTGAATTCCCCGGCTACTGCTGCTAGAGGCTGGCTCGGAGGACGTTACGATCGGATGGCTTTGAGCAAAGGTTAGAGTAAGAAGGCTGCTAGGAACTCTATAAAGGATAATTGAACTCGACGATTGTTTAACTTACCTGACCAATTATTTTGACTACCTAATACTCATCGCTCCACGGGTGAGAAATGTCATGACCCGCTAGTAGTAGTTGATGAATAATTCAAGGCACGGAAGCACGGGGGTACTGGACATCAGGCGCCTTGCTGAAGAAATCGTCGTTCGAGGGCGGCTTCTGGGCAGTCATGTCGATTTGATCAAACGGAACAGGCAGACCGTGCTGGATCCGCGTAGACGTTCCTGTGTCCAACATGGTGACTTTCAGAGCCTCTCTTTCTTCATCGACGCCGAAGCCCATCCTTCGCAAGAATTCGTACGTCTTAACGGGTAGCAGAGTTTCGAGGCGGCTTCTTTGTTCTGAAGATTCATGTGGCTCATCTGGCTGATATGATTGCTCATCATCAGCATCTGGTATGATGAAAATCTCGTGCATCTCATCGAAACACCGATGAGAGAACCCTCCCTGATGCTCCACCGGATCCCACCTAGTTAGCCACCACCACTGCGAAACGGCCATGCGCCGGAGAGGAATTCTCGTGCGACCCTGCCATTCGCTCGCAACGAGCTCAGCAACCTCGAAGTAAGATCTCAGCCTGATAAAATCCTCGTTGATTTGGCTCAGATTGCTCGGTGGCTTGGACTTCACCTGGGGTTCGATGAAGAGCAGGTCGGTCTCCGGGTCGATGTACCGCTTAGCAAAGCGGAACGCCGAATTCTCGTGGAATTGGAAGATGGGTATGGTTAGAGTGTAGCGTTTGAGAGCGACTTCGCGAGACTCCGCGCACACACTCAATGCAACTGGATTGCCGTTCACCGTCCAGTCAGCCACGGCTGTTATGGCTGTTCCGCCGATGCTAACACGCAGAAGCTGGGGCTCCAATGCGGCTTCCCAGACCTGGAGTCTGAGTTCCTTGGGCAGAACGCCGAATTGGTGGAAGCTATTATCCATTGCGATTGAGGAAGGCGTTGGATGGCTCTCGCGACCAATACTCAAGCGTAGACCGAGACTGCTGGCTTAGGAGGTAGTGTACGTCGAACATGTGCCCCTAGGTATAAGTAGTAATTTAAGCTGAATACTCCGTACGTACGAAGTACATACCGTGCCTAGGAAGGTGCCTAGGCCAGACCCTAAATCCACGAACCATACTACGCGTGCCAGGCCCTCACTTGATTCGCTTGGCTGTTACCCTGCAACCAGACTTTGGTACGAAATTGAGCAGGGGTCAAATCACAAAGGTATTGTCATGTCGCAGGTCAATTACTTACGCAACCTACAGGCAACTAGAGACGGCTCTGTATGCACGAAGTAGGTAAGCAGTTAACTAAGTAGTAGGCCGTACATTTAGCTAGTTATACTGACTGCAAATACTTTTATTCGCAACTGATTTTGCGGCTTGTAACTGTATTAAGCATTTACATAACCAATAGCAATAAGTTGAGTAATACTCCATAGCTCAACCGTAGAAGTGGCTGTAATTAATACTTCGTAATCGCTGTCGTAAAACACTCACTTATGACATAGTAGTACACTTGGGTATCGAGCTTCTTACCCAAATTGGGTTGCCAAGTGAGCTAAGTGGAGACATCGCACGCGTAGTATGGTTCAAATCCACCATGCGGACTTCCAGCCGCTGCTTACCTACGCAACCTGAAGCTCTTAGCACAGATTAAATCCGAATAAATCCGCTTACCAGGCTGCTTCAGCTGAGACATCTGTCAGCCAAGATATCGCTATCTGGGGACTCTCCGATTGGCTATCGGAGTGTTCAGGTTCTGCTATGTTTTGATCTCAATCCAGAACTATTAGCCTGGGCCAATCTCTATTACCTAAATAATCAAGCTATGTCGTCTTTCAAAAGCCTCTTTAACCGTCATAAATCTAGTAGTAGAAGCTCGGGCGAGACGTTATCGTACTTGCGACAGAAAAATGAGAATAGTGTCCTCACGAAAGCCGAAGCGGAGAGCTTGATTCGCCTCGCTCAGGAGTCGAACGTGTCTCTCACGCCTGCCGAGACTGTAACCTTACAGCAGGCCATTTCTAGCAAACCGCCTCCTTCTGAATGGCACCCAGCCGGAGACCCGAGGCCGACGCACCGTGTTCGGGCGGGGTTGCGGCGAAAGCCCACGACCGAATGGCTCCCGGCGGTTCAGGGGCAAAGTCGCCTGTTCCGCCTACCGGGTGAACTCAGGCAGGAGATCTGGCGTCTTGCTGTTGGCGGACGCAAGATCTATATGATAACAGAGAAAGACTATGTGACACAAGAGAGCAGATTAGATGATCCGTATTGGCGTCGCTTGAATGGTCTTCTAACAGTCGCGCTCTTATGTCGGCAATCGTAAGTCAAAGAGCGTCTGAGATTGTCAAGAATATCGCGCAGCAGTGCTGAATAATGTTCAATGACTAAGGCAGAAGCTAATAAATCTGAGATGCAGCTATCTAGAGTCAATCACTCTACTGTATTCGGAGAATACCTTTGCTGTCGGTTTTGGTTCCGGTGGCACCAATTTGGAGTTCTTCAAGCAGATGCGCGTTGACCTGCGTCCGAAATACGTCGAAGCCATCAGCAGTCTAGAGATTGCGTTCCATCTAGCAGAAGGGTATACGCAATATTACGACTCCCACCCACAGGCGTGGGACCTCTCATTACAGTACGCCAAGACAGTTTAGTACATTTCTCTGTTTCCACATGACCTAATCATGTTCTCTTTCTTCTTTACACATATTCCCCTGCAAGAATTGGGTCTTACTTATAGTAAACTGTCGCAGGATTCACGCCCCTTGCTCAGTAGACGAATGGATCAGCGCCTTTGAAGCAGTTTCTGAGTTAAAGGGGCTCAAAAAGCTTGTCGTCGTGGTATGGGCGTCCGGCACCCAGCGACATCAATTTCGCCATCGCGAGGCAGACATGATGAAAATTCCGGCTACCATGGCGGGCCTGCAGAAGTTCGAGTTCTGGCTACCATGGGAGCAGGACCCAAGCATCAAAGCCGAGCTCGTTGGAGAGAACCAAGGCACGTATAATGTGAATAGAGAATTTGAAGACCGAGAACTATTTGGAGTCAGTGTCCCCAAGTATAGATTTGACTCGTAATACAAGTTTCCATATTATCTGTTAGCTTCTATAGCCTATGTCAGATGCGGGGTCAAAACGTGAATGTTAGTACCCGGGTGCATAACGAAGGGATGTTGGCTGCAGTACGATCTCAAATTCTGAGGGCTTGGTACCGAGGGCTCCTATCCTCCTGCCAACTACTTCCTACCCCTCATCTCGTCTGCACTCGACAGCTTTCGTCAGCCCTTTGATTCTTAGGCATTCTCCAATTTCTTGTCATCCGTTCTACCATCACAGTGTACAGCACAATGGCAAGCTCAGAAAAGACTCGAGTGGTGAATGATTTGATGGACATGCTTCGGGACGCAATCCTTCTGCCTGGAACCGAAGAGTATGAGCAGGCTAACGGTTCATACTTCAGTGCGTTTGAGAATCAGCTAAAACCCTGGTGTATTGCACAACCAAAGGATGTTGCACAAGTGCAGAACTTGGTAGCGACCATGCGCTTCCATGTTCTCTCTGGGCTCTGTCACTATGCCATCCGGGGTGCTGGTCACACCCCATTTGCTGGAAGCGCCAATATAAACACTGGGGTAACTATCGACTTGAGGCGACTGAAGGGGGTTACTTTGAGCGACGACGGATCTGTGGTAGAAATAGGCGTTGGAGAGACTTGGACTAGTGTGTACGCAGAGCTGGAGAAGCACGGCCTAACTACAACGGGTGCGCGAGTTGGAAGAGTAGGGGTCGCTGGGTTTATTCTCGGAGGTGAGTCCTTTGCGCTAAGGCCGCTATGGATTTTATGCTTGAGACATACAAGCGCCTGACTTTGAGCACTCTTGCTAACTTCGTTCAAGGGGGGCTGTCTCTGTTTTCCACACGAACCGGGTTCGCATGTGACTCAGTGACTGAATTCCGGATCGTGCTGGCTTCCGGTGAGCTTGCTTGCGCAAATGAGCAACAGAATGCCGATCTCTTCTGGGCGCTCAAAGGTGGTCTCAACAACTTTGGTATCGTCACATCGTTCAAGATGAAGACATTCAAATCCAGTAAGATCTGGGGTGGCGTTACGTACTATGCGCCAGGCACCTTTTCACAGCTGCTTGAGAAAGCATGCGAATTCGTTGAAAGCGAGACAGACCACGATACTCATATCATGTGCAGCGCTGGCTATGGATTTGGGCTCCAAGTTGTGAGCTGTGTGATGTATCACACTCAAGGGAAAGAGAGCCCTCCCTCGTTGCAGCGTTTCACAAGCATTGAGCCCAAAATTGAACAGATGTGCAGCATGCGGACGTCGACTCAGCTTGAGTTCAGCGATGAATTATCCAAGTTCTCCAACGACGGACTACGGTTTGTAACTATCAGTTCCTCCCGAACTCCCACTAAGCTAATACCACCTTCTCCTAGCCAATATTGGGCGTCAATCACAATCCACGCTGATATCTCCTTGATGGAAGTATTCCATGACAAGTGGCAGGAAACCCTTGCACAAATTAAAGATGCCGAAGGTTTCATATTTTCATTTGGATTTCATCCACTGACCAAGACTATGCTGGAGAATTCTCAAAAGGCAGGGGGCAACGCAGCAGCCATTCCCCCATCTGATGGTCCCTTGTTCGTGCTACTGATAAATCCAATCTGGTCGCTAGCAGAAGACGATGAGCGAATATTCAAAGCCGTTGGTAACCTCGTGTCGGAACTTAGGAGTCTTGCGCGAGAAAGGGGCCTCTTACACCGTTACATTTTTACGAATTACGGTTTTAGCAAAGACGACATCATGTCCGGATATGGCGAAGAAAGCATCGCAAAGCTATTAGCAACGAGTAAGATAGTTGATCCCCACGGTATATTTCAAGCCGGGGTCCCTGGTGGCTTCAAGCTCCCGCACCCAAACCGTGTCAAATAACGTCCTCTGCCTGTTGATGTATACTAGTTTGTACGATCTACAGCGAAGTAGAATGCAGTCAATCTAGTGAGAAATGCATGATTTATTTACTACCGACTTAGGTAGGTAAAGGAACAAGATGAACCCCTAATCCTGAGGTACCATTCCTTCACCGAGCAAACTTAATCGGTGCATCGAAAAGAGCGTTTTGTCTATTTGGTCTATTTGGGGAGCACTAATTTTATCATGAAGCTAGATTTTAAGATCTCGGGGCGGAAATTTCTCAATTCTTCATCATGTGAAGCTCTGCTATACGCTCGGGACGTGGAGTGAACTTCAGCCAGGGGCCCTTATGTGTAGATACCACAATATCATTGAGCTGATATTCGTTCGCTTCGGCCCTGGTGAGCTGGCTATTCTCCTCAGCATCAATCACTACTTCCTCAAAGTCAAAGTACCAAAGCGTCTTGGCAATAACCAGACTTGCTTCAAGATACGCCATTGGCTTACCAGCACAACCTCGGGCGCCAACGGAGAAGGCGGCAAAGGCGTTTCTGTTCGTGGTCTGATATTCTGGACAGTCCGGGAGCCATCTCTCCGGTAAGTAGGTAAAGGGGCGCGGGAAATACTCTTCGTTGTGATGCAGAGAATAAGTGTTGACGCCGATTTGCGTCCCAGTAGGAATTGTGTGCCCGTCTATGATAAGGGGTTCAGAGGCTTCCTCGGGAGTAACTACTTGTTGGCGCCACAAAGTGCCCGTGATTGGCGGTGACATTCTCAAGTCCTTGTCGAAACAGGCGCGTAAGTAGGAACAGCTCCCGCAAGTTGACTGCCGTTCCGTATCTGAGAAGATATTTTGAAAGTTGTCCGGATTTCTTCTGCAAGCTTTCGGTAGCATCGTTGGTTCCTCGCCAGATAGAAAAACAAAGCACTCATGCCAGTTGGGATAGTGTCTCCTCCTATCATAGTCAAGTAGTCAGTAAATGTAATTTATTTTCTAAACCTGCATAGGAAGTCCGCGGATATAAACCACTATGGAGCGATAGAGAATAGTGCTTATATACAGAGTACGTATCAGGCGCCCTTTGCGACACAAGGTACGCCTGAGACTTGGTTACTTGATCATTTTGGTATATCGCTTTCCTCTGTCAGTGAAAGGTCTGATAAGCCACAGCGTTAAGAGGCATACCCTGCAGAGCCGAGGCCGAGTTGAATACGAGCTTGTTTAGGCCGTGCCGCATCACCGGTCCTATATTATATCGTAGTCAGAGCTGGTTCAAAAGCATGGAAGCATAGCAGTGAAATGATCTTACCATATCTCAGATGATCATGTCTCGTTCTACGGTGCAATGATGTCTGTGAGGCAAAGTATACACGTAGAAGTCGCTGAGTCCGGAAGCAAGCGGACCTGGAAATTTGCTGAGGGGGTGGAAATCCAGCCGGTAAATCCCGATGAATAGACACTGTATGGGGGTTTAGTAACCGTAAATTAAACGAACAGTGATACATGTAGGTAAAAAGCTCCATCCTAAAATATGGCTGACTATAATGACACCATTTCTACGCGGGATATTGAAGATTGTATCGTGAGAGGAAAATGAAAGGGAGAATGGGAAAACTGCGGCCCAGCAAATTGTAACTGTTTTGCTATGTAGCATTCGCAATTGAGAACAATGAATTGTGTAGTGTTCTGCTGTCAATTAATATTGTGAGATGAAAGATATGCCCCTTTCGGGCGCCTGCAAACCCAAGAAGTAGGGGTGCATCAGGCTGGCAAGAGCCGGCCTCTGAATATATGAACTTTCTCCGCTTTTCACCGCCCCAAAATATGATCAGTCATTGATCTAGGCTTACGATTAGGCCGGCATTTGGAGAGCTGGCTGATTCAAAATGACGACAGCCGAGGATGAAGACGTCGCAGGCGTTTAGGCAAAGAATACATATAAGCGCATTTCCGTGTGTGAGTGAATCCTTTTCATCCTTTCACGACCAACAAACATATGCATGGTTCCCAACATGATAACGTTGATGGTATCACATTAGTAGTATCCATGGGGGCCGCAATCAATGATAAGCAATAGATGTGCGTCGTATAGATGTGCGTCGTAACCGTTGACAACTGCAAACAGAATGTCACGGTACATACATAAGAATGTGCAAACGGTCAAGCGTCCGACTTGATAGCGTTCTACTTCTGTAGTGCAGCGGTACGGTGTTGCACTTCTGTTCCGTCACACAGAACCAATATATCCGTCACTCCGGGCCACTTGCATACGTTAGCTCACCAATCAGCAAAGGGTGCCGGTATCTTTACACTTGCCGCCCCTCGTTGCATACCCCTTGCCACTTGCTACCACAATATGCGGCTCAGATATATGTGAAGGTTTCCTATCGTTAGTCCCATGCTGTGCATCCTATACCTGGATCCTAGCTTTTGTGCATGTTACACTGGTGAAGGATTGACCAGGATGAATTCAATGCTCCCATATGACCAACAAGCCTAAGTACTGTTGGCAAGCCCCCAGGTTACGGTAGGATTGATTGTGATCTTGTCTGACGGTGGGCTGCGACCTAGCCTAAGGATCGATGCTGACAACTGGAAAGTCTATTAAGGGGCCAGAGCTCTGATGCGTGCGACGAAGAAATTGATTAATAGAACTACAACTGATGAGAGAGTTTCGTTCTAAATCATTTTCATCTTTCTGTAGATCCTTTTCTTCAAGCTTGAGTGTTGTCCATTCGCGCCAATATCTCCAAATGTCTCTGGACCAATTACACTCTCTCCCGCCAGCTCAGCAGGAAATCATTCTCAATGGCCCTGCGCTCGCACCACCTGCTGGGGTCATCCCTAATCTGGAGAACCCTCCGAACCGTAATGTATTCGGCATAGTATTCGTATCTATTCTTTTGTTCTTTGCCACCTCGGCAATGACAACGTCCATGTACGTTAAGCTGTGCCACATCAAGAAGCTGTATCTCGAAGATTGTGAGTACATCTCATAGCAAATACAGATTTTGGTTGACGACTGAGCTAATGGCACAGACCTTGCATTTGGAGGGTTTGTAAGCATCATTCCCTGTCCTTCTCGTTTCATACTTGATCTTTAACATAATCATGACGATATAGGGTCTGTATGTTGCGCAAGTATATAGCTTTTTAGCTGCGGCTGTCCACTCTGGACTGTTTGTACACCAATGGAATGTTCACGTGAAAGATTTGGCTCAACGCCTTTGGGTAAGTTCCCCGGCTACAGATATTCCGACGTAAACTCTGCTTATACTGTCCAACTAGTACTGGCATATCGGCGAAAATTTCTACGCAGTCTGCGTCGTTCTGCTGAAGAGTGCCATCCTTCTCGAGTGGATCCGCGTATTTGTCCCAAGAGTGACCCGGAGCCCTTTTTTTGTGAGTGAAGCCAATATTAGCTCGGTCAAGAGGTCTACAATGTCATATATCAGATGAAGGTTTCATTAAAATCATATAATACTTACTAAAACGGCAGTGGTTATGTCATATCTTGTTGTGGACAAATGTTGTATTCTACACTGCCATTCTTATATTCGCCAATGTCGCGTGTAAGCCGTATGCGAAGCTATGGGATAAGACCCTGCCTGGAACGTGTATCCGCAACCATTCTCTCGAAGTCGCTACAGCTTCTTATAATTTATTGTCCGATTTTTTGATCTTATTACTGCCACAACAAAGAATCTGGCGATTACATCTACAGCTTAAGAAAAAGATCGGAGTTGCTGTCGTATTCGCTATCGGTATTCTGTACGTCCTTTTTAGTTCATACGCCGTTTTATTTCAATACTTTGATTTCTGCTACTAATATTTTTGACTGCCTCAACGACGTATCTAATCTAACGAAGTCTTAAACTAGTGCTTGCGTTTCTGCTAGCTATCGACTCTATGCTTCGATTAATTATCTCATTAGATCCGACGAGGTTTACGGTATTAGCGCCATTGCTATTGGCTCTGAAGCGGAGATAGTTTGCGCAATTCTGGTTTTCTACGTGCCCACCATACCGAAAGCATTCAAGAATCGAAAAAGTCCCTTCCGCCTCTTAACAAGTATTTTCCCACGGCCCAAGAGCTTCGCTAGCACGACAGGTGCCAGCAGGCACAAGGAACGGCAAGATGGGCAATACGAGAGAATCTATTTGACAGAAACGCATCGATCCGACGAAGGCCCTCAGGGGATAGTCGCCCCACCTCCACACGCAATCATCCGCACTACACACATTCATATTGATGAAGAGTCCGGCTACGAAGATAAGGATGAAAATTTCTCAGGTATCGGATACTCTGTACCGGCGAGCTTCAATAGAACATTTTAGGGGTATCAACGCCAGCACGAACGGGGCTTGTTGACAAATTCAAAACCCTGACGAAAACACTCGCAGGGGCAACGATTCGTGCTTCGCTAAAGATTGGTTTATCTCATTCAAAGACCGTTACCTCTCACACGATTTCAAGGACACTGATTCAGAATAATCTAAGTACCTATGTACTAAAATGCCATATTATAAATGATCCAGCGGGATGGATAGGGTATTTTGTGGCCCCCGCCTATGTTTTGGTCATCTCGTTTTCATTATGATTTAGTATTCATTTATTCGTCTTTCCCTATTCCTCATGATGCGCTTGAAGCGCAACAATAGCGCACAGCTACGAGCAACGCGGTATTATAACACCGTAAGAGGGAGGACTTTTTCCAAGTTCAGGATAGGGGTAACGCCACGTTTGCTGTCACACTCCTTTAGCGCCTATGTACAGTACACTATTTCGATATCGCGCTATTTCTTTTCCATTCTACTACGTACGACGTACATTAGGCCCATCCATGCTGAGCGACATCTGTAAAACATCACACTGTGACCTTAATTCAGGTTAGAAATTGAACCTAACAGCAAGATGAGAATGGTAGATGCGGGAACGATGAGAATTCCTCGAGGGTCTCAATAGACTTGAGAGTATGTACGGAATACAGAGACCTTAACTTGACCACAATGCGCACTTAAGTATTTGCGAAGCGAAGACATCCATCGTGGGCTTGTTGTAGATGCGAATAGTAGCAGGTTCTCGGGACGATTTAATTCTCAATTAATAACTCACAAGCGTTTGCTCTGAAACAGCGCGCCAATTTCTCCGCTAGTGGGCTCAGAAGCAGTATAATTATCAAGTAGGTACCCTACGCTTCTTGAGCCACTTCCCCCAGCGACATCAACAATTGAAATCTTTCGTGCACCAACTAATTGAAAGCAGAAAGAAGGTAAATAAGCAGGATAATCGTCAATGCTGGGTGAACTCCCCTCTGTGATGGCGATAGCAGGTAAGCCTGCGGGCGGTCTTAGAGGGACGAGAGAGCGCTGTAATACGCACCTAGCGCCCCTGGCCATAGAGACCAACTGCGGCGCGGTATACACTGACCAAACATCGAGTTTTAGGATCCATAATCGATTGACCAAAAGACTTTGTGTAATTTGAATTGAAGACTTTCAACAAGCCAGAACGTACAGTACAGATAATAAAAGTCCGGTATTGCTGCGAAGTTGTTTGCCCCTTTTATCCACCTACAAGCGGTCTATTCTTAGATGTTCGACCCCACCCATTGCAATGCCCTTCGTCATCTTACTTGCAGCGATGCAATTTGGTCGATGCAATGTCCCCAGAGAATCCCGCGAACGCCATCGAGAACGGCGACAATGACAATATCGACCGAGCGGCTGGCACTTCGGAGACGTCCCCTCTTCTTCCGGAGGCTGTCGATGAAGGTGAGGCTGCTGTAGCTCAAGTTGTTGCACCCTTGGCTGGTGTTGATGTTGACAACGGCGACGGCGATAACGACGGCGACGGCGATAACGATGGCGACGACAAATATGCTGTCGCCCTGCCCCCGCGCCAAAAGCGGAATATTCTCATTGTCCTATGTGCCATCGCTTTCACCATGATGCTCGGTGACAACCTTCAACCCGCTGCGACAATGCAGATATTCGAGAATATTATCTGCGACGACTACGGTACTACCAGGCCCATCCGGACACCACTGCATCGCCATTGTCGCCGGACGGAAATCCTTATCCTTGTAGCGTTGCCTCCGTCCAGAAGGAGCTGGCGTTCCTCCGTGGTGCCCAACAGCTGGTACCGCTGTTCTCTGCATTGCTGTGCACTGTCCCCTATGGTCTTCTCGCCGAGCGCATTGGCCGGCGGCGCGTTCTGATCCTCAGCGGAGCTGGCGTTTTTGCCTCGCTCTCCTGGA
This sequence comes from Nemania sp. FL0916, assembly GCA_022578715.1. Classification (NCBI taxonomy): domain Eukaryota; kingdom Fungi; phylum Ascomycota; class Sordariomycetes; order Xylariales; family Xylariaceae; genus Nemania; species Nemania sp. FL0916. Next base: position 175,648 of record MU390290.1, read on the forward strand.
TCATGGCCGTGTGTTACTTTCGCTTCGCGCCGATCCGGTATGTCCTTCTCTCAGGTCTCTTCTTATTGATTGGCGGCGGCGACGCCGTCACCTCGAGCGTCGTGCATGTCATGGTCAACGATGCGACTGAACGGACCGAGCGCACCCAGATCTTCCTCTATCTTCACGCTGCCGACGTTGTCTCCGGCTTCTTCGGACCGGCCGTTAGTGCGCCGCTCATGGAGAAAGGGCACACTTGGACCGTGTTGATCCTCGCCGACGTCGCTCTCTTCTCGTCTGCCTTCATCCTAACCCTTTTCGTTCCCGAGACCTCGCAGCTGAGGTCCGGGCCGGCGGTTGCGGTTGAATCAGGCGACAGCCTAGCGTCCCCAACACATCAAAGTGTCGCTACCCGGCCTTTACGATGGTCTCAGCTTTCCAAAACTGTGAGCGGAATCAGACAGGGAATTTCCGATCTATTCGCACCACTCGTGAACGTAGTAAGGTCAAATCAACAGGCGGGGTTGATTCTTCTCCTATTCGCTCCGCAGACTTCAGCCCGCGAGTTCTTCACCATGACCGGCTTACAGTATTCCAAGAACAAATTCTCGCTCTCTTATGCCCGCAGCAACATCCTGCTTTCCCTATTTCAGGGCGCACAGGGCTTGATTGCCCTTGTCCTTTTACCCATGATCACGCGTACTATTGCGGAGCCACGGGGCTGGAGCCCCTGGGCGCGGGATCGCCGCTACGCGATTTCGTCGATGGGTGCCACGAGTCTCGGTTTGCTGGCGATTGGTCTCGCGCCGGGCTTGGTCGTGGAGACTCTTGGGCTTCTGTTCGTCGCACTCGGTAGTTGCACGACGGGACTGCTGATCAGCCTGCTGGGCGGAACGGTGCAGCCCAACCAAGTCAGTGCTGTTTATAGCGCGAGTCTCATGTTGAGCATGGCATCGCGAAGCATCGCTGGACCTATCGCCAACCTGCTTCTCGTCGGGGCATTGAACTTGGGGTGGTTCTGGATGGGACTTCCTTTCATGCTTATGGCGTTGCTCATGGCGTGCGTTACTGCCGCCAGTAAGCTTATTAGGAGAGAACAGTTGAAGCATATTGCTCTCGAGTGAACTGATCGGCTGTGCAAGATTATGTCCAGCGCTGTCCATAGGTAAAACAAGTCAAATATTAGCAATCATTTGGGTTTGCCTTGTTTAGCACCTGAAAAACGCATAGTTGACTGATTTGGCTGGATCTCTTGTTTGGTTTGTTTCGAATAATTGGCCAAATAATCACGTGCACCGTTGAAGTTCTGAATAGCTTCAAGTGGCTGGCTACCTACCTACCTACCTATCTAGCCTACCTAGCCTACCTTACTTACCTTACTTACCCTGACCAAATCGCATCGCCGCCTAGCTGTTGATACCTTCCAGCTTTTTCTTGGGCCGCCGGCGCGGAACCAGGACAGCCCCGTCGGCCTGGACACGATAATTACTCGCGCTCCGGCTGAGGCTCGTTGGTGCTCGTATAAAAGCGTTTCGAGTGTGTGGCTAACACGACACGTCAGTAAGCCGCTTAACACATCACCTCCACGTTCGAAGACATTCGGTGGCAGTGCCACATGGACGGTCGTCGTTCTCCGCATGCGCGCTCCGTCTGGCGAGCCCGACGATCTGATGCATTTCAGGTGAGCTATTCGGGCTGATCCAGATCCCTCTCGCACCGGCTGTTGTTGTAGGATCGCACTTACTAGGCCGAATGTGCTGGCTGAGGTCAGACACAATTGGCGTTGGGTGCTCGTCTATGACGATAACGATGAGAATATCGTCGGACACAGCTTTGTTAAAGGTTTGCTCATTGATCTGATTCAAAGTGACCTTGATCGCGCCAGTATCAAGACCATCCACGAGTGCTCATACCCAGTCTGGACTCAAATGAGGCCGTGAGTTAGTGAGTCAATATGTGGATTTTTTACGGTAGCTTCACCCTCCCAAGACTCTCTTCCCACTGAAAGGCAATGGCAAGCGAGCCTTGGTGCGGCGTTCCGGTTGCTTTTGCCCAGAGTTTCAGGCATAGCGTACCCAGGATCTGGTCAATGCTGCGCTTGAAAGTGATCTCGGGTGTTTCCTGCTCGCCCTACCTCACATGCACACAGGATTGTGCCGTTCGGGCGGACGAGGGTAGATACATGCTCGAGCTCGTTCCCATTCGACATCACAGCGAGGTCGAACTGGACCCCTTGACTAGGTATTTAGGTCTTTCTTTGCGATTTCGAACTTGTGTGAGACCCGAGCGTCGGTATCATCTAGCTTTTCCGCCTCATCTACGGGATAGGCGCAGATATAGGAAGAAACCATGCTATTACAAGAATCGTTAACACTAAGGATGGTCGCCGCAAGGCATTGCTAGCGATCACTCATAAGCTCTAGAACGGACAGTCCGGAGAGCTTGAAGTAGATGTCTCTCATTACGTCGGCGACGTGCCCAGACTCTTGAGGCGTCGCGAAATCTATGTCGGCTTGCCAATCTAACCTACAGACTCCTGCCCGCGTCTTGCTCTCGTCATTAGTCTGTCAATCATGTGGCGCCACCGAGGCTCCAAGAACGCCGAGTCTATATGATCCGCACGCCGAGAAGATCATAGTATAGGTACTTACGTATACGACACTCGTAGTTGAGGCATGACTCGTCCTAGTCTTTGTCGAGCAATCCCAGGCGTACGAGGGGATATTGGATAAAGTAGTCGCCATGTTGACACTTGGTGACAAAGCCGCCCCAATCTTTAGGTCTAGCTGTATACCACGCTCAAAAACATAGCCAGAGAGAGCCATGACGCTAGAGGTAGCGCTGATGCTTCTTTTCAACACTGACGTGTACTCGAATTTGGGAAGGGAAGAGGTAGGCTGTTCGAGAGACTGCTACCCTTCTGTGGCCCGAGTTCGACAAAAAAGCCGTATGGGCTCCCAGACGTGGACTGCCAACGACCCCTGATATTCGCGATAGCATCAGAAATCGAACAGGGGAGACAAGGCTACCAACCCAGTATTCGGCACCAAAACCGTCCGTCTTGAGCTACCTGTCGACAGACGAGATAAATTCAACGTGACCCTCGTAACTTGCAGATTGCGACAGGGAAAAATCAAAGTTACCAATACGTGCCAAATAGTCACCGGCCACCACGCTCATTGTGGCTCGAGTGATAGGTTGTATTGACGGTCAGTTTCCGGAAGAACGTAACCCCCTCAATAGCCAGCCGTTCGCCGACTTCGTCAATAGTAGCACCATCTCCCGAAATAGTGACGTTCCTTGGGGCTATTCACACACGGAACCGTGACAGATCCCCGCGTCAGCGACGCGAGCACAGGAGCCACGTCTCTCTCTCGCCAAAACCGACGGACATCTCTAACACAGTATTGCTTAAGCTATTCCTGCAGTTATTCTTATCCAGTTTTTATATTTTTATTTCTCATTCAACATAGATACCGTGCCTATTCACTCAACAGGTGGTAGACCCATCTACACTACCTCTTAGGTACAGAGGAAGTTCCTACATAAACGGTACATTAGGTCCTTCTACCTACTGCTTCACCATCAAGTAGAACTCATCATTCTAATACAGAAACACGAAGATTGACCTCTCAACAATTACTCGGCCCACAATGACCCTGTTCATCCCGGAACCCCGTGTAATTGAACGGTCCCTTGAAACGACGCTGGACGGCCCACTCGTGTATCTATTGCTTTCCAACGTTAATTGATACCTACAATTATCGCAAGCTAGATAGAAAACAGGGGGATGGATTGCGCACCGCCTCGAAGTTTCTGCACGTATGCACCACGTTGAAGCTGGTCAGCACGTTGTCCGTCTCCGGATGGTACTGGAAGACCGTCGGCGTCACGTCGGAGAAGCACTGCAGCGACTGGCGGATGGAATTGAAGCAGTGGTACGCGTGGGCCGGGCTGTTGTCGCCCTGGAGGAAGTGCTCCGGCCACGGAATGCTGTACGGATTATACGTCGCGTTCCACCTGTCATCGTCTCTCAGGTAGGCGAACATGAGCCGTAGAGAGTCCTGATATCGAGGAAACATCAGTCGGTCGAGGTCCAACGTACAGGATGAATGACAGGAGGAATGGGAGTGATTATAGTGATACGCACGAGGCAGTGCAGGTCGTGGAACACATTGAACACAATAGGATAGTCCTTATCGGACCCGGGCTGCGCGGCCGCGGTCTTGTTGTGAAGCCGCGAGGCTTCGGATTTCGACAGACGCGCGCCGCCAATATCGTGCAGAGCTTTCCACTTCGCGTTCCGCTCGGGCGTGGCCGGCCCAGCATAGTCGTCCTCTACGGACGGGCTCGGGTTGTAGAACAGCTGCTCCCGGTATTGAATCGCGTCGAGAGCGGGCGCTAGCCGGCCGGCCGGCCAGTCATCAGCGGCACTATCCTTCGCGTCAAGCTTGGGAGATTGGACTCACTGTACATCTGTTGATAGGGATCAAGACTCCATGAGTGACGGGCCCATGATTGCACCACGACGAGAACGAGGAAAGACAAGTTCAGGAGCAGTGATAGACAGAGTATTGGTTTATTCAGTGGTTTTTCAGATCTTGGATAGAACGTTTCTTTCTCAAGGAGAGCCTCTTTCGTGTCGGAGCCATCAACCTCATCGTCTCTGGCATGGCGATGAGTTGGCCACCAGCCGATGGGAGATTTCATAGTCACTGACTGAGTCGCGTTACTGTGTTACCGTTGCTGTCAAGGGAGAACCGTGGAATTCATTGCTGGTAAGTCGATAAGTGAGCGATCTCCCGGCGCTGTCCAAGTCTGGTTGTCTGTGATTCGGGGATTTGCCAAGAGGTGGTCCCCGGTGGGATCTGGTAGCAGCTTGCTAGTCTCACACGATGTAGACTTCACGGAACTCCGAGCTGAGACATTCTCGTGTGTATTTAGTCAATATGGCATCATTATACCTATGCCATCGTGCATAATTGTTTCTTGTCCTGTAGTCGGTGACTCCGCCCCTCTCCAAGCCACTTAACATCTGCAGAACAGTCTTCCTTGCAGGGCACTACTTTGGTACCCGCCAAGACTAATAACGTCTTGACTAGAGCAGTGGTTCCCGACCCTCTAGCCAAGGTCTTTAAAGTGTAAAAGACCAGGCAACGTGTAAAAATTGGGGTACTTGTTACCCCATATCAAATACATACAAATCTTTGTAGTTTTATTTGTTCAGAATATTTCTGTATTCCGGTGCTAAGTAGCCAATATAGTCGCGCAATTGCAACTATCCTATTTAGTCAACTTAACCAGCCTACTATATACACGATAATATACCAGCACTGCACGCTTTATTAAGTAACTACAGTTTTTTAAATAGAACCGTGGGCTATATAAATTAAGTGTGCACGTATTCAAAAAAGGAGTACAGATTATTTTGTTGTGTTGGTCGAGTCGCAAGCTCTACTGTCGTGAGTCGGCCTGGAGACGCTCACGAATGGGGGAAGAGTTAAAACGAACTTTGCAATAAAAGGTGGTACTCTAATTTTGGTGGTGCACCCTACTAGTATTAGGTACCGTCATTTTTTTACACGTTGCCTGGTCTTTTACACTTTAAAGACCTTGGCTAGAGGGTCGGGAACCACTGTTCTAGTCAAGACGTTATTAGTTTTGGCGGGTACAGGGCGGAACACTCAAGCGTTTCGGATTGGCTGGTGAGAATAAGAATCTGTCCAGATAAGTGGAACGACCACTAGTAACGAATTAGTTCTCGGAAAGAAGAGAGGATTGCTCTAATGATGAGGGTGTCGATGGATTAAGCCACAGGCTTCCAAATAATGCTCGGAAAGAGCCGTATTATTGATCCCTGATCCTTGATCCCTAACCCCTGTCCGTATGGATGACGGTGGATCTTGCATCCTCCGACAGGGGTCAGGATATGCCGTGGCTTGGCAGGCTGTGGGGAGAAAAGGACGCCATGTTACGGTCCCGAAGAGCCATACTACGCGTGCTATTATGTAATTGCTAGACGTGCCTGGTCTCCACTTGGTTCACGAAGTATTTGGCAACCTAATTTGGGTAAGAAGCTTGAATAATTAAAAGTCTTGCTTTGTTACAAGTGACATGTGACGTGGAAGGCAGCGGTAAATGTTGGCCACCGGGTCCGCCATGTACGCCTGGCTTGTTTGAGAGTACATAGCAGCTTCTCACGGTAGCAGGGAGATTTTGGGCCTGGTATTCATGTACTGAACAAGGTATCAGGGCAGGGACTTTGGCTTAAAGCATGGTAGTTCTTGAACTGCTGCTGGGTACTCGCCTGTATAGTTAGCTGTATAAGTGATACTCGGCGCTTGACATCTTTCCTATGAAGTGGTTATGGTAAGAATCTGTGACGTTCAATGATAGAGCTAATCTGCATTGTTACTTTGTGACCGTAAAGTACCTAACTAACCCGTGTAATAGAACTCGCAACATAGTGATAGCAAAAGGGCACAGAATTGAGTAGTATAAATTGAAAATAGTGTTCTATTTAGAGTTTGAACAGTGCTTGACCGCCCGGCAACTAATATCATTTCAACCGGTTTACCCAAACTTCCACATGTGATATACCAAACACACACACAACCACACACAACCATCATCTCAGGTTGTATTCGCCAATTCATGATACACAATATATAAATATAAATAAGTCTCTAATACTTGTAGCACAGAAGCGAAGTGTCAGTGCGCATCAAGTCTCTGATCTGAACATGATCCCCAAACCGCCCGAAAGTCAGAACATCATTAAGAGACGCCGCTACTGAGGCTTTCTCACTGCTATTCGAGCCACCGAACAACTGATTCTCTGCAGCCCCTTGAAAAGCATAAAGCCGATGCTCTGCGTCCTCTTGCTGCCATAGCCACCATAGACGATCCACCTGGGCATGATGCAAGTAAAAGACGGGGTCTGTTGCACAGTTAGCCATTGTGTGATTTAAACGCATTCCGGATTGCTGGGAGTGCCATCGTCCCCACGTACCATTTGGTGCAGTGCCCAGGAAGAAGTCGCCCTGTACGAACTGGGGGATGGAGTTATGCGACATCATCTCAAGGATCTTCAGGAAGCCGTCGTACTCCGGGTGCGCGAGCACGTCGGCTAGCGATTCGGGCGCGATACCCTTCTGGAAGTCGTCCTTGTCGGCACCCGGCGCGACAAATCCCCTGCTAAGACAATGGGGCTTTGCGACGGGCTCGAAGTTGTTGCCGTTCCACTTAGCCTTCCAATGCCTCGTGGCGTAAGCGAAAGGGCCGCTGGTGATGCAGTGGCCCCCTGAGATCTCCTCGCCTATATCTGGGTTTCCGCTGCCGCCAAAGCCCCCTATATCCCGCCAGATAGGAGACAGGGCAAGATCTGAGGAGTCAAGCGACCAATCCCAGTAACTAGTTACATGTGTCAAATATTAGCTCTGACCTAAACCCCATCGTTGAATGGTGGCCAACATACGGAAGTCCCCCATAGTAGCCACATTCCTTTCCGAGGGCCTTTTCGAAGATGTGAATAAAGTAACGATGGAACGGCAAGAAGGCAGCTGCGTAATGAGTGATGGTCCCCTCGTTGAGATGCAGGTAGGCCATGTCGTCGAAGCGACTGCTGCCGGGCTCGAAGATGGATGGACGGTCAGAGAGACATAGTACAGCATCAATGTAGCTCTGTTGCTCTTGAGGGCGCAGCGTCCGCCACTCACGACGCTGTGGCGGGTCACGGCAAGCTATCTGAGGCTCGTAGCGTTTCCATCTATCCCAAGATAGTACCAGCATCAGGCCCAGGAGGCCGATACAGGCTGTTGTTGTAAGAACGTCATACAGATTATCTCTGCGACGCTTTATTGTATGTGTAGCTCTGCACAATTGTAAGTCCCACGCACGAGGCTTAGAGGTGGATGGTGACGAGCAAACCTCCGTTTCACGGTGTCCTCGAGCTTGTCGCTATGATCGTGGTGATCGGGATTTCCGTCTAAAGGGCAGTACATCCATGACGACCCTTTCATCGGTGCGCTGAATACCTTGAGGTAATTCATCCTGAGTAGTACAAAAGCATAGATTCTCTTTCCTTGCGATTTCCTGAGCAAGAAGTTGTATAGCAGAGAGCACGAACACCGCAGCTGATAGAGCCGACGAAGAAGGTGGTTGGCAACTGTTTCACGAGCGTAGTCTAACAGTCGGCGACTCAACTCAACCCTTTGGGGCTTCGGTGAGCAAGCCTATGGGAAGGATTATCCAATGGCATGAACTACGGTACCACGATGAGCAACACACCGTATCGGCAGGGAGCAAGCCTCTCCGTGCATCTTCCTTAGCGTAGGAATACCGTATTATCTTGGAATTATCTCAGAAAGCTCGTACCAGCCGTAAGTGAGAAGAGGTTTCACGGGCGCATATCGTTACTTAATATGGGTCTAGTACGTCGATCCTACCAAAGAATAAGAGGTTCCCCAGAAATTTAGTGCAAAATGTATGTATAGTGCTAAGAGCCTTGGCTGTTCTAGGGCTGATCCAAGTTTTCTGAGATAATACGGTAGTTCGTATAAGTTTCAAATCTATGTGCGTGTACCCTGAAGTCAGCCTTAAGCAGCTGAATCCTTGAACATGCATCGCTATTGGCACCCCCCCTTTGCTTGTCTCCGTGTCGTGAATGGAGTTTTGTAGTGCCACGATATCCTCACATGATCCTATTTGGACGTCACTTGTCTCGATTCTCTTGGTTCATCATTGAAAAGGCCTCGAACATCGGATAGGAGCCAATTATTCCTTGTACTCTATGTGCCGCTAAGTTTATTTCAGACGGGCGGCTTCGCCGAAGCTAAAAGCCCCCTGCCGACCGATGGCTCGTCTTTAACCCCCGTTCCTAAGTATGACGGGAAAACGACGCCGTCAATCACAGTCAGGAAGTAGCGGTATACTTGTATATGCTTGCGACACTAGGGCTAGTGCAGAAGAATGTGGGGTTGATCCTCTAGCGGCGGTAAACTTGAAGGATTGCTGTCTAAATTGTGGTTTGCCGGGGTTCCTTAATACTTCCAACGATATCTCTGCCTCGTACCTAATTACATGTTTCTCGCATTAGTACAGAATGAGGGTCGATCAATGCATTATGTCTTCATAAGTGACTCGTTTAGTTGTATGTACAATGTGTATGGTATGACCCCTGTCTTAAGTCTGGGGATAGTCGCCAAGTTTTTTCTTCTTCCTTTTTTCAGACCTATTGTACTGGGCAAGGTACATCACGTATATCTCATCCAGTAAATATCACTCTGTCTACGTTCCATAGTCGCAAGATATTATTAGCTAGGTGCAGATAACTAAAGGCGTAGTGTATTTTGATTTCATCCTTTTAGTTGTCGCTCACAAGCCCCTTTATCGCAACAGGGGCACTATTATCTCTCGCCCAACGCTCTATATCATCCCAATTCCGACATTCCCTTTCGATGACAAAATTTGGCCAAGGTTTAGTCTCCCCCTCCTTCCACGAGTAGGAGCCTAAGGCGATGTCCAAATGGCACATGAGCGCTTGGCGCACCTGATCGATGCACTCATTGAGCTGATGCTGGGTGGGCGCCTGTGCGCCGTAATACTCGCGATACAGATATTGCCGAATTGTGTTCATGCACCCAAGACTCCGGAATATGTCCAACATGAGAACAGACTCCCCCTGTGATCCTTGTAGTAGAATTTTCACAGGCGATGGCTGAGCATCTAATTTCACAGCTGACAGAGAGTCTGAACCCTTCAAATTAGCATTCATAGCAATATTGCGGTGCCAAGAACCTGTCGGAGCCTACATCTGAGGAGATTTTCCCATGCTTCGTCAACTGTAGGTTTGGCAGGCTCAAAAAAGGGTGAGGTGCGTTCGAGACTATGATTATGTTCAACTGTTGTGTATGATACTGCAGCTCTTGCAGGCGCTGTAGTAATATTAGTTGAGAATAACTGAGATTATAAGGGGCCATATCGACTCACACTGCACTAGATTCGCGCCAAGGTTAGGTGGCTGTCCCATCATTTGCGAGATAGCAGCGTATAAGAGAATGAGAGAGAGCAGAATGATGCCGTGAGTTACGAAGATCAATCCCCCCCAGTGGAGAGAAGGAATCTGATTTTGGGTCTCATCTTGTTGTGTGGCCCATAATAGCTTCTCCTCATCCGTTGAAGCAATTTCAGAGTCTTCTAACTCAATCGCTTGTCCAAATTCGTTCATCGTGAAAGGCTCATAGAATGTGTTGAACAGGCACGTAGATGAGGTCGCCAGAGACGCTTTGCACCTATACAAAATATGTGAGGCGCTGGGAAAATAGAATAGGGTCTATCAATAATAATTACTGTGTAGTACTTCACCAACGAGAGTACCGTGCTACGCTTCCTTCATCCTATTTTAAGCAAGGCCCTAATGCCCAAGTAGGTAATATAGAGTCTTCAGAAGCTCTAGAAGATTTAGAAGCTTTTAGTGAATGTCTATGCCCAATGAAAGCTGACTTAGCACCTTGGTGAGAGGTATCACTAGTACACTACTTAATTTACCTAGGTGGTACTTACAGATACCTGCTAATTTAACGAAGCGGATGGTACACTATAATCCGTATAATCTAACTTCAAGCTACCAGCAGCGCCGACATGTCAAGAACCTTACCCATAGAGCTACAGGTAGCTTAGGTATGCAGGGTAGTCTGAGCGCCAAGGCCCGCAATAATGGAGGGGTAGTCTGCCAAGAAATGCGGCCTACGATCCTTGGCGGCTCAAGAAACCCTGTCACTGACCACGTGTCGGGAACCATGTCTCAGTACAGGGATGTTAATCCGGGAGTTCGGATCAAGATAAGACGATGTAAGTGCCCGCCTACTACCGTAAATGAGCCAATCTACGTCGTGAATACATGGCGCTGTTAGGAACTCACTACCTACCTATATGGCTCACTTAATTATCTAAGAAAACTCGGACCGGCCTTAAAACAGCTAAGACTTTTAGCAGCACATGTTTTGCACTAACTTGCTACTAGACCTAGATTAAGTGCCTAACGATGTGCGCCGTTAAACCTCTTTTGACTTAAGGCCGATAAAAGTTTTCCGAGATGCTGAAAATGGTATATACGGAGGCGTGTGTCAGAAGTAAATCGCATGCTAGCCCCATATTCCTTAAAGAATTAATAATACTTCGTATACTGGTGACTTGGCAGGGCGATTAAGAGCTGATCAAAACACTAGCTAGCGGGATGCTAAGCTTTAAAACTTTACAGCTAACTGTAAATAGGTAGCTTATAGGCTTTACTTATTTTGACAAGCTGTTGCCAATTTGACCTTGTTGGTTCGAGCATATTTACTGTCTTGAATCTGCGAGTCGTTTCTTGGTATGCGATTTAATTCTGACGCACAACTTTTGAAGACCAGTTTACTACAGCACTACATATCGGTAACTGCGAAGTACACAGAACTAATATCATATTTTTTAGTACCCAGTCGTGTTCATACCCTAAGATAAAATAATCCTAGTGAGTCTTGGCACTGGTAATAGGATTCACCAAAATTGCGGCGCAATTCCATCGTGCTGATACCTAATCTGGAGTTGCGGTGAAGATGGACTTGACATTGATCGTTAATACAAATCACGTCACATCACGCTTTGTACAACCTACTCCTCTAAGACTCTAGCTACTGTACATGATAACAGCCGATACACGCCAATCAAGTAATGTTATCCTACGCTAAGGATTTGGTTCCTTCTCGCCAGCATTTTCAATAGGCCATGAGACACCTGGAGATAGATGATAGAGTTAGTACATGTGAAAAGATTGGTCATCTTTGCGGCTGAACTCACCCAGGGTGGGATGCTGTAAAACATCGCCCCGGAGGGTCTTGACAATTCTCTCAGGGCTCTTGACCCAATCAGTGATCCGATTCCAGTCCCGACACTCTCTTTCGATGGCGAAGTTGGCCCACGGCCACTGATAGCCCTCTTTCCACGTGTATGTCAAGACGCTGACATCGCCATGGCACATGACAACTTCGCGAAGCATGTCGATGCAATGGTCGATATGCTCAAGCTTCTGCGCGTCCGGGTTGGTATTCTCGGGATACTGATCACGTCGGACCTGCTGCCTGATCATGTTGAGGCAGTGGACCTGGTGAAACACATCCAAGCTCGCCATGTAGCCACCCTTCTCGTCGCTAAACTCGACCGACTTCTCGGAATACTTGTCCATGGCGACGAGCTCTTCCTTAGTGAGCCGAAAGGACAAATCTAGCATAAATCATTCATTAGTCTTCTGTTGATCAGCTGGCCCCGAAGCACTTACATTTAGTCGAGATATCGTACCACAACTCGTCAATGCCATCTCTTCGTTCTCCTTTGTAAGGGTTTTCTACGTCAAGAGTATTGTTGAACTTCCCACGGTGGTAAGAGATAATGTCCCTGGCCGGGGCTGAACTCTTCGGTTAGCGATTTCTCATCGCGATGTTCGCGTGACTAAGCAATGTGAATACTTACAGTATTCGAACTCGCCTCGTCTGCAAGATGTACCATAATGCACAGCCGCTGCCCACAGGCCTGTGTAAAGGATGATGAGACCCAGATGAATCAATCTCCACTGGCCTGAAGACTCAGAAATTCGGGTAGGTTTTGGCAGTTCCCCAGCAGGAGTGTACAAGGCTGTGTCCTCGCTGCCATAGTCTGAGTCGACATCATGATATTCTTTTGTAGGAAGAGCATAGGTAGCTCGCTCTCCTTTGGCGGAGAAAATGGCAGAGACTTGACGCATGAAATCCATCTCATGCTACGTTCCTGTGGTAAATTGAGATGGTTTGGATAGCAAGAAGAAACCCGATGAGAGGGCAGAGAGTAATCAACTAGGGGAGGAAATAGAATTCTACGAAGAGGGGTTCAGATCATCTCCACAAAATACTACGTAATAGTAACCGAAGACAAAAAGGATGTAAGTCTCAATGTCCGCGGTACAGTAGACAACAAGCCTGACCAAAATATGGTGCATCTGTCTCCAGTAACATGAAGTCATATCCCAAAAGATTCACGGCGGTATTGTCCGATAGAACCAGACTAGCAGATAATTGGTAGGTCGAATTAGTGTGTAATATCTTCTTCAAGATTATCGTATCTAAACATCTTTGGCTAGTGAGTCGGTGAGGCAGCATGTAGGATTCTGAACGTTGGGGCGAAGCTAATGTGACCTTAGCAGCTCTCGATCAGGAAATCTTACACCATGCCCCATATCTTGGCCAAATCATCCAGCAAAGACACTATCCAGCTTACCTCACTAACAACTGACGAACACGACCCGCTCTTTGATTCTCTAACTATAGTTGAGCACTTTTGCCTGTTGGACCCGCGATACATACACGGCGGGAGGGGTTGTAGTCATGTCACATACAATCGATCATCCTTTGACAATACCGTAATGCGTCGTACTCGGGGATTCTAGAGTTTACGTACACGGGAAGCTTGCAAGAGTATCTAGAGAAGACAAAGAAGAAGTGCATAAATAGGAGCTCATGCAGTCTTCGCTCGAAACTCGATTCTTCATCACCAGCACGAACATTCGCCTTTATCATTTTCATCTACACTCTAAACTCTCCATCGCATCTCGGTGACCAAAGTTCCCGAACACAACACCATTCAAAATGAAGTTCCTCGCTGTTAAAGCTCTCCTAGCCCTCTTGGCCGCTCAAGCTATTGCTGCTCCTGTGGCCGAGTCCAACTCTGTCGCCGACAAGGGTGAGTAGTCTGATTCTGATGGCGATCGTTCGCCCCTTTTCTAACAATAAGTTTTCTTTAAAAGGGGTCCCGGAGCCTGATACCATCTACTATCAGAAGTACATCAAGCGCGAGGAGGGCGAGACCCCCGAGCCTGACACGATCTACTATCAAAAGTACATCAAGCGTGCGGAAGGAGAGACCCCCGAGCCTGATACTATCTACTACCAGAAGTACATCAAGCGCGACGGTGTGGTCATGATCCGCGAGAAGGGCGAGACTGATGAGCCAGACACAATTTATTACCAGGTACGTTTCGAATGATCCTAGACCAGTCGGAGTCATTACTGATCGTTCTGCTCCCATCTTTATATAGAAGTACATTAAGCGTGAGGGTGAGACGATGGCCAAGCGTGATGAGGCCCAGACTCCCGAGCCTGATACGATCTACTACCAGAAATATATCAAGCGTGAGGAGGGTGAGATCGACGAACCTGATACTATCTACTACCAGAAGTATATCTAAATGCCAGGGAGCCTACTCTTCAAGGACTTAAGTCGGATTTATGAACAGGAGGGTGGATGGATATGATGCCCGTTTAGTTGGTTTATAGCTGTGGTGCAAGATACGAGGTGCGGTTGCTCAACACCTCTAAGTAGCTCTTCGGTCAATATTTGAAATCTATATACATTTTCACCTCACGTGCTTTTCGCTTCCCTTGAATTTTTCATTTTCATCGCCTCTAAGCCGTTCTCTTACCTCTTAGGCTTCAGAACGTTTGATCGTTGTGTATCAAAAGAGAAAACCAAATCAAATCCAGTCGACTACTGATGGATTCCAAAACATGTAAGATCTAGTATGTTTTTCTTCTAAGCTGTTCGATATTTCTTGCCATACAATAATGGCCTAGAACGGGTTTTGTCAGGATGCCCTTCACTGCCTAGATAGAAAGTAGGAGTGCATGATGTTGTATCCTTGATCCATAAATACTACCACTTCCAGTTAGTTACAATGGCTAACCGCGGAGGCAAAACTGCCTAGTACCCAGCCTAGTACCGGCTAGGTAGGTAGGTACTCAGGTAGTCTTATTCCGCTCCATCCTTTTGCAGATACCTACGAATCATACGGTGTACGGAATACATGTAGGTAGCGATTGCATTATAGACAAACGCAGGTCATATTCGGGCTTATATGTACCAAAGTATGGGTCCAATATGTGTGTAAGACTCTCCCATTTCAATCCTAAAATCTAGGCCGGCTCATCCACGCAAGACTCTTTGTCCACATCATATTCCCTTACAATCCACCTCTAGGGAGCGTGCTCCCCATGCTCCTCGGTTTCCATACTGCCTGCTCAGTCCCCAGCTCTCCTCTTCCAAGCAACCAAGCCATCAGCCATGGACCTTGATAGAGATCTATGTAATGAAGAGAAAGAAAGCTTTCTCCCAACCCGCGAACAGCAAAGACGCTCCATATCGGGTGTGCGTGACATCTTGGAGAGGGTCGGTTGGTTCAAAACAATTACCATCATCACCATCTACACCATAACGATTTGTCTCATCGTACTACTATTCACGGGCATCCTTACAAAACGAGATGGTGCTACTGCTACCAATTATCGAGAGCAGAACAGTGATCACAGTGGTCACAAGCATTTAGAGGTGCCTCCCGGTGGCGCCGCCCAGTACTTCGACAAGCTCGTGGCGGATCGTCCATATATGATCGAGAATCCCTGCGGCTCTACGCCCGAGGAGGCGCTCGCGAACGGCTGCAAATTCGACATCATATCCTTCTGCTGGCAGCACCCGCAGTGTTTTGACGATGAGTTAATCGACTTGTTTGATGGCCAGGCTGCGTGGGAATGGTTTACCGACGCAGACCAGACGCATCCGCTCACACGCGCTGAAGTTGCGACTGGCACGTTCGACAACCTCCATGTCAACTGGGAGTACCATCTACACCACTGTACGGCCATGTGGCTCAAGATGCACCGGGCCATAGCCAGTGATGATGGAAAAGCCGCCATCGACAGCTATATCGGCTCCATGCATCATACTCACCACTGTAGCCAAATGCTGGTGGACGATAGAGACATGGCCCTTTCGACCATGAACACGGTCATTCGGATCAAATACCCACATTGTGGTATGGTGTAGGGGAGAATTGGGGAGTGTCGGCATTTATTTCTGGACACTAGAGACATTTCATTTCTTTGAGATTTCAAAAGTATGTCATCGCTACGTTGACCAGACCTCATATGAGCATGCCCTGAATCATATTACTCGGTACTCAATGTCCCTACTTATTTCGACAGATGAAGATGGCTGAATCGCCGCCTACTAGTAAGTTGATAAAGATGAAGTTGTATAGGTTTCATATTCTAACGGCAGGCAAGCGGCACAACGAGGGAATCTGTCTTTTTGAGTTTTCAATAAATCGATTTCTATCTACGGACTACAAATGAACCCTGGTGCTCCTTCTAAGCTACCGATAAACGTTCATGATGCCCTCAAGTACAACTTACAAGTAAGATTTGCAAAAGCACAACCCATGGAGGCCCAGTGAACCCATGGGTCGCGGGCTTTGGGCGTTGGTTTAGGCTGCCAAGTTTACTTCGTAGTAGAGCGATTGGAACATCGCTGACCCCGTGTAGTACAACGAACTACGTAATGCAACACCATTCTCCTCAACCCACTTATAAGCTTTAGTCATTTTCTGCGGCGCAGCCCAAGGCGCTGAAGGATTTTAAGCCCTATGGGATGTAGTTCGTACACACTAACTTAGGGGCTCATGAGCTCTTGGCATTGGGCCGGGCCCTCAAAGCCTATTGAGCGGTTCCATCCTGGCGGCTAGGGATCGGCGGATGCCGTAAGCTGCCTGCCGGAATTGAGAAGCATTCTACTTCTACGGAGGTGTATGTTAAGTAAGAAGGCCCGAGGTTGCGAATAGACAGGCAGCTAAATCTAGTAGAGCAAAATCTATTAGCAGTCATACGGATATCAAATCAACCTTCCAATTGCGGTATCAACTCGACGGGGAATGCTAGCCTTATACTGTAGACTGCTTGGTGAGCCCGAGACATGATATGCAATCAAGTCACATCCGCATTAAGACCTTCACCGCAACAAGCACCAGCGGATAAGCACACAAGCCCCAAGTTCTATGCTCCAGGGAACGGATCCCAGTGATCCCCCATCCTTCAGATCTTGCTACTCGCTTTAGCCTCACATCTGCAGCAGGTAATCGCCGATCATATGAGCCTTACATGTATGATTTCTTGACCGCTCGACTTGCTTTCTCATGGGTCTGGTTGCCTGGTAGACCTCCTGAATCTTAGAGCCCATTTGCTGAGAGTGTCATCTCTATTGTAACCCAATCCCGGAGAATACGGTCAACAATTTGCCCATAGAGACGAAGAAACATTACATGATCTAATTATCATACCTACTGAGTAGCTACAGTACCGTACTGACAAAGTCGTTCCCCATGGCTGATGCTGCATTGGGTCGCTTTCGAGCCTGGCTCACGTCTCTTTCTCCTTCTGCGTGGGGTTACCACCTTGTCAGTTTCCCAAGCGAAGCACCAGACGCTCTCGAAGCTCGAAAAAGTCGACAACGCTTCTGCCAGGTCCACACATGTCTGTTTGTTGCATATCTTACGGTCTTCGCCTTTGCTGTAGGGTTGAAATTCTCGAGGCGTCCTGTAGAGCAAGGGCTCATATATTGTACGTCCGACTTTCTTATGTCCCCCATCAAGCTTTCTTTAACTCCGGATATATAATTGAATTTATATGGGAATATTCATCCACTCATGGCGAATCTCTGAAGCTCCTGCACGCTCGGCGGTAGAATATGAAGTTCAGATTACGGACAATTCACAGCCATCACCCTTCAAACTGAGTCCGGGCCCAGAGGCCGAGGCAGCATGGCAGAGAATCTTGAACTGTGAGCCCCCTCCGGTCGCAGTCTGTACCCTCAGAATGTCTTTGTTGATGTAGATTGTCAGATCACAACATAGCCGTATCGGCTGACGATCTCGAGAAGATCGACAGAACATCAGTCAAGCTTCTCCAGCAGGATTCCTATTTAAGCTTCCTCGACTTCACTCACGAGCTACATTGTCTAGTACGTCTTTCGAGTTGGGCCCCTAGTGTACGGTCTTTCATTTACGTTTTCTACAGAACTACATCCGCCAGAGCGCCTATCCAGACTACTACAAACTGGAACCGGCTCTTCGTGCTGAGCATACCGGTGAGTATCAAGGCACTTTCCTCCGCTCCTCTCGATGCGAAGAGAGGTATAGCTGACCGAAACATCTCACCACTCAAGCCCACTGCCTAGGAAGTCTTCTGGACATTCTCATGTGCCATGGCGACATCAGCGTGCATACATTCGAGACGGATCTGCAGACCGGAAAGCTTCATCTGAGCCCTCAGGTCGAGCGTGAATGCCGCAAATATGAACCATTAGACAAATGGAATCAAGCCCATCAGCCCATCATGGGGCATGGTCCCATACTCAAAAACCCATACTCCAACGGTGTGTCTTCCGAACCTGCCCATGAATTTATTGGCCAAGTTAAAGCTAACCCTTATTGGTACCCTATTCAAAGCGGAACTTGATTCAGAGGAAAGAAACTCGACCCGAGCAGAGTGAATATTAGTCTTTGACTGCTGCTTCCGCACCGGGACTTTAAAGGTGGAAAACCGGGGGATCAAGCATTTTAGAGGTAGGGACATGCACCAATCAGATTAGCATACATTGCTTAAGTACATACTGATCAGGTAGGTAAGTCTGGATATGTACATAAGTCCTTTTTACCAGGATTAATGTTACGGTGCGGAAACAGCTGTCAAAGGGATACGGTCCATCGCCACTACTGTTATAGAGCCTAGAGACGTTATTAGTCTTGGCGTATATGGAAACCTTGTGTAATAATTCGAAGTTATTGAAGACCTTTAACATGGTAGTAGGTAGAACGTCCAGATAATAAGAAGTCAGCACTGCCAGTTTGGCCCCTTTATCCACCTATAAGCGGCCTAGATGTCGTCATCTCACTTGCAGTGATCCATCTTGGCACCGAAGGTACGGCGTATTGCAAAACAGTGGACACATGTAATACAAGTACCCCTCACGATGATTTCGATCTGTAGTTTTGCCCTCGATTTATTCTGCACCATCAATTGTGCAGGGTTGCGACGACGGAGTGTCTGAGAGCGCCGGACCGGCCGTCTAAATCGCTATGGAAATAGAGTTGCGGTCTCTATTATCTGCGCTTTTCCCACCGATCTTCATACTTTTCTTCAGTCGGCATATTACCGCCCAAATCCGGGCCGCTTTATATTTCAGTTCCCTGACTTCTGGGATATATCTCGTTGCGAATGGCGTCTCTGCGACTTGGGCCCTTGCTTTCATCTTTTGTTCGGTGTCGACAATTCTTCTCTTTTCAATGACATGTCTCCTCACGCCCTTGCAGATCCCATTGCTTCTCCCGCTGCTGCATAAAACGCTACGTGATTCTGAAGATATGGGAATTCTCGATCGAGATATAGTTATGCCCCCGACCAAAGGGCCCGAGATAGAAGTAGAGTAAGGCCAGCAACACTCGCGGCGCGACAATCCCGAATCCCTTTATGCTCACGATGCTCGACCAGTATCATTGCTGTGAACGGTCTAGGTGCGCATCCGGACTTGACGTGGAAGGCGGAAGCCGACTCCCAGACAGCACGGTCGGGCGCCGAAAAGAAATACGTGTCGTGGCTTCATGATTATCTCCCTCGTGATGCCGAGACTGCTCGCATCATCCCGTTTCGGCAGAATTCTTCGTACTTAGTAAATGCGCCTGTCAAGACGATTGAAGACTGCGCTCAGCAACTGTTGAATGCAATCGAGAGTGTCAGGAGCAGGGAAGAGGTGTGGTTTACATCATCTGCTAAGCCAAAATAGCATAGCGATGAGATCACTTTCTGATAAACTTGGCTATATAGGAGCAGACACGGCCCATCATCTTCGTCGGGCACAGCTTCGGGGGTATCGTAATCAAACAGGTACCTAACTCCCATAATGATCTTCCTGAGCACTATTGATGAGGCCTTCTAGGCGATAGTCTTAGCAGAGGAGAATGATCCCGCATCGCCAAGGCATGCCATCTTTCGGTCTACCTCCGGTATCATTTTTCTAGGGACACCACATGACGGGACATGGCCCTCGACTCTCGGGAGCTTCATCGCTCGTTGTACCTGGCGCATTGGCGGAGCTAGCGAAATCCTCGACCACTTGGGGTTTCAATCGACGAAGCTGAGGGACCTAAACGAAAAGTTCAGTGCAATCTTTCGTGGGAACACAGTGTGCTTTTACGAAACCTATAAGACTCTCATGTACCATCTTGTGCCTATAGTACGTGTGATCTATCGCACCTACGCTTTTACACTGTTAATAACTGTCCCAGTTGGTAGTGGATTCTCATTCCGCCAGTCTCAACCGGAATGACAATATAAACGAACCACTAGAGACCGATCATTCACGTATGAACAAGTTTGCGACAAAAGACTATAATTACACAAGAGTGGTAAGCCAGATCACACGCTTAATATCGATCGCGATGGAGAAGGACCCAGAAGGCAGTCAAAAGTTCCACGATGCTCTCATTTCCGGCCTCGGGGATAATGCATCCTTAACACACGGCATTACAGTACCCGTAGGGAACACGTGCGACTGGGCCAAGCCAGTTGTAAATGAGTTCATTTCCGATCCCGAACAACGTTCCAAGGCTCTTTTCATTTACGGCGGACCAGGCTTAGGTAAATCAGTGCTTTCAAGATTCATCGTGAAACACCTGGAAGACGATGAAAACGTTACGGTCAGCCATCTCATCTTCAAGGAGGGTAGCATCGAAACATCGCAGCCAATACCAGCAATGCGACGGCTACTGTGTGAATTGCTGAGGAAAAACCCCAAGTTCTATCGTCACGTCAGAGAACGCCTCAAGAAATCACCAACACTTGGGAAACCATGGAACCTGGAAGATTTGTTCGAGATCTTCAACGCTATCATGCTCGATGAAAGATCTAAATCTGTCATTGTTGTCATTGACGGGCTTAATGAATGCGACGACGAGGCTCAGAAGCGCCAAGGCTCGAAGAAGGAATTCAGGGCCCGAAGGGATCTCATAGACAAGTTCCGTCTTCTTCGAAACTGCAACGGACGCTTCATAATCACGACTCAGGAATTCGATGGGCTTTCGAGAGGCTTCTCCATCACAAAACGCATCGACCTCAACAGTCAGGTTGAGGTAGGCACCGCCGTTCGAGAGCTCATCGACCATCGTGTGAATGTCTTTCTTGATGAATATCTGCAGAAGCTTCGCGACGATGCATCATCAGACGAGAGTGACTTTTCTGGCGACGAAGAGTCGCGCAATAAGCGAGATGACGCACGCGATACACAGCGTACGCGTCTGTACCAAGAGTACCAGAATCTCAGGTCCATTATTCTGAAAGAATTGAAGCAGAAGGCCGGAAACATGTTCTTATGGGTTGACCTTTTCATGGAGCGGCTGGAAGGCCTGCAAACGACGTCCCCGGCACAATTCCGAAGAGAGCTGGAAGGTCTGCCGACGGATCTGATCCAGCTCTACGTGGAAATGTTCACGCGGAAATTGAAGGGAAATCGGCAAGCTATCACGCAAAAGTTGCCCTGGCTTTTGTTCACGCGAAAACCCCTGAAACGCGAGGAACTTCGCGATGCGCTCGCGATGCAAGATTTCAAGAAACGGAGCGACTCAGCATCTATAAGCCAATACTCGTTTGAACAATTCCGCGTAGGGAACTTAGAAGACGACTTGAAAAAGTGCTTTGGCTCCCTCGTGTTCATCGAGCGATCTTCTCATCTTGTCCAATTCTTCCATTCGTCTCTAAGAGGGGCGTTACTCGGAAAGAACAAACCGCCTTCGCCGGAACTTATGCAAATATGTAAAGACGCTAAGGACGAACACGCCGAGATTGCTATAACGTGCCTTAGCTATATCTGTTTTCCGCAATTCGGATTCACCGAGATGGAAACAACGAAACTCGCCGACCTCGAATCACCCGAAGACGGAGTATCGCTCGAGGAAAAATTCCCGTTCTTAGTGAGTGTGATGGAGGAGTATCCCTTCTTGGAATACGCGGCGCGAAACTGGGCCTATCATGCCCGGGCGGCTGGGGAAGACAATGCCGCAGTCGTGAGAGCTCTCGACAGACTCACGAAGCTGCCAAATAATCTCGAGCTCGCATTCCAGATATTCGTCCGGCACTTTGCCCACATACACGGAAAGGAGATTGACCTGACACACAAGCTATCGGAATGGGGCCTGGAAAAATGGACAATTGCCCGCATCGAGTCCGGCGCTAGCTTCGGCCCAAACGAATTCGGCGACCATATTCTACACTCGGCGGCTTGGAACGGGCTCCTCGATCTCGTGAAGGCTTTGGAGAGCAGGGGTGTCGACCTGGCTCTGGGAGATGGCATAGGGCAGACCGCATTGCATCACGCCGCTCAAGCCGGGCAGCTCGAGATGGTGAACTTTCTCATTGCTCGGGGATTAGACGTCAACGGCTATTCAACAGTTTCTACCGACAGACGCGGTTGGACGCCGATCTGCTTTGCGGCGCACCAGGAGCAATTGGAGGTCATAAAAGCTCTCTTGGACGCTGGTGCTAGTGCTAGTGCTGCCGTAGACGGTGCGCCCACCCCAAGGGCGTTGCTGGGTGATTTGGATTACTTCGCTTCGCAGAAGCTGGGCCCGGAGTTGGATGAGATCATGCGAAGGCTAGAGAGGCTGGAGAGGCTTGAGGCTTCTGCATGAGACAGTGAGTCGAATAAGTCAAATTTCGGATCGGATGGGGATGTGGGCGCCGCAGAGGAATCATCTCCATGACAGATCCTCGGGGGCAGTTGAGAAGGGTATGCGACTCCTCGCCTTGATTTGAGGATATCGAGAAGGACGACATATTACGTAGGTAGCGATCCTACATTTATCATCTAAGCTCTTGATCGAGTCATTCACTAGTCGAGGAAGACATAGAGGCATTGTGAGCGTGCTCTGCCGTCAAGCACATCATCATCTTCTTTCAGTATTTTATCGTGGTCACAATGATTGCTACCACTTAACTCGCAGTTATACTCGCCTTCAAATATGGCACGGCTTCGACGAGTAGTGTATCAGCCGCTGCAAGTCGCGCGTGCAACAAGCTGGCCGGTCACTTCGGCCCTGCTCTGATTGTGTCGGCGTCGGCGGCTAACTACACCAGTCTCAGCGAGAAGAACCGGCCCCTGACGTCGCGGCACGACCCGGCGTGCATTGCTACCCCCAATGTCGCCGCCGCTCCCGGCTCGCTTGCTGGCCAGTCATCTCGCCGAGGCGTAGGAGCCCTTTACCATACGCTCTGGGGCATACCGCCATAGAAAACGGTGTTCTCATATCATTAGACCACTTCGACATGGTATCATACAATATGAAAACCGAGCTCAGCACCCCGGGACCCGGGGTTCGCTGGGAATCCATGTATACTGAGCTCGATCAGCACAATAGAATTATAGTAGGAGGTAGAGTTACGAAAAACAGCGTAGGCAGGCTGAGTTTCGGGTCTGCTTGTCGTACCTCACCGATTTACATGGGCTAGTTTGCGACAACACCCCCCGTAACGAGGCATCAACCGACTACGCGTGCACTGAAAGCCAGAATGACACTGTGGGAGTAGTTTGATCAAGGCTAACTAGAAGGCACACCTTTTCCAGACTTGTTCTGGGCCTTGAAAAGGGGTGAACAACTTACGTGCATTTCGTCTCATACCGTCTTATGCATCCCCTAGCCTCGAGCATTACCGATGTAATGTATGCTATGTATTGATCTAGGACGGCGCAACGCCATTCCTTAGGTATACTTGCTTACACAATTATCGGTGATAGGGATAGTCCCCAAGCTCGTCGCCAAGACGTATCCAATCGATGACTTCTGGGGCGGCTTCCTGCTGTTCTCGGGCGATCAGCCGCCCGCAGTGTTGCAGGCGCTGGAAGAGTATGAGACGCAGGCAGACAAGCAACGGCGGCACGAGCAACGCGCTGGGCATCAAGGCCGTCAGCCTGGTGTGGTGGACTATGACTGTCGGCTGGGCGAATGCAGCCGACAACCGGTCGTTCAACAACCGTATCAGCGCGATTCCCAGCGCCCGCAACGTTACCTTCGCTTACATCTTCATGAGCGAAGCCCACGTCGATCGGCCAGCCCCTCATTGCGTCCTATGGCGAGGCCAGTGTGAGGCGGCTGCGGTCTGTACAGAAGGTCTACGACCCGTATCTCGTCTTTCAAAAGTTGGTTTTTGGGGGCCAAAAGATACCAGCGAAGTGAGAACGTTCGGGCCCCAATCATACGTCCTAAGATCACGATGAAGTGTGTGGTATAAGTTGGGGCCAAGACAGCGCCGTGAGGGAAGTCGTAAGGTCTTTTAGTGACTTCCCCCTTTCGAGGAGACGCTAATTGTGCTATAATTACTTCGTTAACACTTTGACGGCTCGTGGCTTAAGACTAGAGCATGGGACCTATCATTCTCCTGCATAATGGCGATAGTGTCGAAGACTCAATGCTCCGCTGTATGCCATCTCTGTTTGTCCCATGCATGGCGCGGCCCGCTGCAGGTTGCTGCGCCGCTGATCGACGTATATCGAGGTTGTTCAGTCTGCCGCGACCTAGTTTCTCATCGCAGTTTCAGGCTACCATCGTTGTCAATTGTTATTTGTTGGTCGCTAGTCGCCGTGCAGGTGATGGCTGCTGCACACCCGGTATTGTCTGACCAACAACCACACGGAATTAAGCATAGCGCCGTTCGATGCTACCCTCTTATTGCGGCAGGTCACGCGTTCTGTAGCCAGAAAAGGGAAAAGATGATCGAAGGAGCGGGTGCGGATTGATATGCACGATTCCGTTAGTAGAGTCGAAAGAAGCCCAATCATTGGAATGTCAGCATTATAGCGCTCTGCGGCCATGAGGCGTGAAATGTGAGGCGGGAGTGATAGGTATGCAATTGACAACACCCCAGAGCACCTGGGCAGCAAGATGGTAACACGGCATTTTGATCAGTCGCGTCAGAAAAGTCGCGAGGAAAAAGTCGCGTCGGAAATTAGACGGCTTTGCCTAGGTCTCTACACTACTCTGCGCCACTCTGGGGGCCTAGAGCACTGTGCGCGTTTGCACCGACGAAGCAATCGTGCATGATGTCCATTTTCTGGGAGCTAATCGTGTCATGCAAGCAGAATGCCGTTTCTTTAGTACGGATAGGTATGTAGTTTTACCGGTATTATCAAGTAACCAGGTACACTTAGATATATTCTAATACACACGTTCAAGTTCTCAAGATATACTGAGTGGAATGTGATTTACTTAATTCCTATCTAGCGACTAGGTAGCTATAAAGCCTATATTACCATTTTCTCGATACTATCTCCTCAGCAACGCGTTTGAGAGATGAGAATCATGGCGAAGCAGAGAAGATCCCTTTCTTCAGTACTTAGATCCAGACCTACATACAAAATGGCTTTAGTGCTCTTGTGCCAGAGTAGCAACGAGGTCTGTACTAAGTGAGGATATTGACTGACACTCCAGAGTCTACGACGATCGACTGTCCATTGACGAAACTTGCGCCGGGGCTCGCCAGGAAATGTACGACATTGGCAATCTCCTCAGGAGTGGCCACGCGCCCGAGCGGCATCGATTTATTGAGAATCTCCCCGATCTCCGGCTGCTTCTGAATCCCACGCTGCAGCATGGGTGTGTTGGTGAAGCCAGGGCAGACCTCGTTAATACGGAGTCCGCTGGCGCGGTTCTCGAGGGCTTGGCGAGGTCAACTTGTTAGTCGACAGTAGTAATTGGGCTGAGGGAACATACCAGCGCATTTGATGATCCCACGCGCGGCAAATTTACTCGCGACGTATGTAGCAGACTGCGCGGTGCCCAGCACTGCCGATAGTGAGGTGATATTAATGATGGCTCCAGGACCGATGCTCCGTTGGCCGGAGCGACCCTCGGCCAATAAAGGCTCTTGGTCTTTCATGGCGCTGATCTCTTCTTGCAAGCAATGCAAGATTCCTTTGGCGTTCACATCGTGCAAGTTATCGTACTCCACTTCATCCAAGGTTGCCAGTTCAGCAGCAACCCGGCGTGGAATCTAGATAAACATTACATAGTTAGCGAAAGGTAACGTTGAGGGAGAACCCGGAGTCAGGCGACGAGTTGCAACTTGCCCCGGCGCAGTTGATAGCATAATCTAGTCTGGAGAATTTCTCCTTCACTTCTGTGATGACACTCTTGACTGACTGTCGATCACGGACGTCCACCTGGAGGGCAAGTGTCTCGTAGCCCTTGGCGGTCGCAATGTCTTTGCTCTCTTCGGATGCAGCTTTCGCGGTAGCAAGGTCCTGATCAGCAAATACGACAGCTCGAGCACCCCTTTCTGCGAACAAAAGACCGGATTCACGGCCTATTCCACTCCCTGGCCAGATACATGTTAGCCATATGCAAATGGACAGCTCTCAGGAAGGCAAGTTCGCATATACCGGCACCGAGAACAATCGCCACACCGCTAACGTCCATTTTGTTTATAGATCGGGAAAAGTCAGGAGGTTGTTGAATGGGTAGTCAATTACGGAAATCGCGGGAGTTAAGACAAGCTTTGGAGACTACCACCATCCCTAGAAACAAAGAAGTGCTGCGCATAAGAGTGCTACTATACATAGTAGCAACTGGTAAGACATTTATTAGCCCGTACCCCGGTACCAGAATCCGATATCCGGTCATCTGCATCATGGATGCCTTGTGCTAGCGAATAATACCACCTGGTTACTCATGCAGGCGACATTCTGAATGGCACTCGTTGAAGCAGGCTGGCTTGAAATTCTGATCGTAATATCGGCTCCGTCGTTTTACATCGCACCTCCGACATTTCCGACAGAATCTCTCAATTTCACCATAGCTGCATGATATTCAAGTCATCATCATATTCTCAGCTTATAGCATATGCATGTGGCGTGCACAGCCTGCTTGCGCAAAGTGGAGCGGTGTTAGTGCCCAAGTTCTGCACAATGTGCATGCTGCATAGAAGCAGGCTCTCCAAAAAGATAACCGAAGTAGCCTCTTCCCCTCCCCCTCTGTCCTTGCGTCGCCCCTGTCTTGCTCTCAGCCCCGCCCGCTCCCCCTCTTTTCGTCTCTCTGCCCCCACCCCCTAGTCGGTCCTCTCATCAATCTGTCTCTACTTTGCATTATATTATGACTTGTAGATCAACTAATTTGAACAGTTGTTTATACATCGAACATAGACTAGGCAGTTTGGTCGTGGTACTTATAGCATGATCAACAGTGTTGCAGCACAGAATTTAAATTGGAACTAGGCGCTTAAACGTCTGATCTCACAATGTAACTAACTAGCTACTATACAAAGTGAATATGAACTGTCACAACATTGGTAATATTTAATGTGACTGCATCATCCAACCCACTCGTGGCGCGTCACGTAGTTGGGCCTCTCTTGATCGCTGTCATCATATGACAAGGCAACAATGTTCTGAACGCGAATCGCCCTCTGATTTTGTAAATCATCCAGAGACTGCTGGTGGGCTGGGATCTCTGCGTTTGAAGGGCCGTCGTGTAGGAGTGCTGGGGCAGAGCCACCCAAGCTTTGGTTCTTCTGAGACCAGGAATGTGAGAGGCCATCTTCTTCATCGAGTTCAAAACCACCTGCACCATGATGCCTTCGCCCGCCCCGAAAGACTTGTGCTGGGGTTATAGATAGATCCTTAGTTGTGAACAGAGATGCGACGCCACCAGCAGCCCAGCGCTTGACTATGTAGAAGCAACTAGGGATGCAGATTGACACGACAGAGACGGAGATTTCGGCAAGCGACCAGGCCAGCTCCGGAACTTGGTACCAAGAGATATCTGGGTCGCCTAAGTTCGGTTTAATTGAGATGAATGCTGCAGTACGGCCGATAGAAGTGACGAGGGTGCTATTAGCAGACATTTGTTAGCAGCTTCGAGAACGGTAGCCGCAGTGCCTCATTAAATACTCACATGTAGCCCAAAAAGAATGCGCCAAATAGGGCAAGCTTTTTCCTTCTGCTTGTATGTAAGCGGAAGACAATTGGCATGGGCAAAAGAAGTATTAAAAGATCAGTGAGAATATCAAGGATCAGCCCCGCTAGCAAGAGTCCGAAGTTGGTGTAATCGTTTTCACAATGACCCGGTATAGATGGAAGCCAGTTCTTCCTCGGTGGAATGCAAGAGAAGATCTGAGCCGGCAGTTTGTAGAGGATAAACACAGCCACGAGAGCAAACACGATATTCCAAGCATTATTGAACGACTTGGACGTTGAAGAGAAGATTCTTCGGTAGAAGAGCAATGCGGAAAACTTAGCGAAAGCAATTCCAGAATCGAAAACGATTTGCGAAACATAGAATATCCGGAGGAGTGTAGTCACGTCGTCCACAGACTTGAAGTACTCGAAGTGGTTGCCCAGGCCAAGTTTGACGCCGTATATGGTGAACGAACAGTTAACAATGCACGCTCCCTAGGAATGAATCAGTGCGTGCTCGTACAAAGGGTTTGACTTCTGCGGCAAGCCAAAATGATACTGACCCAGGCAAGAAGGGCAAGCCAATCATCCCACCAGAGCTTTCGGCCGGCTGAAGTAATAGTACGAGACCAGAAGCGACACACGATGGCCAACGTGGGTAGTATCGTCATTGAGATCCCAAGTCGCCATAATAGATGGGATTGTGGTGTAGGCGCCGTATTGTCCATGGCTTTAGCTCTATCAAAAGATGATTACACTCAACTATTTCGAGATCTTCGGGAAATGATGGTGCAAATAGGAGATGGTAGATCTTGACGTATTAACCAGGATAGATCACGGTTCCTTAGCGCGGCACGTACGCCTATAATTTCTGGGTGCCTTATCCGAATCCGCTGGTACTCCTGAATCCTGATGCTGTTAGGTTGGCTTGCAGCAACTTGCAGTAGTCCTACATGATCATCATCGAATAGCCCCTTAGCGTGGTGCGTAAGCGCCGCTAGACATCCGATAGGGCCAACAACTTGGCTGTATGACAACTTTTGAGCCCCTGTTATCCGAGGTTGCCATTGACATAATTATATGGAACTGCATATTATGTCCATGATGTGCTTGCTGCGGCGCAGTACCACCACACATATTCACGACTTTTACCGCTCTGTTTGCCATGCCAAGTTTAAGACGCGCGGGCATAATGCGGGAATGAATCACTAGGGGCTACAGGAAAGGTAACAAGGCGCGAAATGGCACACTGGGTAAGACACCGCCACCACATCATGGATGCTGTTATCTCCAGATTCATTGGTTACTTCGCGCTTCAGCGATCTCACACCCCGTTTCATCCGAGGCCATTGTAGAAAAACGCTCACGCGACCGCTCCCGCCCCCAAGCTTAGACCCTCAGGTTGGCGGGCCTTAGATTTCCATAGAGGGTATTCGGGCCTGTCCCTACGCTCGAGAAACAGAAAAAGAAAAAGGGCTTCGATACTCCCGAGAAGTGGTACGAAGTACGAAGTAAGGCTACTGTAACATTCCAGAGGATCAACAGAGACATAGGACTGTCACTTCTCCCAGTGCCCATCTGACTCGGTCTATCTATCAGGAGTCGATCATCAAACAACAGGGTTCAGAGCACATTCCGAAAATATTCATCCCTCTAGATGGCTTTACAACTGGCAAAATTCTTCCCTCGTCGTATTTCAGATTCAGAGGCTTAAATGTCTGACCATCTTAGAGATGGTGACGGGGCGTCAGACCCCCACCAAGAACAGGTCTTGGAACAAAGCGAGCCCATTGCAATTGTTGGTATTGGTGAGCCAAGTCTCTAGAGTTTTTCGTAGATCGAGGGCAGCACTAAATTGTCTTCAGGCTGTCGTCTTCCTGGCAACGCAAGCAGCCCAGAGAAGCTGTGGGATTTGCTCTCTGAGAATCGATCGGGACATGGAAGCGTGCCAAAAAGTAGGTACAATGCCGCGGCTTTTTATCACCCGGACCATGATCGTCCTGGGAGTATCAATTCAGCCTCAGGATACTTCATTGATGAAGATATACGAAGTTTCGACAATGCTTTCTTCGGTATCAGCAACATTGAGGCAGTTAGTATGGATCCTCAACAGCGAAAACTCTTAGAAGTCGTCTACGAGTGCTTCGAGAGCGCTGGAGCCACTCTTGAGAGTCTCAGTGGCGCGAATGTTGGCTGCTACGTTGGCAACTTTGCCCTAGACTTCCCCCTCATGCAGATCGCAGACACCGAGAACATCAACCGATATACTGCGGCTGGGGCCACGCCGACCTTGCTTGCTAATAGAATCAGCCATGTTTTTAACCTGAAGGGACCGAGCTTCGTGCTGGATACGGGTTGCAGTTCATCTCTCTATGGGCTTCACTGTGCTTGCTCCGCACTCGATCTGAAAGAATGTGATGCCGCGGTCGTAGCTAGTGCTAATCTCATACAACTCCCCCAACAACAGATCTTGGCCTCTAAGACTGGTATCATAAGCAGCTCAGCAACTTGCCGGACCTTCGATGCAGCCGCCGATGGATATGGACGAGCCGAAGGCGTGGGAGCAGTTTATTTGAAACGTCTTGGTGACGCACTTCGAAATCGGGACCCTATCAGGGCAGTGATTCGAGGGACAGCGATCAACAGTAACGGAAGAACACCTGGTGTCATGCAGCCAAGCTCCGATGGGCAAGAGCGCGTCATGAAGAAGGCTTATGCACGAGCTGGGCTTTCAGTCCTTGATACAGATTACGTTGAGGCTCACGGTACAGGCACAGCAGTCGGCGACCCCACGGAGATTGAGGCCATTGCCCGTGTATTCTCACAGAAGCCAGAACCTGTTCTTGTTGGCTCAGTTAAGACGAACATAGGCCACAGCGAGGCGACCAGTGGGCTGTCAAGCGTAATCAAGATCGTGTTGGCAATGGAGAACCGTATCATTCCCGCAACGATAAACATTGTGAACCTCAATCCCCAAGTTGCAAAACACAGCCAGAACGTCAAAATCGTACAGCGCCAAACGCCATGGCCAAAAACATCGTGCTCGCGGGCTAGTGTCAATTCTTTTGGTTTCGGGGGAGCCAACAGTCATGCCATCATCGAAGCGTTTAAGCCGTCGGAAGACCCATCATCGCTCCTCGTCGACTGTATGAACCGAGAAACCC
Organism: Nemania sp. FL0916; assembly: GCA_022578715.1. Lineage (NCBI taxonomy): Eukaryota > Fungi > Ascomycota > Sordariomycetes > Xylariales > Xylariaceae > Nemania > Nemania sp. FL0916. The sequence goes on from MU390290.1 coordinate 206,619, forward strand.
AGTCTGAGGAGCGGTTGGTGTTGCTGCCTATAACGGCCAATAATAATGTCTCTCTAGATCGACGTGTGAAAGATCTAGTGAGCATGACTTCTAAAACACTACTCTCTGATATTGGATCTATTGCCCATACCTTGTCCGTCCGCTGTGCACTCTTTGACTTTCGCGCCTTCGTGGTCGCGCGTGCTACAAGCGATCTTTCAAAACTCGAGATCGCTTATGCATCTGCACCTCAAGCAATATCAGCAACTCCGCCATTGTCATTCGTCTTCACTGGGCAAGGAGCTCAATGGAACAAGATGGGATGCCGACTATTCCAGCAGTTGAAGGTATTCAGAAAGAGTATCCGTGAATTAAGTGCCTATCTACCAAGCCACAATGTACAAGGCAGCTGGACACCGTCGGAGCTGTTATCGAGAGAAGAGCTGTGGGAAACACGCTTCGATATAAATCAGCCGGAAAACTCCCAAGTTCTATGCACAGCTATCCAGATCGGTCTTGTCGACCTCCTGCGCAGCTGGGGCATCCACCCCAAGAAGGTTGTAGGTCACTCATCTGGCGAAATTGCAGCTGCCTATGCCGCAGGATACATAACCCGTGGGGACGCTATTCTCCTGGCATACTATCGCGGCATCGCTGTATGGGAAAATCGTATTGCAGGTGACACGCTCTCTCCTGAAGGTGCGATGATGGCCGTGGGCATCAATGCCCCTGAGGCACAACACCAGATCAACGTTCTTGGCTTTGCCGAGGTTGTGGAAATAGCCTGCGTGAACTCCCCCAACAGTGTCACACTGAGTGGCGATACCGCACCCATTAATTCAATCAAGGAACGAATGGATTCACTGAACATATTCTCTCGCATCTTGAAAACAGGCGGCATTGCCTACCATTCTCACCACATGCGCAACGGCGTCGGGGAGAAATATCAACAACTTATCGAAAATCATCTCTGGATTAGCAAGGCATCACCACTAGGTATATCTCAGGCGACAATGATCTCCTCGGTCACCGGTCAAAGTCTGGCAAAACAAGATGCTTGCCGCTCCGAGTATTGGCGACGAAACCTGGAGAGGAGTGTACTCTTCAGCGACGCCGTGGCGCAGCTGTTCACAGACGGTGACGCTACGTTAATCGAGATTGGTCCTCACCCGGCTTTACAAGTTCCAGTTAAGGAAATTAGGGCGACTATGACGGATCAGTCGTCTAGCGTTGTCGGCCATTATCTCCCTACCCTATGTCGTAATAAGAACGAGGTCATCTCAATAATGAGTCTTGCAGGCAATCTCTTCAGTCATGGATACAAGCTGGACTTCGATGCACTCAATCAAGTTGCCAAGGACGAACAGCAAGTTTTCGTATCGTTACCTACGTATTCGTGGGATTACTCGAATACTGTACCCTGGAAGGAACCACGGCCCAGCATGGAGCTCCGCAACCGTCGACATGGTCCCCATGAGTTACTGGGATCCATGATGACCGGAGGTAGTGAAAACTGTCTCATTTGGCGGAATACCATATCGAGTCACGACGTCCCTTGGCTTCGTGATCACAAGTTTGGTTCGACGGTGCTGTTCCCGGCCGCTGGGTTTATCGCCATGGCCGTCGCTGCTGTGTGTCAGACGGATGATTTTCTATCAATGAACGACGATCCAAACGTGTCCATTCGTCAGATCAAACTCTTCAATGCATTGCCCATGCCAGAGAATGATAGTACCATTGAGCTCTTGACTGAATTGAAGAGGTCCCCCATTTCTGCGACAGTAGAATCCTCATCTTGGTGGGATTTCCGAATCAGCTCGCTCCTGAACGGTCAACAGGCTAGCCACGTCTCAGGTAATATCGCCTGCCTTAGCTCTAGTGAAATTCAATCTATGCCAGATGATACCTCTTCTGCGAGCTCGCTTGAGCCCCAGGATGTTGGTATCTGGTACAAAAAGCTCTCGAAGATTGGTCTTTTCGCAGGCCCAACCTTCCAGGTGATCCAAGACCTACGGGTCGACAGGATGCGACGTCGGGAAGTGGCTCAAGCAACGATTGCATGGAACCGTGGCCTATTCAACAACGAAACCGAAGAATACGAATATAGCATTCACCCCACTACCATCGATGGCCTGCTCCAGATTGGATTTTATTCTGCGTGGGTAGGGAGTCATGTTGGAGACATCCAATGTGTCGTGCCAACCTCGATTGAAAGCATAGATCTCAATATATCTGCCATGAAGCGATGTTCTATCGGTGCCTTGTTGGAAATCCAGTCACACGCCGCTAAAACTGGGTTCGCCTCTGTGGTGGCTCATTCTGAGTTGTACAGCCCAGATAACCATGTATTGGTGCGCATCCATAGAGCGCGTGCGACCGCTTATCAGGGCGCCGTGAGCGGCTCTCAAGATAATAACGAACAGCGAATGCCATGCCTACGTGTACACTGGAGGCCAGATTTCACCATGTTGGACTCTACTAGCTGCGAGTCTTGGTTCTCTCAACATCGCGGGCAAACCTCTGCACAGCAGTTCACCGAGTCTGCTGCCGAGAATTTTATGGCAGACTGTTTAGACCTCATAGTTCATAAGAAGCCCAATGAGCGTATTCTGTTTTTGAACATCTCAGATAGGGATCTTGGACGTTATCTGGACGTTCTTGGGGCCCGGCGAAGTTATCGACGCTTTGCGACAGTTCGATGTGTGATTATGAACAGCGATGGTGGCTTGTCGGATGTCACGGCATCGATGATTGATGATGAGCTTATCGTCGATAATTCAGTCAGCTTAGAGTTCAGCGAGATTGGCGTTCTAGTGGCTGATTTAAAGGACGCACCTGAGCTCGTCCCGCGGCTTGGCGATCTTCTTCACCCGGGAACCGATCTACTATTAAATGTCACAACTGAATCAGTTGCTGATGTCCAGGTCTGGAAACGGCACTTGGCATTTGCCACAAATCGAACTTCACCAGACGTGGTAATCGTAGCCCGATCCGTGCATCCTACACTCTCGGGCTCGGGCTCGGGCCCCATCTTTGTCATAGGTCACGATATAGAAAGCCGCCTCAACGTTGAAGTTATGAAAGCTTTTCGAAGTATATACAACGATGACGTCTCATTTCTAGCGTTCGAGAATGTCACAGAGCTGACAATACCCCCTGAGTGTCGAATCGTACTAACTTTGGAATCTGAGGCGACACTCTTGGAAAAGCTTACTCCTGAAGACCTGAAACGCTTACAGGTACTCACCAGTACAGCTCGAAGCCTACTATGGGTAACCCGAGGCAGCCTATTACATGCTGATCAGCCCGCAATGTCCCTAGCCTGGGGAGCAGCACGAGCCATCCGCTTAGAAGAACCTCAGTTGCAACTTGCGCTATTTGACTACGATGGGATCAGTGGTGACTCAATCACAGCGGGCAATATTGTTCGATCCTACCAAGAAGCGTTTTTTGGAATGCTTCAAGAGCGAGAGTTCCTTGAGAGTCACGGAATTCTTCATGTCTCTCGCTGGGATACAGACGAAGCTCTCAATAACACGTTTCGATCCAAGCTTGCCAGGGAGCCATCTTTATGTAGGGTAGATGCGGCTGGGGATTTCCAGTTGACAATAGGAGCGCCAGGTCAGCTAGACACCTTGCACTTTGAACGGCAGACGCAACGTCAACAAGAGCTGTCAGGGGAGGACGTTGAGGTCGAGGCAAAGTCCTACGGTCTGAATGCGAAAGTAAGTAACGAGCTCCCTCCGTGCCGATTATCACTGACGGTGAGGGACACCAAGGATTTGTATTCCCTGAGTGATAAGTTCGACTCGAAGAAACACTATTGTTCTCAAGAGTTTGCCGGCGTAGTTCGTCGCATTGGGCCGGAAGTAAAGTCCCTCCGCCCTGGCGACCGAATTGTTGCCGTTGTCGCGGGAAAGTTTCGCAACATCGACGTGGTACCCGAGTTTGCCTGCGCAAAGCTGCTGCCTTCAGAAGATTTCGAGTCAGCTAGCACGATACCCCTTGTATTTACCACGGCACTGTATTCTCTCAAGTACTTAGGGCGTCTCCAGCCGGGCGAGTCCATTCTGATTCATTCGGCATGCGGAGGGGTAGGATTGGCAGCAATCCAAATTGCCACTTGGCTTGGTGCCACGATTTTTGCAACTGCCGGCACTCAGGAGAAGCGCGAGTGGCTGTCGCAACACTGCGGAATCCCCCTGACGCACATATACAGCTCTCGTGATACTCAATTCCTTACACAAATCCTCGGAGCTACCGAGCATCGCGGCGTCGATGTGGTACTAAACTCCCTGACAGGCGAACTACTTCACGCCAGCTTCGAAGCGTGCGCACCATTAGGGCGCTTCATCGAGATTGGCAAGAAGGACATTATGGACTCCGGGAAACTGAATATGGCAACATTTAGTCGCAGCGTTAGTTTCGCTTCCTTCGATCTCTTCGAATTGACGGAAACTGGGAACAAGCGGGGGCATCAAACGTGGCGGCGGTAAGTCTTACCTTGTCGACATTGATCTTCTATTGCATTAGAGCTTCATTTGCTTATATGAACTTTCGATCCCTCATATCATTAGCTAGCAGCTGACAAGAGTTTGATGTTTTTACCCTTCTTCAGCCTCCTAGAGGAAACATTTCAGCTGTTTCGAGAGGGTGTATTACAACCCATTGAACCTCGCGAAGCTTTTGATATATCTGAGATCGTGCAATCGTTTCGGTTCTTTTCCCAACCTGCGCGTAAAGGAAAAGTTGCCCTCAAAATGGATAATCCCAATTCGATGATAAAGGTTTGTGCAGCTTCCTTTTTCTTACCGACATATACCCGTTTCCATTTGGGTTGACATTCGTTCTTTATCGCTTTAGCTCCGTCCGGAACGTTTTGATTCGAAGTTCTCCTCCACGAAGACTTATCTCATGGTAGGCGGCTTTGGCGGCATTGGGGCATCTATAACGAAGTGGATGTACTCACTGGGAGCGAGAAGCTTCATTTTCTTATCAAGGTCCGGTGACTCGAAGCAGTCTGCCGCCGACTTAGTCACGGATCTTCGACTTTCCGGATGTGAGGTTAAGGTTGTGGCTGGCGACGTAAGCCGAATGGATGATGTCCGGAGGGCATTCGAATGCTGTCCCAGCAGAATCGGAGGTATTGTTCACGCGTCGATGTCTGTCCGAGCGGTACATTGGGCGTCACTTAACTGCCAAGACTGGCTTTATGGCATAGGGTCCAAAGTTCAAGGAACGCAGAACCTCCACGAAGCACTATCTATATATGATCACGAAGAGATATTGGATTTCTTCCTCTTGATCAGTTCGATCTCTGGAACCATTGGAAGTGTCACAGAGCCAGGCTACTGCGCTGCTAACGCCTACCAGGACAACTTTGCCCGATTCCGGCGCGCACAACATCGTAATGCCGTCTCGCTTGCGTTTGGGGTGGTCACCGAAGTTGGATATCTACATGAGCACCCGCAGATGGAAGCGGTATATCGGCGTCGTGGCCTGCAGGCTGTCGATGAAGGAGAGCTATTGCACCTTGTTGACTTGGCCATCACGCACTCTGATAACGACGACTATCCTTACGATCTGGCGGGTGCACATCTGTTGACAGGTCTTGAGATGCAAGTTGCGAAGGCCCAAGCTATGGACCCGAGCAGTATGGCCTTCGATATTCTGTTCCAGGATCCTAGAGCGGCGTTGCTCAAAGGAGCATACAACCGAGACATGAAAAATGCTAGTACAGCGGCATCTCTGTCCAAAACCGAATTACCGCAACAAATCCGCGATGCAGTCTTGGAGGGCACTGCACTTCATGACGCTGTCAGCAATGCTATGGCGACCAAGTTTAGCAACATCATGATGATGAGCACAGGCCAGCTTCGATACGACCAGCCCCTTTCCAGTCTTGGTATCGATTCGATGCTAGCCGCCGAATTCCGTACTTTCATCTTCCAAGCTTGTGAGTAATTTTTGAATACATTCTTTACAAGCGAAACACCTCGAATGACAATGTAATTCGAACCGCTTCACTTTCTGCGATGGTGCTCAAAGCATGAAGTTCTTCTTGTCCCCATAAATTTGACATCTGTTGACGCCATAAATAGTGCAGGTAGATATCCCTTTCACGTCTTTATTATCGAAAAGCGCGACATTCGGTAGTATCGTGACAGCTGTAGTCGACCAGTTGGCGATGTTGAAGCTTCGAAACCTAGCTCAAAGGTCTGATGGACATGATAGCTAGACCGCTGTCATGCCTACTCGGGGGACTGAACAGGGAGACTGAATTAGCGGTTCTAGTAGCAGAATGGGAGAAGATGTGTTGCTCGAATCATTAGAGATTCACGATGAGATCTTCATCTCTTTCAGAGAGGTAATCATTCTCGATCGAGAGCCGGATTCGCAATATCGGCATCAGCAATTACCCTATTTTCTAACGCAGGGTGAAAAGAACATGGATAATTTTTGCATGAATAACTGAATCCTTCAGCACATAGGTAATGATCTCGGATTGGAAGGTGTCACGGAATAGCGGCTATAGTGGGGCATAGACCTATTGGTTATAGTAGCTTAGGTGATCAACACTGGCAAAAGGAGATGGATTAACCTACCTCCGAAGTGCGTATACATAAGCCAGTAGTTCTCGTAACTTAGCTAGAAAGTCTCCCTTTCAATAGATCATCCGTATACCTATCACCAAGATTGCTTTGACAGTTTGGCACATCCTATCCAACTTCCCAATATCGTTAAGGAGAAACTATTCCGTCACAGAAGGTAATGGACAATTTGAATCCTGCGGAGCACCAAAAAAGGAACCTAAATACAATTCGGCGTGAACATCGCCGGTGAGGGCTAAGTCAGCTTGAAATTTCTCCGTACGCGGTACCGGTACACTAAGTGCTGCTCGGATCCTCGGAAACTATAGGCAAGAGATGGACCTACTAGAAATTAGATACCTACACGACATCAATAAAGACGTTTGTACACTTGCACTCAGATCGCGTCCAGGAGATTAGGTAGTGGGATAAATTCGAATGCAACCCAGGCGACCGGGAATTACTAGGGGCGTGCCCTAGCGCGCATTAGTGCCCGTAGTGGATGTTTAGGGGCCACCCACCCGCATTTCATCCCTTAGGTATGTACGTTCTTGCGCTACAGCACCCCACTGTGAGCCCGCATCAAATTCTTATTGAGCTAGCTGTTCGGCTTTCTTATGAAACTCTCGGCCGCGTCTTTGAGAGCTCTATATTGTGGTAGTCGAATACGGCTCGGATCATAACCTTGAAATGGCCATTCTATGGAAAAACTTACGATTACTGGCTCCTTCCGGACGTATGGCGTCGGCCACGGGCCCAGAATGGTAAATGCCAGCCCCCTGACAGGACATATCATGATCTCGTTTCGATTACGGCCTCCCGCCTTGACAGGTCAAACTTAACTGCTGTTACAGGCACTTCATCCGAAGGACATACGCTACTTACTTCATAAGGCGCTCATGATAAGCAAGGTAGTTATCTCCGGTCTTTCGGATACTTTAATGACGTAGCATTGCTCCTCGTTCTTGCTTAGGTCAATTTCATAGTGAGTGATGGGTGATTCGGTTAGGTACCTATCCTGAGATGCAAGGGGGGGCTTCCAGGCGACTAGATCTGTGCTAGATCACCCTCCGACAGTACCCCTCATCAAGATCAAGTGTGCTGCTGACATGTAAGTTTCGCTCGTAGACCTAAATCAACCGCCTATGAAGACTTAGTTCGGATGAAAAGAGTAGTCGTGTGGTAATCCAATCTGTCTTATCCATTAGCTATCATAAAATTACCAGCTGTAAGCATTTAATCTCTTGTATTGAAAAGGATATACGGTCACATAACTAGTCATATATTCTCATGGCCCTGAGTCATCATGTCAGTTGTCTATCGCACGGGCCTCAATATCGTACATACGTCGGATCCTGATCTCACTATGTCGTCTATGGGATCCCTGCGCATAGAACGGCCGCATTAACATGGCGAAGACCAGGTATTCGAATGACAAACAAAACTTCAACCACCAACTTCAGAGCGAAGTTCACGAAGGGCCGACTTTTTAAACGCTTGATGAGTGGTTCATAATCGCAAGATCGGAAAAGCCTTATAGTCGCGCTGTACGGAGTAGATGTACGCTAAAGCGCGGGTAGGATCGCAGTCATGTGAATTCGCGACGGAGATTACTGTACTGTACCATCTATCGCTAATGCTACCTACATAGATAGGTAGGCGAAAGCTCGTACAATAATATCGCCTATTCAAACCTTCCATTTCTGTGCCGTCGCGATGCAGGTGCCGTGGGGCAGAAATAAAGAAATGCCGACATTAGCGTCGACTATCCTCAAGCATGATGCAAGTCTAGTGTACCTCATGTGAGTCGTCATCATACTCGAAAGCAGTATATAAGATGCAGTGAAAGCATCTTCAAGACGAATCTGTTTTCAAGCCATCACACTCGCTCATTTACTCGCTCATCCCAAATTGCTTACGATTTATCGCTCGCTCATCAAAAATGGCCAACTTCTTATTAAAGCTCTTGTCGACTCTGGCACTAGGTGCCATCGCCGTGCACAGCGCTGCTGTTCCTCAGAACGCCGGCGCTGCAGTTCGCGCTCCTGATGCCTCCCGCACGGCTCGAAGCGCTTCTGGCCCTACCCGGGTTGAGGCTACGGCGCCCGAGTCAACGGTCGGCCAGAGTGTCTACATCACGAGTGAAATTCCACTCAACGATGTGATGGAAGAGGGCAGTGTGTATACCATAACAGTAAGTGGCTTCTTTAGTTCCTGCGATCGAGTCGCACAACGGGATCAGAGCTAGTAGTTCTGTAATGCTAGTTGCGCTTCATGAGACCGCTTTTCAATCATCAAGCCCAGATTGGAAAATCAATGGCTAATCAGACATCTATAGTGGACCGAGAACCAGAGAACAGACACTTTCGTGCTAGAGGTGTTCTCGTTCAGTCTCGAGGACGAGTCAGTGCCCATTGAGACTACGATCCTCTCACGTGAGTACCCAATATCCAATCACCCATCCCAAAGTCACACGACGTTCATATACTGATGATGATAATACACACAGCGACCGTTCCATTTCAAGACCTATCCTACAACTGGACCGTACAGGCACAGGCCGACCGTCAAAGTCTGGACTACGTGTACCGCTTCGGCATCCTGTACGATCCCAACAACGGCGTCTACTTCCAGCAGGAGTACACGCGTGTTTTCCAGATCAACACGGACGTGTAGATCAAGACTATCGACTAGTAGAACTTCTGCTGCGGTCCGAGGTATTACTGAAGGACACCACGATGGCAGGATTTTCGGTCTGAGATTTATATAATGTGAAGCAACGACAAGACGAATGTTTCGGTATCGGGAGAACGATTATATCATCAGCGGGGCGCGATTTTTCTCACGATGCTACTGCGGAACTATCAAGCTTTGGCAAAGGAGAAGACGAGGAGGAACTAACGCAACACGAGGGTATAGTAACGACAACTTTTCAATTCTATATGTAATTTAAATATCAATTCACAGCTTCTTCTACCTTTTTTTCGACCCTGAACGTTGGAGCTGAAGCCTCATATTCCTGTGCCTTGCCTTCAGGGTCCTAGCAAACGTAGTGAGGTATTGAAGTAGGTTGAATTAAGCTAGAGACAATCGCACGATGAGAATCTGTAACAAAGCTATCATAATACCATTCTTCGCAAACATAGCTCTTGTAAATGAGTCTAAGGATATTATCGCCGCTCTATCTATTTAGGCAGCTTCGTCCCGATCGGTAGTTCGTGACACCTTGTGGACCGCTGATGCCCTTAGTCTCTAATTGGGAGAATAACATCGCAGGTCGAGCCGTCACACTCATCGACTACAGGGACAACCTGGTACTCCCCCACACCCCCTTCGACCTCCCAATCACGAAGGTCTTCATCATCAATACCATCAAACTCAATTTCCATCTCCTCCTCTTCGCTCTCTTTCATAGGCGGCGCTGTTTCGGAACCAACGCCAAAAAGAGCACCGTCGACGTATTCTCGGTGGCGCGGGCCCAAAACTGTGTAATAGCATTCTCGGAGACGGTATCCATAAACAAATGGCTTCAGAGGGGTCAAAGCCAACGTCTCTAGCTCTGATGCCGAATGCTGTGCATGGCCGCCTGCTCCGGCATTTCCAAATCCTGCAGGCCCTGAAATTTGGCTGTCGCCGGCTATCGCCATCTCAGATCCCTCTGTCCGATCAAGCCTAGCACCAGGATACGCAGTCTTGATACCTGTTACCATGTATAGCCGCTTCCTCAACAGGTGCTGCTTCAAAGCAGTTCTGGCGGCCGGGCAGTCTAGACTGGCTTTCACATAATCATCCGTTGGTTCGATGAATTCGACATCTAGTTGTTTGATATTGTTAAGTATATACGACGTAGTCGCATTTGTGAAACTGATACCTAGTTTGATGCCAATACCTTGCACTGCGCGTCCAAGAAGACCGATATCCGACGTGGTAGCATTAAGGTTAGGCTTTTAAGGCCCAACTTAATACTAAAAGCTTATTAGCTTTAATAAACCTATAAGCCCCTAGTTGTAAATAAAGTTAAATTTTTTAAAAGTTTAAAACTTATAAGCTTTTAATTATAAGTAAAGTTAAATTTTATAATAGTTTAAAATTTATAAGTTTTTAATTATAAATAAAATTAAATATTAAAAATTTAAAATTAAATATTAATATAATTAAATTTATATTAATTAATATACTAATTAAAAATATAATTATAAAAAAAAAAATTATTATTAAAATAATAAAAATAAAAAATAATAAATAAAATAATAATAATTTTATATATAGTATTATTTTTTAAAAAAAATAAGTTTAAAAAAATAAATTAAATAAAAATTAAAAAAAAAATATAATAATATTAAAAAAATTAAATATTTTGTTTTTTTTATATTTTTAATAAAAAAAAGTTTTTTTTAAAAAATTAATAAATTATAATAAAAATTATAATTTATAAAATATTTTAATTAGTTTTTTTATTTTTTATATTATTAAAAAAAAATTAACGCGTTTATAAATTTTTTTATTTTAATTTAATTAAATTATAAAATAATTTAAATAAATTATAAAATATTAAAAATAAATTAAAATATATTAATTTTTATATTAATTAATAAATTAATATAGTTTAATTATTCGCGTTATATAATAAAATAATTTTTTAATTAATTTTTAATAAATAAATATTTTATTATTAATTTTAATAAATATTAATTATTATTATTTTTATATAAAATTTTAAATTAATAAATAATATTTATTTATTATATAATATAATTTATTATATAATAAATTATAAATATTATAATAAAAAAAAACAAAAAAATATTAACGCGGAAAAAAAAACGAAAAAAATAATAATTAAATAAATTAAAACGTAAAAAAACAGTTCGAAAAATATTAAAAAAAACGAAATTATAATTATAAATATTGTTATTAAAAATATATATTTTATTATTATTTATATTAATTATTTAATAAAACGAATGTTTATTTATTTATTAAACGATCGAAAATAATAATATAAATATAAATAATAATAATAATATAATTATAAATAATATTAATAATTAAAACTTTTAAAATAATATTAATAATTAAAACTTTTAAAATAATATTAATAATTAAAACTTTTAAAATATTAATAATATTTAAAAGAAAAACAGTTTTTAAATATAAAAAATAATACAAATAATAATAATTTATTAGTTTTAAATAAAAATAACGTTTAAAATAATAAAAATAATAAAAACGTAATTATAAACAATTATAATAATAATAAAAATATAAATAATATTAATAATTTAATTTTTTAAAACGGAAATATTATTTAAAATAATAAAAATAAAATAAAAAATTAAATATTATTATAAAAATAAAAATAAATAATAATAGATTATTTAAATTTTAAAAAAAATTTTTTATTAAAAATATAACCGCGTTAAATAATATATAAAAAAATTTAAATTAAAAATGTATAAAAACTATTAATAATATTAATAAAATATAAAAAATAAAATTTAATAAAATCGTAAAATAAATATTATAAATTAATATAAATATTAATATATATTAATTATTATTATAACGAAAATTATTCGAAAAATATACCGGTTATAAAAAAAGTAACGTTAATTTTAAAAAAAATATTAATAATTTGTATTATTTAATAAATATATAATATAATTTCGTATAAAAAATAACGTTTTTAATAATTAATTATAAATATATTAATAAATATTTTAAAAATAACTTTTGTTATATTATTTATTAATATATTTATATAAATTATAATATTATTAATATTTTAATATTAATATTATCGTAATAATAAATTTTGTTACAATTTATAATTATAAAATAATTTTACTAAAAAAAAATATAAATTTCGTTTTTAATATAATAAAAATTATAAAATTATTAAACGTTAATTATTTAATTAAAAAAAATCCGTTTAAAAAATATAACATTATTAATAATTAAAATCGAAAAAAAATTAACTTTAAAACAAAATATTAAAAAAACGTAATAAATAATACGCGTTTTAAAAAAAACGGAATATAAAAAACAAAAAACAAATAATTTTAAAAAAAATAAACTATTAAAAAAAAACAATAATTAAAAAAATTAAATAAATTTAATAATATAAAATATAAATAATAATTCGAAATAATACGTTTTCGTTTAAAAATAAATTTTATAATATTAATAATATTAATAATAATAATAATAA
>MU390291.1:0-218864 GCA_022578715.1 Nemania sp. FL0916
ATTTTATTTTTAATAAAATTAAAATATTCGTAATATTATTTATTAATAATTATATTTTTATATATTTTTAATTTTAATTATATACGAACTATATATATATTAAAATAAATAATTTATATTAATTATTAAACAATAGTTAAATTTTACCACGTTAAAAATTTAAAATACGCTAAACCTAAATCTCTATTTTAACCGGTCGCGACCTATCGTCCTCCGTATGTAACGTTTAATGAAACGGCGGAACTGCTGTAATTTGCTGCCGTGGATCTCCTACCCACACCCGGGGATGATGCCAGAGCTATGAGTGCAGGAGGGACGGTCCAAGCCGACGATCGTAACCCAACCAAAAGTGGCATCAGGTCCAGGGCAGTCCGGGGACTTCAAGTTCTTCGTGTAAAATAGCAGCATCCAAGTGTGCACCACTGATTTTGAGGGTCATGCTTTCTCCAGGCCGCAGCTCGACTGGTATATACAATCGATCAGGCTCGAGTGCCTATATGTATGCAGTAATGATGATGAGTCCTTAGCACTTGGCGTGTTGAGTGAAGCTTCGGATGGACTTTATTGGCTTGAGTAGTCCCCCTACCAGCTTAGCTAACTACTCTGATGCAACACCCCAGAAATGCACAGGCCTAAGCGTATGTGGAAATGCGTATTGACTTGCATTAGTGGCCGTTGACACAGTGGTTTGGTAAACTCCGTGTCAATTTCAGCTATCTTGTGCACGTAGCCTTAACGCAGAAATTTGGCAGACAACGTGTTACCACACCAGGTCCACGTGTAGACAGGTAGCACAGCTATACGCGTAGCATGATGAGACTTGTCATGCACAGCTGACAGGGCGAACATCTTCATCGTACCAGGGCAGGCAATTAAAGTCCTATGGACGGAGACAACGACAAACAATCGGTCATATGACATCAACAAATCTTGCACTGCCTAGCTAGTGTCATACCCGAAAACCCGTTTCTGGTTGTAGAAGAAGTGATTCATGCGGTGTTGCTCCGCGTGCCAATTGGGTAAATTCAACAAGGGCATCACAAAAAAAGTAACGAACCACACACCATCCCGAACAACTTGTCCAAGAACTGTGAAACTGCAGTGGTCGTTTTTACTCAAGGTATACATGAATACCCCTACCTATCATGGGTTGTGTAAAAAGCACCGTAGTGTACGTAAGTACGTGGTATGCACACTTCCACGTAGTACCTTCCCGATTACATGGTGCGAATCATAAAAGGAGCTAACATCTCTGTTGCCCCTTCGTCATACCGATAATCTCCGAACCCTGGCTTCATCTTGTATTTTCTTTCTCATCCAAACCATCACACTTTTGAACGTCCAGAACTTAGCTATATAAGGCTTCAATCATCCAACTTACAAGGCCCCCATTCCCAACCTACAAGCGCAAAATCCCCAGCTCATCCTTTACATACTTTGTAAAGCATCAGCTATGGGGCAGTCGTCTAGTAGCCCCTTGGAGTCCTGCCTGAACGCAGTGTGCAATGGCCGAGATGACTGCGTTGCTTATCCTGATAATCCACTCTACCAAATCTCATGGGTAAATCGATACAACCTCGATATTCCCGTCTCACCGATAGCTGTAACTCGTCCAGAAACAGCACAAGATGTATCCGAATTCGTCAAATGCGCTACGGCCAACAACATTAAGGTTCAACCAAGATCAGGAGGACATTCTTATGCGTAAGAAACAAGTTATCAACCGATATTTCCACTGCATATATATGCTGACTCATATTAGAAATTACGGTACGAGACTGCCACTCCCCCTCAGCTAAATCGCACCGTCGTTTCGTTATTTAATGCTCGATGATAGGCCTGGGAGGGGAAGATGGGGCGCTGGTAATCGACCTAGTGAAGATGACCGAATTCTCCATGGACACAGAGACCTGGCAAGCAACGATAGGGGGCGGCACCAAACTCTCCGACGTAACTGGACGGTTACATGACAATGGGAAAAGAGCCATCTCTCATGGAACATGCCCCGGCGTTGGTATTGGCGGCCACGCCACGATCGTAAATATACGCCCCTTCTTGGCGCCATGGTCAACGCTTACGAGATATGTGATAGGGAGGCCTAGGACCATCATCGCGCATGTGGGGATCATGTCTGGATCACGTTGTGGAAGTCGAGGTTGTCACCGCGGACGGGTCCATTAAACGCGCTAACGAAACGGAAAACAGTGACCTTTTCTTTGTGAGTTTCTCTCGGAACATTTCGAGTACGAAGCTTATGAAACTAACTCCCATAAGGCACTGAAGGGGGCGGGTGCAGGGTTCGGCATCGTCACAGAATTTGTCATGAAGACCCATCCTGAACCCGGAAATGTGGTTCAATATTCATATGCGCTTACCTTTGGGAAGCATGCAGATATGGTGCCGGTCTTCAAGCAATGGCAAGATCTCATCTCGGATCCGAATCTTGATGAGAGATTCGGTACCGAATTCGTTGCTCATGAGCTTGGAGCAGTCATCACGGCTACTTTTTACGGCACAGAGGACGAGTGGAAAGCAACCGGTATCCCGCAGAAAATCCCCGAAGGCAAAGTGTCCGTGGTCATTGATGATTGGCTTGCTGTAATCGCTCAGCAAGCTCAGGACGCTGCGCTATACCTTTCTGATATCCGCTCTGCCTTCACAGCTCGCAGCCTAGCATTCACTGCCGACGAGACTCTCTCAGACGATACGATAACAAAAGTGATGAACTATATGGATAACACAAACCGTGGTACTCTATTGTGGTTTCTTATTTTCGACGCTACGGGCGGTGCGATCAACAGAATCCCTATGAATGCCACGGCTTACTCGCATCGAGACAAGATCATGTTCTGTCAGGGCTATGGCATCGGCATGCCGGTTCTCACTCAGCAGACAAAAGATTTTCTGAGTGGAATCATCGACACTATTCAAAATTCGGTACCTCAGCGACTGACCACTTATCCTGGCTACGTCGACCCATCGTTAGCGAGTCCTCAGCAGTCATACTGGGGTCCCAATTTGGAGATGCTGGAGTCTATTAAAGGGACATACGACCCTAACGATGTGTTCCACAACCCACAGAGTGTGAGACCCGGAAGTAAGAAGGCATTAGTATAACCTATGTCAAGCAGGACTTCTAATGCTCCTTAGCGCAATCTATAATAGCTACCATTGGCTGCGATATCATTTGTTATTGCTGCGAAAGTGTTTTCAACTCGTTACGAGTATGTTCTAGTTCCAAACGCAAGAGTCTCTTGACAACAAGGCTGAGGTCCCCTCCACAATAAGATGAGGTGATGAGGTTCGGATATCTGTTGCGAAGATCGGCCGCTGAAGCGACGCCCCCGCCGAGCATCTGCGCCCGGAGCATCTGCGCCAGGAGCATCCGCGCCCGGAGCAGACGGAAGTAAGTCGGCTATTGGCATCGTGATCATTAATGCCGATAAGAACGGAGGGCACTTCAGAAAATGATCAATCATATTTTTGCGCGACCAGGTTGACGTAGCTCGTCTTCTAAATACCAATGAGAAGCCCAAGCGCTTCTGCATGAACCAATGTGGTGCTTTGATGCGACCTTGATGCAGGGCCTTTCATGCCGTCTTTATACTATCTAGAGCATGGGCTTCAGAGGAAAAGACAGCGAGTAGCTACAGATGTAATAAGAGGCGCATTCCAGCCATCGCCTCAGACCCCAGTTCATGCTATTGTCAATGTCATAATGCGCCCTTCCGAACACTCCAATGTAGAGGAACTAGTGAACATAAAAGATATAGAACAGGCCTCGAGACTCAATTGCCAATTTCTACTCTGATATTCTAGATCCGCCCGCATTACCCTATTTGCACGCTACTGAAATACCGTATTCCCACTCGCTTATTTATCTCCACAGTAACCAACATGGAAGCAATCTTCAGATCGTACATACAATGCGTCAACGACGATAGCTTAGAAGACCTCCCCGACATCATGTGGTTTCCACTGGCCTTAGACGGGGGAAGTATACCCAGTGCGGAAGTTCTCGTAAAGTTCATTAGAAGCGCGGCCCGTCTCCATATCGACATCGACGCGCTCACTACCAACGAAGAGACCCAGTGCCTAGCCGCGAAACTGGTAAAAACACAGGATGGCGAAGATTCCACGATTGGCTACACGCAGCAGGCCATCGTCAGGGTGCAAAACGGGAAGATCTCAAGAATAAACTCACTAGCCGAGGAGGCCGAGGTGCAGCGCTTGCGCTCCGACCTCATAAGCGCCTACGATCACGGCAGCGGAGACGCGCGCCTCTCGGCTCGGGAGCTAGAAGATACATATCGCAATTACATAGGCTCCATCAATGCCCGTACAATGGTCGCAGACCTCCCGAAATTCTGTCATCTGCAAGTTACCTACAACGCGGAGCGGCTTCCGCTAGAGAAGTACCGCGGCCTCATGGACGCTGCGATCGCTGCGATCCCGGACGTCGTCTTCGGGATCGATGCCCTCGTCGTCGATGCCCCGGCGCAGCGCGTTGCCGCGAGAATCCAGTTCGACGGGACGCCTACTGGCCCGTTCGCGGGTGTTGAGCCTACTGGGTCAAGTGGTGAGTTTGTCTTGTTGAGCATGCCCTGGGTAGTTCTGGTGTTGCAAATGTGGCTTGGTGTGCTAATCATGTGCTCATGCTCTTTAGTTCGATTCTACGAACATGTCACTTATCAGTTCCGGGACGGGAAGATTGATCGAGTGTGGAGGTTAGTGAAAACATCCTGCGCTGCGATATGCTACCTACTTGTCAGAGGTAGAAGAATGCCTGCTAACGAATCTTAGTATCGTCGATTTGAAATCTTACCGCAAACAATTGTCGTGAGTGAGGCTGGCTGTAGGTGGCAAGCCCAATTGCGCTCCACAGGGTAGAAATATGATGAAGCTGGCACAGGCGATGAAGTGAGCCTGCTCATAATTGACTCCTTTGCTGAATTTCACACCCAGATAGTTTGCCTAGGTAATGAATACCACCTTGATCATTGGCTTCGGGTTTCCACGCGATGAAATATTGGTATAGTACTACGGTACCTAGATATAGTGCCTGACAAGGAGAAAGCCGTTTAAATCTGCAAGATACACAGCCGCATCCTGATGTAATTGAGATCAGCAATGCAGTAACCTAGCTGTCTTCGTCCCGAGTAAAGTACTTACATTAGCCTAATGTACCTGAGTTGCGTGTCCTCGCCGTCGCTTACATTGTTAGAAGCCAGCTACTATGTAGATCGCATCTCGTAGTGTAGAACCGTGAGCTTCTAAGTGGGCATTATGCAACTAGACAGCTTCTCTTTTATTCGAAGCTTAGGTCAGTAGCTCAGGTCCTACCGTGTATCTGGAAGCGAAGCGCCTAGGAGCTGTATGATATATGCTTAAAGCTGTGCAAGAGAGGCATGTGTGGCTAGACGGGTTCTTCCAGAGTCCACGCCACATGGGTGGGTTTGGTAGGCAAGGTACATACAAATTACCCCATAGGCACGGTAGCATTGCATCGAGTAGACGTATGCCATGACCCCGACGTCCGGCGACGGAGGTGGTGTGCTACGAGCAGGTTATCTTGCGTGATGAATGGTAGCATCTTACGAATAGTGACTGCTCTTAACGTCCCCTGTAAATATAGTGTTTACGACGCTTCACCAGCCCTACTGTGGTTATCAGAGACTTGCCACAACAGATCATATAGGCATTGATATCCTGGTCTATCTAGGTAGATAATACCGGAAGGATCTGAGAATGATAGTAACGCTGCGCCCACTTCACGAGATGCCGGCTCCAATTATCTACCTGTGATAGGTAGGGGTATTACCGAAGCCAGGGCAGTGAGGCCAGGGACGTGACATTACAGAGCAGAATTCCTGTATAAGTATGCCAAGAAGAAAATTGGAGGTCTTCAACCGCCTGGCATGCGGCGACTGCATTTGTGTTGGTCTGGAAGCCTCAAAGGCCGCAGGCCTATGGTCCCGAGGGTGGGAAAACCCAGCATGAAAGCAAGGCATCGAGGGAGAAAAGCCAACCTAGTCGCTTGGCGTACTTTGCTACAATAGGGAGGTCTTTTCCTCAATAGGTAGACGAATAGATATGTAGATACAGGTAGAGGGAATAGTCTCTGGGCAGTGTGCTACGATTTCTTTAGGGGACAAGATGATAATTACCCGAACCCCAAAAGCAATTGGCCATTCACGTGTCGAGTTTGTCCGCGAAATTCTGCGCCTTGCCGCCCAGTATTGCAGCATACAGCATACACATCTAGATTTAACCCACCCAACATACAAAAATATCGGTCGGATACTACCGAAAGTGTGGAAGCAGCAAACGCTATGCCGAGAATGAAACATTTGGAATGGTAGATAGATAGATCTAGCGTAGATTTAATGCTCACTACCAGACGAATCTCTGCAATATTGGACTGTTGGCCGTGACCTACGGGTCCGTCAGCAGCTTCAGCTGAGGACTAGATTCTTGGCTTACACCAAATGGCCGGCTGGGAGGCAAAATATCCAATCCACGTTAGGAATGTGAATAACATACCCAGTCCAGAAGCATAGTCCAAATGTGCATATACCTTCAAGGACCGCCATAAAGCCGACCTATCAACGGCTGCGATTGTATTGTCGAATTACCGTAAGTGAAGCTATCGCATATCCTGGCATAGACATATCACGTCCTCTTCGCGGTATCGCTCATCGCTTTATATCATATAGCAATATCAACTTTCGGCCGTCCTCGTGATGAGGTGAACTGAATATCTGAGCCGGAGCCAAAGCGTAAAAAGCCCATCTGGTGCGCACGCGGCGGGACAATGCATGGGAATCTAATCTGGTGGCAACTCGCCATTCGCGCTCCCGATTAAGCATCTTGGCGCAACTCTTGGTTCGCGGTGAGGTTACGGCAATGATTTCCCCTGCCAAGCTTGCATCGTGGGGTTTTCCCCCAGCGCAGAAGCGATCCCACCTTCGCGTCGAGGGCGTGGCAGCGTGTGGTCTAATACCACAACGGAAGCTGTCTTGGTTTATCATATTGTCTGCATGCATACGAGAGGCACCGACCCTTGCCTGGGCGAGATGCGTGATTCCGAGCTGGAGTTGCGTTCGCGGCGCGATGTCGCTCCGCTGCTACGTTGACGAGCCCGGGACCAAGAAGTACAAAATGCTATCGCCCATCCCCCATCCCGAAGAGGAATTGGAGCGCTCTCTTTACCTCTCGTGGTGCCCTTGCATTCACTCTCTCCTCTTCGCTCCGTCCCCGTCCGCGCGTTTTCCTCGTAGGAGAGCTGCCTGTTAGTCACCATGGTTCGCAGCAGCCTTGTGCTGTCGCTGCTTGCCAGCGCTGGAGGGTTTCTCTCAACTGAGGCCAAGAAGCCGTCGTTAGCGAAACATCTTCCTGGTAGCTATGTAGTAGAATTTGAGGACGCAAATGTATGCGCCTACAACTTATGGGTTCTCAAACTATTCTGACGTGTTATGTGAACAGGATGCTTCCGAGTTCTTCAGCCACATTGGGTCAAAGGCAGAGACGCGCAGTGAGTAACTTGGAACACCTTTCTCTTCATCCATTGGTCATCAGAACGAAAAGAATCGTTTGGGTCAACAGACGTGTTAGCCCAAAGACTGTATTGGCTGGGTAGCACGCGACACCGCTTTGAGGGTGATCATTGACATATAAGTCTGCAGAGAACTTCGACTCCTCTCTTTTCAAGGGCGTATCGATTCAATTCCACGACGCTGAATCTGCGGAAGATGAGGCAGCAGCTCTCCTAGAGTTGGCAAGTGTGAAACGTGTCTGGCCTAACCGACTCTACGACCTCCCCAAGGATAATGTTGTTTGGACGGGCAAGAGCAAGGACGCACGCATTGCCAATAGCGTTGTCAAAAGACAAGGCAGTAGTGATGCGTTCAGTCCCCATATTATGACCCAGGTAGACAAGCTGCGAGCCAAGGGCGTCATTGGCAAGGGTATCAAGATTGGTGTTATTGATACTGGAGTTGACTACACGCACCCAGCGCTAGGAGGCTGCTTTGGAGCTGGCTGCTTGGTTTCATATGGCTATGATATTGTCGGAGATGACTATACTGGCTATAACACGCCGGTTCCTGATAACGAGTAAGTCGATAACTAAGAAAGCAGAAGTGATTTGGAAGTACATTAAGGCTAACATCCACACAGCCCCTATGATGGATGTGCCGGCCACGGCAGTCACGTCAGCGGCATCATTGCTGCCCAGGCAAACGAATATGGATTCACAGGCGCCGCACCTGGAGTCACGCTCGGAATGTTTCGGGTTTTTGGCTGCACGGGAAGCGCCGCCAACGACGTTCTAATCGAGGCGTACCTAAGAGCTTTCGACGAAGGCTCTAACATCATCACGGCATCTATCGGAGGACCTTCGGGCTGGAGCGAGGATCCTTGGGCTGTTGTTGTTTCTCGAATCGTTGAAGCTGGCGTGCCTTGCACAGTGTCTGCTGGAAACGATGGCGCCATGGGTCTCTTTTACGCCAGCACGGCGTCGAACGGCCTGCGAGTTACCTCTGTGGCTTCCGTCGACAATTGGGTCACCCCAATTCTGCTCATCAATTCGAATTACAGCATTGACAGCGGTGAAGAAGCGGAATTCGGTTACGTTCCCGGTGACCCATCCGCGTGGGCTGGTGTTAATCTCCCTCTGTGGACTCCGAGCTTCGACACCACCGATCCTGCTATGGCTTGCGATCCGCTCCCTGCCGACACTCCCGATCTGTCTGGGAACATCGTGCTCATCCGCCGCGGTACTTGCACATTCGTTCAAAAAGCCACCAATGCGGCCGCTGCAGGTGCCAAGTACGTCCTGTTTTACAACAATGTACCAGATGGAGCTTCGGGCCCTTCGGTCGCTGAAGTCCCAGAGATCCTGGCTGTTGGCATGGTAAGCCTAAATCGTCAAGATATTATCTGTACGTTGCTGACACTCGTAATAGACTATTGCATCGACAGGTGTGGCGTGGGTACAGGCTCTTGAAGCTGGTTCCGAAGTCGTTCTTGACATGACTGATCCTGAAACCGCCCCAGTTTCGTAAGACATTACCTTTCTGTTTCTTACGAATGTAATGCTAACATAATCCAGTCTGGTTACCGCCAATAACACCCTCACTGGTGGAGCCGCCAGCTCCTTCACTACATGGAACCCGACCTTCGAGATGGACATTAAGCCTCAGATCGCATCACCTGGTGGCAACATTTTGTCAACCTGGCCACAGACGCTTGGATCTTATGCGGTCATCTCGGGAACCTCCATGGCCTGCCCGCTCGTTGCTGGCATTTACGCCCTGATTGCCGATGTGCGAGGTACATTTGACCCGGCTACCCTGGAGGCTCTGATTGCTTCCACGGCAAACCCGAGATTATTCAACGAGGGCAGTGGATTCTCCGGCCTGCACGCGCCAGTAGCACAAGTTGGAGCTGGACTGGTTCAGGCTTATGATGCAGCCCACACGACCACATTGCTTAGCAAGTCTTATCTTGCCTTCAACGACACCGACAACCTTGACAACACTTTGAAATTTACCATCAAGAATCTGGGTAAGAAGTCTGTGACATATAAGCTAGGATCTGTGGGAGCGGCTACCGCATTTACCTTCTCGAGCGATATTTATCCCGATCCCTTCCCTGGGCTGGAAGTGTCTGATGGATATGCTAAGATCAAGCTGAGTGAATCCTCGGTTACTGTGCCTGGACAAGGCAGTGCCTCCGTCACTGTGACAGTGACGCCTCCCAAGCTCGACGGCGCCCGTCTTCCCGTCTACTCGGGGTACATTACCCTAAACGGAACCAACGGCGAAAACCTCTCGTTGCCATACAACGGCGCTGTAGGTAGCTTGTACAAGACTCGAGTTCTGGACACCGGCTACCTCGCCATCTCAAGCGATCCGAACTTGAACCCTGTGACTGGCAACGCCTCGTTTGTGTTGTCCAAGGACCCAACCGCCGATGTCACTCTGCCGGTCGCCGTCCCCCTCTTAGCCTTCGGAGCTCGCACTCTCAGCATCAAGTTAGTGAGTGTCAAGGGCAGAGCCACCAAGAACCTGGGCGACATTCTGGGCTCCCCTTACGACTACCTGTCGCGGGATCCTTATCCCACTGCTTTCGATGGTCGTCTAGCCGACGGCACTTACGTACCCGCTGGCGACTATCAGTTCTCCATTGAAGCTCTTCATATTGCTGGCAATGCCAAGAAGGCTAAAGATTGGGACGTCGCCGTATCATCAACATTTACTGTTCGCTACGGATGATCATGGTCTAGGGTATATATATATGAGTAGTCGAGAGATAGGAAAATGAATATCTTGGGTGATGTGTAGATAAGAGTACGAACACATTATTTGTCTAATACGTATCGTTTCCATTTAATTGGGCATTTGGGTGATCATGTGTTGGCGAAAATACGTAATACGGTAATAGCATTTGAAGAAAGATGGTATAGTTTTTCGGCAGCTAGGATTGGCGTCGGTAATTGCAGCTGCGATGCTGTGTTGTCCGCATGCTGTCCGGTCGCAATTTGCTAGTTTGTTAGGCTGAACTTTATCTTACGTAGTTCTTGACATAAGGGGGGCGTAGGTATTGGGCATTATACCTTGAGTACCGAGCTTTGGTTATGTCAACGTGAGGCAGTAGCTCATGATGAGGCCCCTGCGGAACCTGGAAGCGGAAGCCGCCGGCCCGGTTAGAACATATGCTGTAATCGAGGCTGAATCTTTCCGCTTTTATCACTATTATGTATTAAACGGGATGCCTAAGAAAACCGACTGTCGCAAAGGAGAAACCTCCCATCTTCACATGCTTTCACGATCCATTCGTATGCTTCAACCCATACACACGCACGTACCAGACTTTTCGATCCAGCCACACAAAGCTCGCATAGACCAATACAAATGATGACCTCTACTTACCGCAGCATTGCTGCGGCTGCACTCCGCCAGGCGCCTTTAACTATTCGATCCGTCTCTGTTCGTCGATTTGCCTCGCACATACAAGCAAGAAACTTGCTATCAGCAGCATTCTTACCGCATGCCGCATTGCCCCAGGTGTTTCGATACTCGACCACGCCCAGTACCAATCCAGATACTGCAAGCACATCCAATACTGCTCTACCCGAGAAACCAGACTACCTCAACGACGCAGAGTCAGCCATATGGGAGAAGCTAGTTGCGGAGTTCTCCCCAACCGCACTGCTGGTTCAGGACATCTCTGGCGGCTGTGGCTCCATGTATGGGATTGAGATTACCTCGGAAAAGTTCTGCGGTGCTACCATGCTGAAACAACAACGGATGGTCAACGCAGTGCTCGGCGAAGAGATGAAGAGCTGGCACGGGATCCAATTGCGCACCAGGACTCCGTGATCGTGGTAGGATGGCATCATTGATACGTGTCTCTTTGGGAGCCTCTCGAAATCGGGGTTCAAAGGGCAAAAGAGCTATACCGTATTCACAGATCTCGGAAGCTCGGAATCCCACCCGCGCCATCTATGCACCGTCACGGGGCAAATGCCGTCGCTATATCGACACTGGAATATTGAGCTTGAACTGGGAGCTTCCAGATATGACTCCTCACCTTGAGCCAAATCTGGGTCTAGGTGTCCATCCCGGATTATGGCATCATTCGACCACTTGCATAATATCATCTGTGGCCACGACTTGGATAGTCTAGCATACATCTGACTGCTTCTGCATGTATCGAAGCTTGCAGCGACTTGAGACTTGTATTAGAATGGCAGCGATATTGTATTAATCTCCACAGCCATTGTAGTAATTCATACCAACGTATGCTTCGTTACGTTGGCGAGAGTGAACCAGGCATATTCGGCACAAGTACATTCCGTCCCTCTTGGCAATAGCTCCCAGCAGGCTGAGGCATCGACTTCAACTTACGTGGAAGTTCATTATACAGCCACGATCCAAGCTGCAGATTCAATCAATGCCAAGTGATGCCGTAAGATGGTTGGGTTTCAGAGATAACATTTCGAACATCTTCAAGATCCTGACAGGTCAGCCGTGCTCAGAGACGGTCTAGACCTTCTGTGGAGTACATCCTCTTGACATTAGTCGTACGACGCTCGCATAAGAAGGGTCCGGCCAGCATTCGGGGACCTAGTGATCTAAGTTCATGCATGACTTCTCAGTTCTTTTTCAGCCAGGCCGGAACGATGTAGGTTCCGACGGCACTGTTTAGGACTGACAAGCCCTAATAATCTACGTATGAGATCTTCAAAAGCGGCTATTGAATTACGACTTAGGCAAGCTACATGCAGGTGGCTGAATACCTGTTAGAGGAAGTAATAAGCATGATTCAAGCTTCCATGAAGTGGAGAGGTGCTCTTTGGCCCTGCCGCAATAGGAAGCGGTGTGGCAACACAGCTGAGACAAAATTTCTTGAGACCAGCATGGTGTTTCCCGTTGTTGATCAACCGTTGGTAGGATGAGAGTTGATCTGTTACTAACTAATGCACCCTCAAGCCCGTACCTATTCGCCTACCTTTTAAGGTTCTCACTGCCTAAGACCACACACCGTTTTGGGTTGGGATTTGCCACCTACCGTGTATGAACTTAGCCGAACATGAGAGGTTATGAAACAGGTTCTACTACGCGGCTCAACTTGTTAATAATTATGAACACTTTGAGCACCCCAACATAACAGATATACTCTAAGGCCATGTTAGACTTCAGAGGTAGTAGCTCATGCTTTCACTTGACCTTGCACTAAGACTAACTGATGATCCATCCAGCACTCAAATGATTCATTACAACTACCGACTTACGGAGTAGGTAGTTCAGGGTCTTAGGCATATAGGAACTTAGTCACCAGCCACAATCCGCACAACCCGCATAAGCCTTCAAGCCGCAGCTGTGTGAAGATTCGTGTCTGCCAAGCTCATGAGCTATTACAGGTATGCACAGATGCAAAAACAACGCTGTGCAGTTATTGCTGTCAGAACTGCATAATCCTCTTGGCGAATCCAAAGATCCAGCTCGTTCGCATTGCCCCATTGAGCACACGAAGAAATGTCTCCAGCCTGTTAAGCACCTACCTATTCTTGATCCCAATTCGCAAATAGAATACTTGGCAATTCCGGAAATTTTCTCGGCATTCTTGTAGATATCGATTCTTCATTCGTAAGACATGCTATACCTTGAGATATGATCGATATTGCTAACCTTGGACTAGAGTATAATTATCTCACGAGCTTTGACTAGTTCGTTCTGAAAACTTACGATAAATTTTCAGCATTGAGGCGGAATACACATTGTTTGAGACTCGCTTACTCCTCTATTCGTTTTGCTTTTTTCGCCCTACACAGCGGCGTACCCTACAGCGGACCCATGGAAGCGATTATATGGCGTACATACCTAATTAAGGCATCCATGCAATTGAGGCTCATGTGCATGCATACAGCTACGGTGTGTATGTTTTACAATACCTATTCGCACACCCCTGCGGACGTGCTATGCTCTTTCTATCCTAGGGTTCTGCCTAGGGCTCGGTGTTGGAATGCTCGTGAATGAATAAGCAAGTACTCCGTACCACCAGACAATTTAGCTATTCAAGGGTCTCCGCCGATTTCATTCTATCTTCGTGTTTGGGTATCTCTTTGCCGTCTCTACTGAGGCTCTCTTCTAGAAGTCGTAAAGGTTACACATACTCAGCGATCCAATGCAACCATGCGAATGGAACTATGTGATTACTGAACACTACCAACACCCATCCCGTATACTTTAGAATCTCGTGCAACCAAATGACAACTACACGTGTATACATACCTAGCTATTGAACCACCGATGTCATCTCGAGTGCGATTTCGCAACTCTACGCTCTACACACCCAGGCACACATCAGAAAACGCGAAACACGCTTTTCAATATCAAATTGTGGCTTAAGACTACCTTGCATCGGCTACTAATCTTACCCATCGCCAATATAGGTATTCATACTTAAAGAAACGTTCCTGTAGATCAGCTAAACCCTGCAGCGTCCGGATGCTGATGCGGCCGATCCGTATTAACGCCATGGCTAAGAGGTACCATGGATAGCCTCACTATCTCGAAGTTTGATAAAATCGGAGGTGACAGCCTTCTTGAGCCTGCCTAGAGCTTTGTTAACATTTAGATCCATGACATAGACATTTACAGAGACGATATCTCAGAAAAAAGAAAACGCACTCCCTTGAGTGTATACATCATTTTTGTTGGGCATTTGCGGTGTCAGAATGCGGTTAAGCCGCTCGAACTAGAGTCACCACATCTCGTGTTCGAAAAATAAAAACCTCACAATGCTTCTGTAACTTGCGTACCATGACGAGGTCGCCTATAGTGACACGCTAAGATGTGCTGTTAGACATCGACGCCGAGACTTGTGCAACGAACAACTCTGTACTCGACCAGCATCCCGGGGCGAGGATCGGTGGTTCTCACATTCGTAGATGCTTCTCGATCTTATCTATCATTCTTTTCCATTGTCACCGCCTTACTCATCGAGACCGGACGTTAACATGGGCACGGCCGCCGTGGGACGCGAGCTCATCTATAAATCAGGCCATTCTCGTCGGCCATAATCTAGTCTCGAGAGCCACTTAGGCAGCAACCGACAGCAGCAGGGTATTAGCGTTCCCAATATCAATAGCCGGTGTCCGAGTGCCGCCAACGCGTTAGAACATTTGCCAACATGGGATCCGTCGCCGTCGAGCCGCCTACACGTGTTCAGAAACGCGCAATTCTCTACCCTCCTCTCGTCATCATCTCGCCGAGCGGTCAATATGCCTTCTTCCAAGTCGTGCTCGTAGACTCCCAAGGACTCGTGGTCGAATCGCCCGATGCTCTTCAAGGCGCAGTATCAGTGTCTCCCCGGACACTGGAGGGCGCCGCCGCGAGTGGCAGAAGCCAGAGGGACTTCGCCGTCTTTTCCGATCTGACTATCCACAAGTCGGGAACATATACAATCCAAGTCAACGGCTACGCAATGGACTACCAATCCATGCCTCCCACTATGGTCCACACAGCGGCCATCGGCACTCGGGCGATTCAAGTCCGTTCTTCACGAGTCCCTACAGAACAGCCGTGTAAGTGTTCTTTTTTGCATTGATAACAAAATTTGAGACATATTTCGGTTACGAGGTAACTGATCGTCGTTCTACAGCGAGTTCGGAAGCGAGGTTGCTCAGCAGATTGTCTCAGGGTGGCTTTCCTATCCCATAGGCTCTTCGGAAGATAGAGAGAGGTCCGGCCAAGGAAAAACATCAAGCAGGTTTTAGACGGGTTTACGGTAGAATTTGGGAAGGAGAGGGAAAAGCGCTGTTTTCTTTACAACTTGTTTCTGTCATCACAGGCGTCCGAAGGTCTCTAGAAATGTCAGTCAAGATTTTGATTTCAACATAATGGCTTTTCCATACAAAGGTCCAGATAGACAACACCATGATTTTCATATTGCCAAACCAAAGATCCGTACGAAGTACTCTTCTTCTAATTGGATCTGAACTATCTCGGCAATCTACACCTGATGTTACATTATTTAGATGGTACTACGCCTAACCCAGCTCATTGGAAGTATTTTGCGATATTATTGTTTCACGCGTGTATCACTTTATACACATCATCCCCGAGCCTTTAATGCTATGTCTGAACAGCTGTATGCCTACCTCAAAACGTATTCGGAAATTTTAAACGGATTATCATATCTACAATCAAAGGACTTTGATCAGTGAAAGCTCACCGGCAGCGCGTTCTCGCAACGAGGCTCACTTACACCTTTCTGTATTAAGTATCAGTGCGTCTGACATATAGTCTAGAACCTATTGACAATAGCCCGAAGGATGCACGGTCAGCATACTTCGAATCCCGAATCATTCCGCACCGTCGAGCCGTCGCTCCAAGAGTCATATAATCCCGAGTTCACGGACGCCCGAAGTCACACCGAGTTTAGCCCCAAAAGCTAGCATACTTATTATAGATCAGTCTAGGCTTAGCGATTGCAAGGGCTGCATGGAACTATGAGAAGAACGCATGGAAGACCGGGACGCAGGGTCGTACGTATCGTATCATCAAAACGCCATATTCTTGGATCCGAGTTGCCCACTCACAGGATTTGTTGTTGTTGTGATATAGGTACGGTATACGGTTTAGATCGTGCATATTATACATGCGCGCCGTACGAGGGGACCCCTGTCGACGACGAATCAAAAGCTTCCAGCAAACCCGGAAGAGGCTTCTTCCTAAGCCACAAGGCTGATGGCAAAAAAGAAAGGGTCCTTGCCGCGCAATATTGAAGAGAGAAAACCCTTCCCAGATCTCGACCAACGGCCTGCCTTTCCGGGTCGAAAACGTCCCGTGAAAATCTGCTGCTGCGGCTCTAGCGATTTGGTCACCTCGCATCGGGATTTCAGATGGGGAAACTCGAATTGCCGTGTCGCGCGGCTATCTACACTAGGAACCGTAGATAGAGCTGTGGCAGAATCCAACGACAATCTTTGACACTTGTCTCGCGGATCTGCAGGACGTTCTCTGCTTTGGACTATGGCGTCCACGCTAGGAATTCCGTCCATCCGTCCCCGGGTTCGAGATTCTCTTAGTGGCATGTTTTCTGAGAGACATAGGTGATAGCTAGCGTACTTCTGTACCTATTTCCATATCGACAGTGGGGGTTCAAAGATGGGGGTAACGCAGTCTACTCTGTAAGTGTACGCATTGTCAACAGGGATGGCAGTGGTACTTATCATTTCCTACGTACGACTACATGCCCAAGCAATTCGATAAATTTGCATGTTGAAAATATCCACGAAGGGAATTTGCGAGGCGGATAAGTGCAGCGATTAAACCTGGTAGTCATTCATCCTGGTCACGTCACCTTATAATATGGAACTGATATGGGGTTTGACAGGTTCAATCTAGCATGGGTTAGGCTTGTAAAAAAAATTAAAGAAAAAGATTTTATAATTTAGGGCCCATGCGGTTTCAGTGCGTATCGCTGGATGGAGTGCGCTACAGATCGTAGCGTGCTAATTTCATCTTACAATGTGCTAGAATTTTCATGATATCGTCCAGGTAAGTACAACTTGTTCGCATTTGGTAAGTGGTGTAATCTTTTCGGCGCGCCCTTCCATCCCCTTGTCACAAAACCCGGCAGTACGGATGGGATTCCTTTTTTCTATTACACTAATTAATTATCCGATTAAACCGCTCAATTCAGACCAACTACGATATTAGGGCTGCTTGAACTTCATCATTGATGATATGTCAAAACCGCCACCAACATGATCAACAAAGAAGTCTCGCCTTGCCAAAAGACGGATGAAAATTCCAAGCCGATTCCCAAGAGCTTATCCCGCACTCCGGAATCGAATACGTGATCCCATAACCAAAAGCAGTCGTCATCACATCACGTGGGAATCAAAAATCGCTACATGAAGATGACATCAGTCTCATGGCCATTCGTGGTCTTACTACGTAGTGCACATCGGATCATGGTAGAGTAGTATAGTCAGCCCGCGCCTCAGCCATATCTTACGAGGCTGGCGCTGAAGTCCTATGACTTGAGACGTAAGCATATATATGCCGCTTCCCGCGACACGGCGCAACGTAGAGGCGATTTGCGGGCGATCGCACGGTTCAAACGATACGGGGAATGTGCATTCCCATCTGCAATCGCTCTGATAGGAATATGTGCAGATGACATCAGCCAAATTTATTCCCATAGATATTGCCTATGAAAACGGTGAGAATGCTGTATAATTAAAGAAGAAAAGCAAATAAATGCGAAACGTACCTGATATTAAGCGAGCATGACGTACTATGAATACTCAAACTTTTATTCCTGGTAAACAGCTCGAATAAAATACCTGAGACTCGATGTTCTTATGCCACGATGGTTATCCCGCGAGATTTTGGCGCCCATCAGCAGAGCGCCATTGTGTGTTGCCTGTTAGGATCGCTATCGGATAATGTGATCTATTGAACGGCCAAATTGAGCCATCCCTGCATTTTCGAGACAATTTACCTTCTATCTTTAACTCGAATGCTACACTTCGTAATTGTAAAGAAAGGCGCGTGGAAGAAATAATGATCGCCCGTTGGGTAAAATAGCCAAGGCCTGATGGGTCAGCACAAGAGCTGGAGCTGCGAGTATCAGTGAAGTAGAGCGACGAGAACTGTTCTCGGGACAACTACACTGCAAGCAATAAGGCATACCCGTAAGCTCTTAAGTACACATGGGAAATATTGAGTTGGTAACGGAAGATGGAGCTACAGGATGTGATAGCTCATGAAAATTAACCTCATCTTACAATGCCGCTTACACTTATTCTAACTTATCGCCTTTCTGGACTTACTTATGTATTGAGGGCGAAACAAACAAGATAATCGGGGTTCAGCTGCACGATGCAATGCGTGTCTAACACACTACAGCCTGTATTCCACTGCAGAGACAACCTAGATCGACTGATTGGAGATGATATGGCCTTAAATGCGTATTACTGACACAAAATCTTGCTATCTAGCTACTGTAAGATTAGACGATGCGATATCGGAGAGCAGCTAGAATACTACCCTCATTGTGAACACCACAAAACTTGAGCGACATCGAACATGCCATGGGGTAGTACGATAATGAGCTGGAGAGAGAGTGGATTGAGATGAGGGAAACACTTGGAGCATACGAATGAAGACTAATACTCCTTAGGTAGCTATGCTTGAGCATAGTAGATGAGCTTAACTAGAAGATAATAAGAACTATCTCGTGCACCATATGAGAATATAGACGCAACAGGTGTCTAGGATCATTTCACCACATCATACTATGATAGACAGCGACTTACTTCCATTGTTGGAAGTGGTAAAAGCACAGCTGTGCGCCCATGTGCTCAGGGCTTCGATGAATCCTTTTTCGCTTATAACACCCCTCTTCAACTCACTTGCTTATCATACTTCACTCTCGTCTCTCTAGTGCACCCTCGCCCTGATAATGTGTTACATACATATAGTTATCTATCCGAGAAGGATTTTGAGCTGCCCCTTGATAAAGCCCAAGTCTTTGGTTGTTCGCTGGCTCGATGTCTGTCACTTATTATCTAGACTAAGAGTCATGCCGTGTATCGAATAGAACTCAAGCAGTAAACCAAGGTAGCACTGGGGTGGCCGACGGTTTTAACTTATCATCATTTAACTCGTATTTCTACAATAATTTTACTCACAGTTGGGCAAAGGCCTATTAAAATACACACCTAACAAGCACCGCCCAAGTGAAAGGTCATGCCTAGCATTTGATTGCGAAGCAACACAGGTTTCAAGAATACATAAATTTAGCGGGGTAAAAGCGTCTGAAAGTGACACGAACCTATCTGACCTATGCGTACGGAGTACTCCGTAGGTGCCTACTACTAGCTTGCCCTAACTAAGCTGATCATAAATTACCTATGGAGCACGGAGTAAATCCAGCACAAATAAGTGTTTGCACAGGTGCAGGAACCGTCTGCAATTATTACCCCTCATACCTACGGCCTATGGAACTACTACTAGTAGAGGCCCACACTGGTTCGCAAAGCTATATGCAACTTTATATGCACGTTCATGCCGGAAGAAGATAGGGAACATGCGAGGTAAAGGAGCACAGAGCTGCAAGTTTATAGGTCAGAACTAGTATGTAACAAGGGATAGAGAAGCTGACGCAGATGTCTGGGGTGCGGGTAGCACTAAGAATACCTGGGTAGTATAAATATTTACCTTCAAAGAAGGCGGTGAGATAGTTCGATATGGTAGACTTCGTGCACGATTCAACAACTCAGTTGTAGCGTTCACATGATGCACCTTGGATGGCTAGAGCGGCATATTTTGCGAACCGAATTCTGAATGAATATATTCACTCATTTGCTGCTAAACAACGTTGTGTTCGAGCGGCAGATGGGTACGTAGGCATAGGTACATGTAGGCACGACTAACAGTAATTGAATACAGTGTATACTGTGTTGCTACAGTGTCATGGGATAATATGATTGGACGATCCCCTAATGGTAGTTTAGGTTGTCATGGTAGCGGCACATGCTCGCAATAAATCCGCTACCCTAAATATAGACTAGCGCCAAATTTTCACCAGGGGACAGCGCATTGAATGGGGGGTTGTTGACTGGCCCGAGACAACAAACCCAGGAGTTAAGAGGCGGCGGGTGTGTGGTCGGTCTTCCTCCGTCAACTACATCGCCATCTCCGCCCAACAGCGACTCGACTAACCATACAGCACCGCCCAGCAATCCAGGTAAGTCAAGACGACAGGGACATCAACAGCATCGATAATTCAATAAATACGACAAAACGACCATTTCTCCGACAAAGCATCCAGGCCGACGCGCTTCTCTTTGCGACGCCAGGTCTTTCAGGTACCCAACAATTGCAATACCGACCAATAAATCCAAAATCAAAGGGGGCCAATCCACGACCTTCAAGCATAGCGATCGCCAAAGAACGGACCATGCATGCGCATAGCTGCTTGTAAGAGCTGATGAGAAACTTCTATCTCTCGCGCGCTCTCATTCAACGCCCACGCCGATTCTTGGGCTTCATTGCGTCTGCTCGCTCTAGTGTGTTCTGAGCTCGCATTCACTGTCCTCAAGTTCCTTACAGCCTCATCGCCAGCTGATGCGATACCGAAGCACTATCTGAAGGGGAACCAACCGTCTCACCACTCGCGCAAACATCCTGCAGGCCTGCAGATAACACAGCCATGGCCGAACCGCCATCTTCGCCTCCGAACGAACATGCCACCGCCGAAGAATCGCTTTCCTGGTACAAGAGACAGTATGAGCAGCTTTGTGACGAGCTCTCCGAATTCCGAGAATCCAGTCACGAGCTGGAGGCTGAACTTGAGAAGGATCTAGACGCCGCCGACAAGCGACAACGTGAGCTAGCGCAGAAGGTGGAAACTGTCCAGTTCGAGGCCGATGAGTGGAAGGTATGTTCGTTGAGATTTCCATCGCCCCTAGCGGTAATGGCCATATACTAATAAATCAACTAGGAAAAATGCAAGAAGGCGAAGGCCGAGTCGAATGCCGCTCAGAATACCCTGGAAAAGGAGATTACTACTCTCCGAGATGCCAATCGAAGCCTACAACTGAAGTTGCGGGACATCGAGGTCGCCAACGATGATTTCGAGCGACAGGCACGTAATACGACCTCGTCACTCGAAGATATGGAGTCGAAGTATAATGTGGCCATAGAAAGAACCGTGATGATGGAGGAAGAAATCAAGATTGGCGAGCAGGAGCGAGAGACGCTACGAATCGAGTCTCAGCGCTTACGAGAAGAACTTTCGGATCTTAGAATCGAAGCCGAAATCATGCAAGATAAGATCAAAAAGGCGGAATCTCGCCATCTGTCCGCCATTTCCACGAATATATCCATTCCGGACTCGGACATATACGAGGACTCTCCGCGGTCAACGGCCAGCTCACCCCTGATTAGCACACCGCCTGATGAGCTCCCTCTGCCGCCTGTCGGCAAGCTCCCGGCAGCGCTGAATGAGCCACCCTCCCCTCCTATGTCTGATGCTTCCGCACACCTACCGAGACCATCCTCCAAGCTCAGAACACCTGCGCCCTCGGCACAGAAGAAGTCTCGCATCCCTTCTACAGACCGTAGTGCTACACCAAAGCCCCGAAGCCTCGCCCCCGCAAGCGCCCGCCAGCCTAACGCACGCTCTGTCACGACTACACGCGCACCTGTATCCACTCGGAGACCTGCCAGCCGTACCACATCTCACAAGATGCCAGCATCTACGTCGCTCACGCACGCTCGTTCACTTACCGCTCAAATGCAGCGTCTGGAAGCTCGTGTTCAGTCTGCTAGATCTAGACTACCAGCCCCTGTTAATACCCCACCCCGTTTTTCACCAAGATCTTCTGTGCAAGGTGTTCCCCAAATGCCTTCGACTATCACTATGCGATCGCGCAAGCGCACTGTAGGCTCCATTGCATCGTCCGTGGCAGAAGAAACGCCAACGCAAGCTACGAATGCCGCTGGAACGAGCAAGCACTCTAGCCGACTTAGTACGTCGGGAGTGTCACGGCTCTCGTTTGGTCCGCTTCCCAGCCGATCGAACCACTACGACCCCGAGGGATCAGCTATGGGAATCTCGCGCCCCAATAGTCGTGCTAGTGTATCAGGCTATGCTCGGCCGGAAAGACCCCCAAGTCGCACCGAAATACCGCGTCCTCTATCCCGAACCAGTTATTCTGGCGCGAGGACGCCCATGGGTGTGCGCCCGAGAAGTTCCATGAGCGGTCCCTTACACGCACACTCTCAAAGCGTGAACCATCTCGAGTTTGACGAAATGGATGAGCGCACACCCAGCCGCCGCGGCACCTACAGTAAATTTGACGCGGACGGAGGCTCCAGCGGAATCCCGGCGCCCAGCAGCGGGATTCCAGTGTCACGACGGCAAAGCGGCGGGCTTAACTCGTCCAGCCGGAGAATAAGCGCCGGCGGGGCCAATGATGGCGGCAGGCCCAGAAAGCTGAGCGACCTAGGAGAGACCTACTGATACCCTTTTACTTACCTTATTAACGACTCTCTTCTCGATGATACCAGGCCTCATCGTCTAATCCGGCTGCCCCGTTTCAAATAGGCGTTTCCTGCTTGCATTTGCATTTGGGAAAGGCGTCCGGTTCTAGACTGGTGTGGCGCTGACGGCGTTACGAGGTTACGAAACGGCTTAGCATATACCACTCGAATTGCGCACCTACTACTTCTTTTTACCTGTCGCATCGCAAACACACACGTTGGGGTTCATCGGTGTTGCGGCGGATTCTTCTCATCTCTCGGTTTTCT
Source organism: Nemania sp. FL0916 (assembly GCA_022578715.1). Lineage (NCBI taxonomy): Eukaryota > Fungi > Ascomycota > Sordariomycetes > Xylariales > Xylariaceae > Nemania > Nemania sp. FL0916. The sequence goes on from MU390291.1 coordinate 22,842, forward strand.
GACCAGGATTCTTTTTTCTTTGTGATGATGCATAATATCCCACGATTCAATCGTCTTTTCGAAAGCGAGACAGCGCTGCTGGTGCTGGTACTGGTGAACGGGACTACTGTTTGTCCCTAGTGTTGGTCTGGAGATGTTATTTCCAACTTGTTGATGATTGATTGTAGATTGAATTGGCCAGGAAATTAAACTGGCCGTGGAATGTACATAGTAGTGTCACGTTCTGTTGTGCGGAGAGGAAGCAAAGTGATGGAGGTGGAAGGTCTCGTGTTGGGATGTACTCAACACCCGGTAATTACAGCCGACGCGGCAAATACTAGTCTCCTTTGTACAGACAAGAAATCGAATATCCTGTCAATTCATCCTTCTCGCTACGGTGATTAATTCGTCTGCATACTAATATTACTTGATACCCGGGCCCGTAATAGACGTGAGCCGAGATTTGATACCGGATAGCTGTGTTGGTCGATGATGCCTATAAGGACTAGAGGTAGCCAGGTAACCAGATACAATAATCCAAGCTCGATAATTCTGAGCTTCAATTCCGTTATCTAGATAGATAATTATCATATAAAAGGTCAACAAAAATAAATAAAAAAAGAATCGAAGCCGGGCGCTCGACCATCCGACGTTTAGGTGACATGTCCGAGCCTGTTGCAAGCTTTGCGTGCCCGGCAAGGACCGGAAAACTCCTTTGGGAGTTTGTCCTGCCGACTATTTTACCATTAGCCCAGTGAGGTCTAATTGGGAACATCTGTTAGAGGGAGGCTGCCTTTTGAAAACTATATGCCTGCCATTGGCACATTGGCCAACAGCTAGAGTAGATGAACACTGATTTCCCCGTCTTCCTCCGAAGCGATATCATGTTGGACGTGAGATGGGAGTATTACGGTTGTTCATAGATCAGTTGTTTCTTGGAATATGTGTTTACGTACGCCTGGCACTTTGCCGCGGTTAATGATAATCTCACCGCACCAAATCCAGCTCGATTCTCAAATGTTTAAAATCCCTGGATGGTTCAAACACAGTTGAACGCTCAATGCGCAATCCATCTATTGCTCGTTAATTGTTTATTGACAGTTCCTTTCGCTGTTTGACCATTCGAAGTGTCGTAAGGGGTTAGATCGCAAAGTGAATAGAAGTCTGTTTACAGCCAGATCACCGTGAAAGAACTGTCATTAGGGCTCAATAAGTAGGTCAATTGATTACTAAACCCCTCAAATAGTTGGGATCGAACCAGCCTATTAGGTACGAAATGAGGTGGCAATAGCTACTCTGGATTCAATATCCACCCGACACAAAGATATTTGGAAAGAGATCCGTACCGCCCCTTGCCTAGCTCAAGAAAACTGTTGCTTAAGTTTTAGGAATCAGTCGATCGATAGTCAAGTAACTATTCATTGGCCGCGCAATCGTTTTTGAGTGATCAGAAAAGGGATAAACTATTAGAAGTCAACGAACACTTGAGCAGCACATCCGTGACATCCCTGAGTCCAGCCGTCCTCGAGCGGGGGTTTCTGAGCCGGGCGGGAGCCGGTACGGTAATAGATTATGTATATGTACATATCTAAGTATCTACGTAGGTACTTTCTAAGGATAGAACGCTCGACTTAGGCTCTAATACCATAGGAATTGTTCGTGTTTGAGCTAGGAGGCGGTCTTCTTGCAGCGGCTGTCAGTATTGTATCTTCTATCTTCTATCTCTATTCCAATTAAACAATCAGAAGATTCAGGTACCAATCCGGCTGTCTAATTCTCAGCAATAGATTACGTAGATTGTTCAAGCCGGGCTAGCATTTAATAAGAACAATACGTTCGGATTTTTCCCCCGGGCGGCGCTACAATAAATTGAAAGTCCTTTTACATGTTATTGACCTGGAAAGCATACCAAAGTAGTGTATAAAATCGTTCCCTGTGCGATGACCTCACAATGATCTGAGAATCACAGGCCTTAGCTTGTTGTAGTATGATCGTGTGGGATATGGTGGTCCCAGGTGTCTGGTAAGCCTGGGGAAAAATCGTACGATGCCAAGGGTCGCTGGTCGTCCTTGCGGCAGCACCCGCGATGGGAGAGCCACTCAGAGATCTGGCTAGTAAACATATACTTACAGACCCTGGCGGTGTATAAGTATCCTGCCTTGCAGCCTCTCTTTCCTGCCAGACATTGTTTCCTCCCTCTCACCCACACTTCCGCGACCATGACCTACTCTGTAGCAGAGTTCGATATGCTGACACACCTCGGGTTCGGCAGACTTTTGGAAATCCAGACAAGGAATATCCCCGATTAGCTAAGACCCTGTCCCATCAAAAACAGCCAATCGGGGCTCGGCCCCGGAGTCCGAATCTACAGGATCGGTTCCGGCATCTCATACTTGTCTATTGCAGGAATGAAGTCCTGCTTGTTGGCTCGGGCGAAGAAACAGAAACCCCGAAGGTTGCGTCTTGCACATACTACGGCACTACATCTACGGCGCGCGCTGCGTCATTTCTTCGTGAGTTGACCCGAAGCTATTCGTTCGGGCTATTGCCACATGATCTTCGAAGTGCTGCCTGCACAGCTCTGCTCCTTGCGACAGGCAATAATTCGGCTGGCATGCGGGTTGCCAAGGGCCTTCTTATATCTAGGATGCTCTTGAACAGTGAATCTGACGCAGTCGTCTCCGTGCGCCCTGGACAGCGATCCGGGCCCGGCCGCCGGACGTGCGATTGGGGGACCTGCGTCAGAGGCTTCGGACAATCTCACGGTGATGAGGCTGCATGGGTGCAATCCTGCCGTACACCCAAAAAGCAGTACACTAGGAATTTGCCAGATTCGCCAGGATACGGATGAACAGCACTAATGGCACCAGCGCTGCAATTTTCTTTGTTACCCTTTTTCAATCTTGAAATAGCTTCAAAAAAGTTTGACAGCTAGCGACGGGCCAAGAAATCCAGTTGTTGATATGATGGTAAGTACTATGTACTTCAAATAGCAAGGGCTGGACGAGACAAGAATTGAGACGAAGCCAATTTTTTCTGAGATGAGCCCCAACAATTGAGTTCATCTTGCCCCAGGCTTGGTACACTAAAAGATTTACGCGAAGATCCCACCTGGCGTCCCGCGGCGGCCGACCCAGTAGTTCCAGGGGGCCCAGCAGCATGCGCCAGCACTCGGCAGGCCCCATCCCTGTCATGCTTGTCTGCGCTTATCCAATGCGCATTACGTCGTGTGCATGGCCGTGCAGGTATGTATGTCGCCGCGATCGAGCATGTCTCTATTCTAGAAACTTGTCGAAGAGTATCCCCGGAACCCGAATGGTGTTTAATTGTCTGCATGGCATGGGACGTCTATAGTAAGCAGAGACTAGAGATGTAATAAAGCAGACACTTTTTGTACACTGGCTTCGGTGGGTATAAGCCGTATGGCGGCCTTGAAATCGTTCTTTGTTAGCCTGTACTTTTCCTATCTGGGAATACAGGTATCCGCCTTGAAGACGGCAAATTGTTTAGAACATATTTTCAACTTGGAACATAGGCTCAGCGCAATGGTCATAACCACGCCCCTTGATTCTTACTACAGTACTAACGAGCATGTAGTAATTATAAGGCACTTGCGGTTTCTTTATAACAAATCAATTCAACTTTTTGTGTCATGTGTAATAGACTACCTAATAGGTCCGGGGGACCACCAAGAGCCTCTTTGGGATGTGAGATTTCTAGCTACTCTACGAAGTACGTTCTGCAGTGATGGTTGATAAGATGCTGATATTTTTGAACATGGCAACATCTGAATCTGTAAATACTCTTGACTTACGGCCCGCAGACATAAACACAACCGCAATGGAGACAACAGGATCTTAAACGAATTGCTAAGAAGAAGAATGGCTTTGATCTGGTTGACAGGTTTAGTTGAATACCGTAACTTCGCAGGTCTATACGCGGGTCCCTCTTATTGCCCAAAGAGGCAAGGAGGGTGTGAAATTCGGCTGACAGACTAAAGGTATTCTATCGGGCTGCCGAGTCCGTTCCTGGAATTGAAGACATTTATGTACCTACCTACTGTACTCTAAAGGTACCAGCAACACTGACCCATCGTCGCTCCGGCCTGCCGAACGGGATCAATTATTACCACCGGCTGGATTATGCACGCCCGAGGCAAGGACGACGGCGGCGGAAGGGAGGAACAGGGCAGCAATCCAGGGCGTTCTGACCAGTGTTCACGCCTTATCTTGCATGAAAGAATACCCAGAAGAATGTTTGCTGAGGAGATTCAATGAAGTACTGACTTCGGTAGAATACCTAATCCCCAACATGAAACCAGCCTTGTTAGCGTCTACTACCCAGGAACGCCGTCCTTCTGTAGGTGGACTGGGCTACTCCATAGACAGTACTAGGTGTGCTAGGCAGTGTGGTTGTTTCTAAAGTGCAGTGCCAGCGGCTTAATCAAGTGCCTGGCCATAACGGGGTGGGGTGGGAAAGCACGCTAAGTACCCTATACAGAAAGTATCCGAAAGTACCCACTCATACTTCAGACAGAAGAAGGAAGGGTAGCTCAACCAAGATACGGGTGCTTCGTCGGCCGTTTTTATTATTCTTATTGAGATCCCGCCCATTCTCTGCGCGCGTACTTCTTTCCCACCCAACACCTCTCCGTCTCACATTCACAATATAAGTCCAGTACGCCAATTGGCCGTGCTTCTTCTTCCTTTCAAGAGTCCAATTGTAATTTCGGCTTCCCTTCCAGCACAGTTCTGGTACGCTCTGCTGTCGCCCCTTCACGCATATTGCACAACTAAGAGGATTAATACTAGATACCCGGGAACATAGATCTGGCCGGTGCTTGTGTAAGTTGCTGCTGTGCCCCAATTCCTTTGACCAGATCAGCACAGAGTTGCTTTGGAATGCATGGTCGCGGGAATCTTAACTCTGTATAACGCCATAGCTAATACACGTGCCCGTTGGGGGATTCCAGACATTTGTGTTTCCGTTCAGCTTGTACTTGTTTATAGGCACCTGTGCATTTCCACCGTGGCCCTTTTCGCATAGACTTTTTTGGGCAGTCCAGCGAAAACCCACACCGTCATCGGCGGCCATCCCACGATACAGTCAGCACCCGCTGCATGTACTAGCCGCAAATCCTCCACACACCCTCTCCTAGCAGACACGCACAATTGCCGGCCTGTCTGGTTTCGTAGGAGCTCGAGCCGGGCGTCCACTGTACTTGGATCATCCCCTGACCGTTCTGTTCCGCGTAATCACCTCGAGGGCCTCCTCCCACCTCGCCTCCGCTCAACCACCATCTTCGAGTCCTTTCGGCACGATGCCTTCTCAAACAAACGGCCACGGCTCTGCCAATGGCGGCCGAACAGTGCCTGTTTCCAATGGAAAAGCAACGTGGGCTGAGAAGCACAAAGTCGCGGACCACTTCATTGGCGGCAACAAACTCGAAAATGCACCCCCATCAAAACTCAAAGACTTCGTGACTAGTCACGATGGCCATACCGTCATTACAAATGTAAGATATTACTGCACTGGGTTGCCAATTAGAAAATCGGCTGTAACTGCACTAACACTTGTCTTCGCTAGGTGCTGATCGCCAACAACGGCATTGCAGCCGTGAAGGAGATCCGATCCGTCCGAAAATGGGCCTACGAGACGTTCGGCGACGAAAGAGCCATTCAATTCACCGTCATGGCTACACCCGAAGATCTGGCAGCCAACGCCGACTACATCAGAATGGCGGATCATTATGTTGAGGTTCCCGGTGGCACGAACAATCACAACTACGCCAACGTAGAATTAATAGTCGATATTGCTGAACGAATGAACGTCCACGCCGTGTGGGCAGGATGGTGAGTCTCGGAAAAGGAGATCTTGGCTGCCATTGAGTCTAACGAGTGAACAGGGGACATGCTTCAGAAAACCCTAAGCTGCCCGAATCATTAGCCGCCTCCCCTAAGAAGATTGTCTTCATTGGGCCTCCCGGTTCAGCCATGCGCTCTCTTGGTGACAAGATCTCGTCAACCATCGTCGCACAGCATGCCAATGTTCCATGTATCCCTTGGTCAGGAACTGGTGTAGATTCCGTCGAGGTCGATGATATAGGAATTGTCACAGTTGCCGACGACGTGTATCGCAAAGGATGTGTCTTCTCGTGGGAAGAGGGTCTCCAGAAAGCTAAGGAAATTGGCTTTCCTGTCATGATCAAAGCGTCCGAAGGTGGCGGTGGTAAGGGTATCCGCAAAGCGATGTCTGAGGAAGGTTTTGAACAATTATACAAGGCTGCGGCAAGTGAAATTCCCGGATCTCCCATCTTCATCATGAAGTTAGCCGGCAATGCGCGACATTTGGAGGTTCAATTGCTAGCTGATCAATACGGTAACAACATCTCTCTGTTTGGCAGAGATTGCTCCGTTCAAAGACGACACCAAAAGATCATTGAGGAGGCTCCAGTAACAATTGCCAAACCGCCGACATTCAAGGGAATGGAGGAGGCTGCGGTACGACTCGGTCGCCTTGTCGGCTACGTATCTGCGGGTACAGTCGAATATCTGTACTCTCACGAGGACGATCAATTCTATTTCTTGGAGTTGAACCCTCGTCTCCAGGTCGAGCATCCTACAACCGAAATGGTCAGCGGTGTGAACTTGCCTGTCGCTCAGCTTCAAGTCGCTATGGGTATTCCCTTGCACCGAATTAGTGACATTCGTCTTCTGTACGGTGTGGATCCCAAGACCTCTACCGAGATTGATTTCGAATTTAAGAACTCCCAGAGCGATAAGACACAACGCCGACCACAGCCTCGTGGGCACTGCACAGCCTGCCGTATCACATCAGAAGATCCCGGTGAGGGCTTCAAGCCTTCCAATGGTGTTATGCACGATCTCAACTTCAGGAGTAGTGCAAACGTGTGGGGATACTTCTCCGTCAGTACATCATCCAGTATCCACAGCTTCTCCGACAGTCAGTTCGGTCATATCTTCGCCTATGGAGAGAGCAGAGCCGCTTCACGGAAAAACATGGTAGTCGCCTTGAAGGAACTGAGTATCCGTGGTGACTTCAGAACAACCGTTGAGTATCTTATTAAGTTGCTCGAGACCGAGGCCTTTGAGGATAACACAATCACCACCGGTTGGCTGGATGAATTGATCTCGAAGAGGTTGACCGCTGAGCGGCCTGATCCCATTCTCGCTGTTGTCTGCGGTGCGATAACCAAGGCCCATATCGCTTGTGAGGCAACGATCACCGAGTACCGCGCCGGCCTGGAAAGAGGTCAGGTTCCCTCTAAGGATATTCTCAAGACAGTGTTCCCGATTGACTTCATCTATGAGGGTCACCGTTACAAATTCACGGCTACTCGTGGAGCTGTCGACAGCTATCACCTTTTCATCAACGGATCAAGATGCCAAGTTGGTATCCGACCTTTGAGTGATGGTGGTCTGCTGATCCTGATCAACGGCCGAAGCCACAGCGTCTACTGGAAAGAGGAAGTCGGGGCCACCCGTGTTTCCGTAGACAGCAAAACCTGCCTTCTTGAACAAGAGAACGACCCGACACAGCTGCGAACTCCCAGTCCCGGTAAACTAGTCAAGTACACTGTCGAGAATGGTGAGCACGTCAAAGCTGGTCAGACGTTCGCTGAAGTTGAAGTCATGAAGATGTTTATGCCTTTGATCGCTCAAGAGGACGGCATTGTCCAAATAATCAAGCAGCCTGGGGTCACGATTGAGGCCGGTGACATCCTTGGTATCCTGGCTTTGGACGACCCTACACGTGTTAAGCAGGCTCAGCCTTTCGTTGGTCAGCTCCCAGAGCTCGGTTCACCGCAGGTGGGCGGTAACAAGCCTGCTCAGAGATTTAACAGGCTGTACGCCATCATGGAGAATATCTTGATGGGGTTCGATAACTCTGTCGTTTTGCAACAAGCCTTGAAAGAGATGGTTGAAGTGCTCCGGGATCCCGAGCTCCCTTATGGCGAGTGGGCTGCCCACCACTCTGCACTTCACTCTCGAATGCCCCAGAAGCTTGATGTCACGTTCACTCAGGTGATCGAGAAGTCTAAGACCCGTGGGGTTGAGTTTCCTGCCAAGACTCTTGCCAGAACCTTCACGAAATTCATCTCCGATATGCCATCGGATGAAGCCGAGACCTTGCGCGTCACTCTAGCTCCGTTACTGGACGTGCTTGTCAACTATGCCGACGGGCAGAAGGTCCGAGAGCTTAATGCCATTTCCGCTCTGTTATCTACCTATGCAGATATTGAGTCTCTCTTCGCCAACCGTCGCGCACAGGATGAGGACGTCATTCTCAAGCTTCGTGAAGAGAACAAGGAGGATTACATGAAGGTTATCCAGATTGTTCTCTCCCATAGTCGTGTCGGTTCCAAAAACCATTTGGTACTGGCTCTATTGGATGAGTATCGCCCGAACAAGCCCAACGCCGGGAATGTCGCTAAATATCTCAAACCCGTGCTACGAAGAATGGCTGAGCTCGATTCCCGGTCAACCGCCAAGGTTTCGTTGAAGGCAAGAGAGATCTTGATCCAGTGCGCGTTGCCATCATTAGAAGAGCGAACGGCCCAAATGGAGCACATCTTGCGCTCTTCTGTGGTCGAGAACAAGTATGGCGAGACTGGCTGGGAGCACAGACAGCCAAATCTCGACGTCATTAAGGAAGTCGTCGATTCCAAATACACCGTTTTCGATGTACTCTCCTCTTTCTTCGCCCACGATGATCCGTGGGTTTCGGCCGCTGCGCTAGAGGTCTATATACGTCGGGCTTACCGTGCGTATAATGTTACCAGAGTAGAGTATCATGCGGATGAGAACGATGCGACAAATCCGACATATCTCTCCTGGGACTTCTCATTCCGCAAGACTGGAAAGAATGAATTCGACATCGTTCCCCCGTCGACAAATCCCTCCGTACCCGGCACTCCTAGGGTGGAATTTTCCTTGAACCGCATCAGTTCAGTAAGCGACATCAGCTATCTGGACCATATCTCCGACACAGAACCTGTGCGAAAAGGTGTCATTGTACCATGCAGATATCTAGATGAAGCGGAAGAATGGCTACAAAAGGCCTTGGAAACCTTGCCCTCTAAGAAGACCCGTGCTCCTAGCGCCCTTCCTGATCTCAGTGGCAGGCGCAAGTCAACTAAAGATGATCATGAGCTATCTAATGTCATAAACATTGCGGTCCGAGACGCCGAGTCTACAGATGACCAGGGTATCATCACGAGGATTCGTGCTATGGTGGAAGCCCAACGTGCAGAGTTACACGCACGTCGCATCCGTCGTATCACGTTCGTCTGTGGCCGAAATGATGGATCTTATCCGCGCTACTACACTTTCCGTGGGCCGGAATACCAAGAAGATGACAGCATCCGCCACGTCGAGCCTTCTCTAGCCTTCCAGCTTGAATTGCAGCGTCTTGCTAAGTTCAAGATTACTCCAGTCTTCACCGAGAACAAGAACATTCACGTTTACGAGGCCGTTGGAAAGGGCCTCGAGACTGACAAACGTTATTTCACCCGCGCCGTTATCCGACCTGGGCGTCTGCGAGATGATATCCCGACTGCTGAGTATCTTGTCTCCGAAACAGACCGGGTCATCAACGACATTTTTGATGCGCTAGAGATCATTGGCAACAACAATTCAGATCTCAATCACATGTTCTTGAACTTCTCGCCGGTCTTCCAACTCAAGCCCGAAGAGGTTGAACATTCTCTGCAAGGCTTTCTCGACCGGTTCGGAGCTCGCGCTTGGCGCCTACGTGTTTCTCATGTTGAGATTCGCATCATCTGCACGGATGCTACAACAGGCCTGCCGCTTCCCCTCCGTGTGCTAATCAGCAACACGTCGGGATATGTCATCCAGGTTGAAATTTACGCCGAACGCAAGTCTGAGAAGGGTGAGATGATTTTCCACTCAATTTCTGGCTCCAATAAGGTTGGCACTATGCATCTGATGCCAGTTTCCGCTCCGTACCCCACCAAGAACTGGCTCCAGCCTAAGCGATATAAGGCGCATTTGATGGGCACTCAATATGTATATGATTTCCCGGAGCTCTTCAGACAGGCTGTCGAGAACAGCTGGCTCGAGGTTGTGAAGCAACAACCAGCGCTTGCGGATAAGAAGCCTCCTCACGGCGAATGCATCGACTACAGTGAGCTAGTTCTCGATGACCATGACAAACTGACTGAAGTTTCACGCGAACCTGGTACCAACACCTGCGGTATGGTCGGTTGGGTCATCAATGCTCGCACCCCTGAGTATCCCAAAGGCCGCAAATTTGTGGTAGTCGCCAACGATATTACGTACAAGATTGGCTCCTTCGGACCTAAGGAAGATCATTTCTTCAACAAGTGCACCGAACTAGCCCGAAGCCTAGGCATTCCCCGCATTTATCTTTCTGCCAACTCTGGTGCTCGGCTGGGTGTAGCCGAGGAACTAATTCCGCATTTCAAGGTTGCATGGAATGATCCCAACAAACAGGAATCTGGCTTCAAATACTTGTACCTTGATGAGGCTACCAAGAAGAGATTTGAAGATGGCGCTGCGCGTGACGTGATCACTGAGGAAATCAGTGAGGACGGTGAGCAGCGACATAAAATCGTTGCGATCGTGGGTGCTGAAGATGGTCTCGGTGTGGAATGTCTGCGAGGCTCTGGTCTCATTGCGGGTGCCACCAGTCGAGCCTACAATGACATCTTCACGATCACCCTCATTACCTGCCGATCAATTGGTGAGTAGTCCACTACAAGTTTTCACAGTTCTGTTTAGCTAACAGTTATAGGTATCGGTGCATACCTTGTTCGTCTTGGTCAGCGTGCCATCCAGATTGAAGGCCAGCCAATTATTCTCACTGGTGCTGGTGCTCTGAACAATCTTCTCGGTCGCGAAGTCTATACTTCCAACTTGCAACTTGGTGGCACTCAAATCATGTACCGCAATGGTGTTTCGCACATGACCGCCAATGATGATTTTGCCGGTGTGTCTCAGATTGTTAAGTGGTTGTCATTCATTCCCGCCCAGCGCAATCTTCCAGTTCCGATCGCGCCGAGTGTCGACACCTGGGATCGTGATATTGTGTACACGCCACCTAACAAGCAGCCCTATGATGTGAGATGGCTCATCGGCGGCAAGGAAGATGCCGATGGCTTCCAACCCGGTCTGTTTGACAAGGGCTCTTTTGTAGAGACTCTTGGCGGCTGGGCTCGTACCGTCGTTGTTGGTCGTGCTCGACTTGGTGGTATCCCCATGGGTGTCATCGGTGTTGAGACAAGAACTGTGGAGAATATCACGCCTGCTGATCCTGCCAACCCCGACTCCGTCGAACAGGTTGTCAACGAAGCCGGTGGTGTCTGGTACCCCAACTCTGCCTTCAAGACAGCTCAAGCCATCAATGACTTCAACCATGGTGAACAGCTGCCGCTCATGATCCTTGCTAACTGGAGAGGTTTCTCCGGTGGCCAGCGAGACATGTACAACGAGGTGTTGAAGTACGGTTCCTACATTGTGGACGCTCTTGTCAAGTATGAACAACCCATCTTTGTATACATCCCGCCGTTTGGTGAATTGCGTGGAGGATCTTGGGTCGTAGTGGATCCTACAATCAACCCCACGGCCATGGAAATGTACGCAGATGTCGAATCCCGCGCTGGTGTCCTTGAGCCTGAGGGCATTATTGGCATCAAGTACAAGAAGGATAAGCAACTCGAGACCATGGCTCGTCTTGACCCAACTTACGCTACGCTTAAGAAGCAGGCTGTGGACAAGACCTTGTCTAAAGAGGAGCAAGAGCAGCTGAAGTCGCAAATGACGGCCCGGGAGAGGCAACTCTTACCTATCTACGCGCAAATCAGTATCCAATTTGCCGACCTGCATGATCGCGCCGGTCGCATGAAAGCCAAGGGCACAATCCGTGAGGCTATCGAATGGAAGAACGCCCGTCGCTTCTTCTACTGGCGTGCCCGAAGACGATTGAACGAGGAGTACGTCCTCAAGCGAATGGCGGCTGCAGCTGGATCTACAACAACGGACACTACTAGCATTGTCGCCACAGAAACTCGACAGAAGAATCTGAGCATGCTTGCTGCGTGGTCAGGCATCCCCAACTTCTCTCGTGATGATAAGGAAGTGGCTACCTGGTACGAGAAGAACGACAAGACGATCTCCAGCAAGTTGGACCAGATCAAGGCGGAGACTGTCTCTCAACAGATGGCAGACTTGATGACCAGCGACAAGGCTGCCGCCCTCAAAGGTATCAAGGAGCTGCTACACACGATACCTGTTGGAGAGAGAGAAGAGATTATGAAGTACCTGAAGTGAGCGCGTAAAGGAGAGCAGTGTGATGAAGCATGTATAATAATGTCAATTGGTTAAGGCTATGCGTAAAGGACGGTGTCAAGTGGGTTGATGCTGTTTCATCTTTCAATTATGGACAACATGACTTTCAAGACCGGGTCCAATTCAACACTTGATAGACAAGCGCCTTATATGAGCGGATAAATATAAATATGTTTGGAACAATCTCGAGCCATCAACATGGATTTTTAAGAGTGAAAGTAGCAGTTGTTTATACTAACCGTGATACATCTGATTGTTTGTTGACTGAGTAACGAAGAAGTGGATGTCCTTGCCATCATATCACCGTTACACCATAATTATAACATCCAAATCTAAATAATACCGTAGAAGCAAGCACTCCGTACTCAGCACAAGACAAACGAGACTGAGCACAAATAGTCGGGTTGGTAACTCTACTCTACTCTACTACCCTTAGATGCCCATCACCGCATCCAGCTTTACACCACAATCTAGGAATCCGTAATTACCTACTCTGCAAAATGAACGGTAATATACCTACCTGCCTACAAATAGGTAACGCAAGGGAATGGTTCTTCTATTCATATACAAAGAGTAAGTATAAACAGAATGATTTTCCTCTAGGCACGGCTATGGCGCGGGCGCGGGTTCGGTTTTCTCCTCTATATATCTAAATATCTATCTATTAACCCACCAAGCTTTTTGGCTTGACATGTGTTTTTCCATAACTGCGAGATTAATTAGGTATTCGCGGCTGCTTACACTTCTCAACAAAGCCCGTCTGCTCTCGTAGATAGACGGGGCATCGAGTCGATAGATAGCAGTACAAAAATTAGTATGAGAGTTCATAATAGCATGCACGTTTTTCTCGTCGAAGCAAGGGGTGTGGTGTTTGAGATCATCGTAGGTATCAAGTCCCAAATCGGCTCATGCCCTGACCACATTTTTTACTGTAGGTCACTGCATGCGTAGCATAATACTTGTTTTTAAGTTGCTATCATCTACCTACTAATAGGTTATACCATTGCTGCCGGATTGGAATCTGGTCAGTTTGAACACGTTCAAGCTGCAGCGATTATTGAGCGAACAACATGACCCTCACCCTTGCTTATTAACCAGGCATATTCTAACACTGTGTCCACGACGATGAATACACCCAATGTATCACGGATGAAGCTATCGCGATTGGGATTGTCCGTAAGGACCGGACCGGGGCCGGCCCAGGATTCTGTTAGCTCTGTGATTCTTTTCTTGATAGACAAAGTCGTGGCGATGAATACTCCCACCATGTCTGCATAGCTGAGCCCAGGGGGACTGGCCGCAGCGATGTGCTTGCATTGATGTTTGTGAAGCCCATGGTATCTGTCGTTACTAGCTAGTCTGTTACACCACCCTTCGCAGAATTTGACCCGGCGCTCGTAATCTGGGCTTTCGAAGCGGAATTTGTCTAAAAAAAAAGAATCATGCTACCTAAGTTAGTTACTTTTGCGCAAGGGTACTCTAGTTGTCTCTGAGGATAGGTTTGGGCGTTGATATCGACAGATATATATGAATAGTGGGCTTACGCTGAGAAGGGGACCCAGCTGGCTGAGTCTGTTCGTCGATACAATTATGTATATGCCGCAGTTGTCCGAGCGCTTGTTGCACTCCTGTAAGAAGACCTCACGAACTGACTTCGAGACCCCTCCGTTCAAATGGGCACCCAGACCCTCGAAGAATACGGTGCAAGGAGCGACTTGTCTCGCTTTCTTGAAGATTTCTTCGATAGCTTTAGTGGGCCGAGCGTACTAGTCAAATTACACTGGGGCGTTAGAAAATTCGGTCGTTGAAATGAACTTCTATGTGAGCTACTCACGCAAGATATATGTGGCACATATAACGACGAGACGTGGCCGATGTCCTGACCATGAAGATTGGCCATGATGGTCCTGGCGGTCAAAGTTTTGCCATTACTAGGCGGCCCGTAGAATATAACGCCGCGCTGCCAAGGCCCCCCCTTCTGAGCGTACAAATTACGGGACTAGAAGAACTTGCGGTGCTCCGCGAGGATAGCCCGCTTCATGGCCTCGTCCATGACAATAGAGTTCCACGACAGAGGTTGCCGGAACTGCGAATAGCGAGGGCACACAACGAGGTCCCTCTTCCACTGGCCTTTTTCATACTGCCATGCCTTGACACTCGACTCGTGCCCCCAGGCCCGAGCGGCTGATACCAGTTCATCGTTCCGGGCCCGGTCGTCAGAAAGGATGTACCAGTTGATGTCGCTGTTGTCGCTTTTGATGTCGCCTTTGATGTCCTTTTTAATGTTGATGCCAGCTCTGAAAACGAGGAATTTATAGTCGCTCCAGATGTACCAGAGAGCGCTATAGCAAAGCTTGATACTTGAAGTGGCCACCGGCGGCATCATGACCCCCGGCCCGCTGTGGCTGTCGCCATAGCGGGAAGCATAACCAGCGTGAGCAAAAGCAGCAAGATCTGTTCCATCCGATCCCGGTGCAATAGTCAGCTCGAAGGACGGCCAACGTTCCTTCAGCCACAACACGATCGGAGAATGCGACGGGCCTCCAGACGAGGTTTCGCTCTTCTCGGCACCGCTCTTACCGGCACCGCTCTCCTCGGCACCGTTCTTCTGGGTACCGCTCTTCCCGGCATCGTTCATCCCGGTACCGTTGATCTCGCCACTGCTTATCTCGGCGCCGTTCTTCTCGCCACCGCTTTCCTCGGCACTGCTCATATGGGCGACGTTCATCTGGGCACCGATCTTCTCGGTACCGCTCTTCCTCTTTTTGGCGCCGCTCTTCTCGGCGCCGCTCTTTTTGGCGCCGCCCATCTGGGTATCGCTTTTCTCGGTACCACTTTTCTCGGTACTGCTCTTCTCGGCATCATTCATCTGGGCACCGTTCATCTCGCCACCGCTCTTCTGGGCACCGTTATTCTGGGCACCGTGCATCTGGGCACCGTTCCTCTGGACATCGTGGCTCAGAGGGAATTGGGGGTGGACATTACCCATGTTGGGTAATGGACGGTTCATCGATGAATAAATAACAAGCGAGACTTGGATATTCAATAGTTGTGGTAGCCGCCGGAGACAGCACACCAGTCTGTCAGCCCAGGATGCTTAGATAGTTATGAAAGCGTAGGTACACAAGCCGGTCCCTCTCTGACCCAGCTAAGGCTGTGTAGACGAGCCAAAAAGCAAAGCGAGTATACCGAATGATCTTGGTCTGGTTGGAGTGGTAAGCATGCGGGTTGTGATAATGATCTGCCGGATTCGTGTATGTGATGAAGAGAGCTGTACCAAGAAATGGCTGGATGACTTGAAAGGGGGAGCTGATGGAGACATGCACCTGCTGCGACTTACCATGACTCTGATGTATGTCAATGACACCCAAGGAAGGCTTCATCTTGATATTAGCGTTTTTCATGTACTGCACTGGCCATCAATGTCTTTCACCTCGTGTCGTGACTTCTTATGGCACCGATATGGCATATGTGTGTCAGTAACAATCCACTGCAAAAGCCAGCTGTGCACGGCAGGAACCGTGCTGTTGCATCGACTGGGTTTACCGGATACAGTTACTTCCAATAAGTTATTGCGCCCCAGACTTGTCCTTCTGTCTAAGTCATAGATTTAAGTAGGTACTGACTGCCCACCGTCGAAGAATAGGTCTTTCTCGAACCTTTCGTCTAGACTTAGCAGAGCGCGTGAATACCTAAATACATATAAAGGCAAGGAAGCCTCATTTAGGTAGGGTTCCGCGCATGCTGAGCACAGCTATTGCTATTCAAAGTGAGTCAATCTTGTTGTTTTACAGAGTCGATTGGGAGATTTTGAAGGCGGAGATCAGAAGCAGAGCCAAATGAAGATTTTACATCCCCCAATGCAGCCTGTATGCTACGTTTTCATAGAGCCATGACGACACAATTGAAAAACTATCTCCATAACTTAGAGCTTAGAAGCTATAATCGACCACAATTGCCTTCTCAATAATGGGCGAGGCGTTCGCGACGAAGGCTTTGTGAGCTTGGTCATTGTGAACGTAGAAGTCTCTGTCCGCTATGTTCTCGAATTCGACTACAAAGGCGTATTGGATTCCGCTCTAATACTATAAATTAGACTCGTGGTAGGCCTGTAGTCCCGGGCGGGATCAATGGCTCACCTGTAGACCTTCGGGCGAGTTATCCCTTCCGCCCGTGAAGGACTTGATATACGGTGTTTGTGTGGTAGGATGAAGACATTTGTCTTTGAGTGATAGCATATTGAGGTATGCCTTCGGGGTGCATCAGTTACCTACTTCGAAGCGCGTGCTAGTTTTAGGCTATCTAGGTTGACCACTAACCTCTTCGACTTTGTCAGCAGAAGCGTCAGTCTTGAACTGGAACAACACGAGATGGTTGACAGGCATGATGAAAATGGACCTGATCGAATTCGATGGCACGAGTAAATGTCGGTATGCTGAGATATGCGTTATGAATAGAAAGAGTATGCTAAGGTCAGGATGGAACGATTCCTGGCCCAGCCACGTTGCCGCGCGGGGAAAAGGTCCCAAGGAAAAGGGGCACCGTACTTCGTAGTGTTGGAAGATGTCTACCAATCATGATTGCCGACTACTTAATTACACGCTGCGTCACTTGAGTCTAGCATAAGTACACTTACTTACCTTAAGGCACCTTGAGGTGCTCCGGCCCGCTCCGGTTGACAGCAGTGTCTACTGTAGGTTAGCAAGTCTTAACAAGCGATCCAAGGTCAATCAGTACTAAGAAAGGCGCAAAGAATTGGGACTTGCTATCGTGATGGTGGAGTGTCGAGTCCATGTCAGGTTGGTACCTGCCTACGTATGTAGGCTAGGCTATTTTAAGTAGAGCGCACGGATACTATACTCTTATGTAAGCCTTCGTGCAGCCACCTTTAGTCTGCCTGTATTAGTACTCCGTAGACTCGCATGAAACCGCCTGGGCAATGGCGTGGCCCCATGCAATGCGTCGAGTCCGCTGCTGAATCAGTCCAAGATACCCAGCTATAACATTCTCTAACGATAACAGCGAAATTAACTACATGTTGACCTAGTCGCCTTGATTGGCCGACTCTCGTTCCTTTTTCATCTATCACAGGCCTAGCTTCCCCGGCCTGCTACCTTCATCAGCGCGCGTCGAAGTTATTTCATCTCATCTCATCTCTGCTTGAGCTGGTATCGAGCATCGAAGACGGGCTACGAAGACGAGCGACATGCGCTTCCCTACGATGATATCACCACGGGCCTCCCCGGCCCTTATTTCTCTGCTCACCCTTCTCGCCACGCTTGCCGTCGCCTCCGATGCCGAACCCAGCAAGACCGCGACGGCCTGCACCGCTTCCTCGACATCCGGCTCTTTCTTCGATCTAAGACCCGACGCAGCCATAAAGCCAAAACCCGACGGATCGCGGCCGGCCCACAGTCGCGGCGCGCCTTTGACCGACTACAAGGCAAGGGGATTTGACTACGGCTCCAACTTCACCCTCAATATCTGCAACGCCGTCGTCGAGCCCATCGAGGATGTGAAGGGTGTCGAGGAGAGCAAATGGCAGAACATCAGCGCCTACTACGTCTCACATGGAGATTACTACAGCTTGGGCTTCCAGGACGCTAAACCGAAAACCCGGGGTAAAGAGTTGGTCTTGCAGTACACCGGTGGCTCACCTTGCGGGAAGAAAAGGTCCAAGTCATGGAACCTGAGCAAGAGAGGCGCGGTGCATGCCGGCGCAGCGTACAGAGATTACGAGAACGAGGAAGAAGAGGAAGAGGAAGAGGAAGGGAAGCAGTCGCCGACGACGGCGACAGCAACGACGAGTGGGGGCCAGAGCAGTTGGAGAGATGACGACGATGACGAGGAAGAAGAGGTGCGCAGGAAATCCACGACCATCTTTTTCAGCTGTGACAGGGACACCATCGGGGGCAACGCCCAGGTCTCCTTCATTGCCGTAGATCCTGACGAATGCAACTACGTGTTCAAGGTCAAGTCAGCACACGCCTGTGCCGCCGCCGAGCCCCACAAACCGGGCAGTGTTGGGCCCGGCTCTGTGTTTGCCATCATCTTGGTGGTCGCCGTCCTTGTCTACGTGCTGGGCGGTGTCTTCTACAATCGCACTGTGGGCAATTCCCGCGGTTGGAGACAGCTACCCAACTACACCATGTGGGCAAGCGTCTGGAGTTACATCTGCGTAAGCCCCTTGCGCGCCTCACATGATAACCCAACATCTTGGTCTCGTCTTGATTAACGCTGGTCGCAGGATATATTCGTCATTGCTACGTCGTCATGTGCTCGACTGTTCCCGAGTCGGAGGGGCTACCACTACCTCTCAGGATCCTCGAGCTCGCGGGCCAGAAATAACCGCGACGACGAGAATCGCCTAATCGACCAATACGACGAGGAATGGGAGGATTGATGCTACGGTTTGATGTCTTACGTTCGTAATGTGTGTTTTCATAGACTAAATCGGTTACACTTCTGCCCAACACGGGAGGCGAGGCGGTCGTCCTTTAGGATTCTCTTAACCCGATGGCTGCCGATGGTATGAGCATCTACTATTTTGGGTTACGCATTGGGATCCTTTAGGGAAGTGACATAGAATGGGGGCGGTGCCAACCATCATGTTTCGGCGCTCGCACGATATACCTAGATTCTAGATAAACCCTGTACAACCGTCTCCAGCAATAAGCTGTTTTTTTTTTTCTTTGCTACGGCATTCATATGCACGCTGGCTGAGACAATTGCTGTGTATAAAGGAATTAACAGCTGGACTATTTTGTACTTGCAGTTTTCGCCTCGTGTCGCTGGACTCCCTCTGCTGCACACGTATGAACTTTGTCAGTCCTGATGATCGGATCACATCCGGATCTGCTCCCATGTATCCTTATCTGTATGTACTAAGTTCGTGGGTGTGAATAGGTACCTGAGTCTTGAGTAGGTGCCTACCTACCTCTGAAGTACCTAGTATCCTGCGTCCGTGCCTTCTTGCGTGAGTGCGATTCCCAAGAGTCTGTGTTGCTTCAATCTGAGACAAGCCGTGTTTGATGTCGAGACCAATCAGGCTGGTCCCCAAGCTGTTCCTGAGCCAATCCACAGTCTGGACTCGTCGGGAGATTTACCATGCACGACAGGGGTGCGTTAGCTCCCATGCAACCTTCCCTATCCACATCGTCTCTCGTTATTGGAGCCAGCAGTCGAGTATAAGGGCCCCGAAGTGCGCAATTGTCTCGGCTTGAGACGTCGTTCACCTCAACCGATCTGCTCGACTGGGTGTAGCCAGTTCAGTTCTTTTTCTTCTCCTTTCTAATTGGCGGGTTCTCTTTCTTCTTCATTCGCTTCTTGTGCTCGTCGCAGCTTGTCCTCTCGTTCTTCTCATCTTCCTTTCTTGCATACACCGTTTGTGATGTTCTCTAGTTCTAATTCGCCGTGTTGATCATGGGGTCCTTGGCCTTCGTTTCTCTGGCCCTGTTCCCGGCAGCATTGGCCCAAGTTCAATTTTTAGTATGTTATGCCAAGGTCTTCAAAATCAATAAAAATGGATCGCGGCCACCGTGCTGATGGGGATCAATGATAGGGAGTTGCCATAGCGGGAGGGGAGTTTGGGTGCCAAATTAATGTAAGGCCACCGCCCTACACTGATGAATACTATGAAATCATTTGACTGAGTTGCTACCAGGGGACCTGTCCTCCGACTTCGGCACAATTACCTCTCAAGGATGGACCAACTCAAATGGCCCACTTTGCGAAAGATGATGGGTTCAATCTACTGAGGATTCGTACGGACTACATATCTCCCCTGAGCAGGAGACGGGGACTGACCGTCGACTAGCAACATCGTGGCAGTTCCTTGTGAATAATCAGCTAGGCGGTGACCTTGATGCCACAAATCTTTCAGAGTACGACCAATTGGTGCAATCATGTCTTGACACCGGCGCGCAGTGCATGATTGATATCCACAATTTCGCGCGATGGGACGGGCAAATCATCGGTCAAGGCGGCCCAACAGACGAGCAATTCGCCAGCTTTTGGGGCCAGCTTGCAGGCAAATACGCCACAAATGACAAGATCATCTTCGAGCTCATGAATGAGCCTCACGATCTTGATGTGGGAATTTGGGCGCAAACGTGCCGGAAGGCCGTTGCGGCTATCCGCAAGGCGGGAGCCACGTCTCAAATGATATTGCTTCCTGGCACCGACTTTGACAGCGCGGCGACGTTGGCTTCGACCGGTGGTGCTGATGCGTTGCTGGCGGTCACGAATCCAGATGGGAGCACAGATAATCTCCTCTTGGACATTCACAAATACCTTGATGAGGACAACTCCGGCACTCATGCTGTCTGTAGCACCAACAATGTTGACACCTTCACAGCTCTCGCACTCTATTTACGGAGCAAGGGACGAAGGGGATTCATCAGCGAAACTGGTGCTTCAAGCGATCCCTCTGTAAGTTAAGGGACAGCAGCATACCGGTGGGCCCTGAGAAGCGCACAGCCACTGACAATAGTCGTAGTGTTCTACCGCATTCTGCTCTCAGAATTCGTTCATAAATGCAAATTCGGACGTGTTCGCGGGCCTGGTTGCCTGGGGCGCCGGCAGCTTCGACCCCTCTTACGTCCTTAGTCTGACACCATCAGACCAGGATGGTCGCCTTGTCGATTCCGCACTTATAAGCCAATGTCTTCTTGCGCCTTGGAATAGTGCACATAGCGATAACGGGTCGCCCTCAGCGACTTCCATCGCCACGTCTACTCTACTCCCATCGCCCACGGCAATAATAACTGCGTCGCCGATTTCCCCAACTGCTAAGGCTCCAGATAATGGCGGCAGCAGCGTGAAGCAGAGGCCTGTCATCGACACATCAAATGTGCTTATCATAACAGATACGCAACCGCAGAGCACCCTAGAAACACTTGTGATTGAGACCGGAACGCCGCCGCCACGCTCTGGAGCCGGAGCTCTACTGACGCCGCAGACTGACGATCCCTTTCCAATACCAACACTGGTCTACGCAACTCCTTCACCATCATCAGACGGCGTAGGATCCGTAGTGGTAAGAGCGCTCGCTCTATGGAGTTGTTTACTCATGTCTACTGTTTTGCTCCTCTAGTTAGAGAAACTACAAACATGAGATATAACAAGAGACTGATTTAGTCATCATTTCCCTCCTGGCGCCATGATTGCTCGGCGCATGCAATTTACGCTGCAAACCGTTGGGTGTGACAGTAGTTTATTTACGATTCGTCCGATGCAGGCCTTCTCACCATCCAAGCCATATCAACCCGCGTGACACTGTTTCATCAGGTTTATGGCCCCCTCATTCCTTGCAGCTTATCCGCTAGGACTGTTGTACCGATACAACTTTCGTAGGGGAATGTGAGTAACGTAAGGAGGGCTCTTCTAATATTAGTCTTTCAGGTTTACAGCTCAGTCATACCCCTTACTCCAGCATGGTTCGGGGAGCTGTGGTTTTCAAGAGCTGGTTCATGTTAGGAGACTACCAGACAGCTATACCAGAAAACGTGGTATACTGATTGCCTTGCCTTACAATCACGAAAATTGACTTCGCCTCTCGGATTGCGCAGCTCTAGCTATGAGCACAAACAATAATGAATCCCTTACCGTCCGATTTGATATATAAAACGACCAGGCTTCTATCGGCCTCTACCGTCTCTGCTTTCCCTCTCATCCCAAGCCAGTCTGTTCTTTCAACTTGATACTCTGCAAGTTCACGGCTTGAAACTATCAAAGCAAAGATTTCGAACACACTCCTCCTCGCCCGTCGCTCAACATGACGTCTATCTCCAATCCCCGCTTGCGTATGGAATTCATCGCAAAGCAGTTCCTCACATCGCTGGAAAGGGCGTACAGGGAAGACAACGAGAATCTCATCATAGAAAACTTAGCGCCCGGATGCAAGCGTTGCATCCTACCGCAGTACAAGGGTGCGGCGCGGCTCTTCAGCAACTCGGACTCGCTAACGAACTTCCGGCTCACCAGGGGCATCATCAATATTGCCTCAACGGTAATCTACGATATGATTGTCGACCAGGAAAAGAGGAAAGTTTCGGCGCGTACGACCCAGATCATGACGTGTAAAGACCTCGAGGCAAAGAGACAGGAGACCTGCTGGATCCTGGAATTTGAGTCTGGGAGCATGATGATTGAGAAGATTATCAAATTTGTGGGTGAGACAGATGCGCATGAACGCAACTTGCCTATATGGATTATGTTGTTGGACGTGCCGACATCATTTGGATCATGAGAGCGTCTTGTGTAATGTAATGGGGAGGCTTATTCGATGAAACGGCGGATCTGCCGTCGAACTCTTGCGGTGGAAATAGCCTGAGTGCTGTACGTACAATTCGTGGATAGTACACGTAGTCTGCCTCAAGCGTTGAATTCAATAGATTCTGATGAATTAAGTCACTATGGAACTTGGATCAACTGAGACACAGACTCTAAGCTGCTGCTCGCAGTTGTAGACGCCTCATGTATAAAGATATATTGCTAACATCACGAATTATATATGACTCTTGTTAGAAAGTATTTAGCAGAAAAATACAATACGGCCGGCCGATTTTGACGAGAGATTTGTGATTAAGTAGTACTAAGAACTTCGGAATATAACCTTGAAGGATAGCTCAGGTTTTCTCCAGATATTTAATCCATCTTCATGGTGTTGTTGGCTTAAACTTGATTTGCCCCTCTGTTACTGGTAAGGGCGGCTACTTATTGGTTCAAATATGAGACGCCGCTTATCCGGATTTACCGCCTCACTATATTTATAGGGGCCTCAGGCTGCTCTAGCACCCACCAACCGTTTGGCGCTCCCCCACAGTCCCGCCTTTCAGGGGTCTGTATTCACGATCTAGAACCTGGCATAGCCCCTCCCCCGTCTCACACACGTCATTGTGCCTGCATACCTCCTGATACCTACCGTTCATACAGAACAGCTCACCCAATAGGCAGAATACAATCTAGACTCACATTCTTTGACTCATCTCGCCCAGGGTACCTTCACTCACTTGCTTCTGATCAGGCCGCCCGACGTATTCATATTCATCTACCTACCTATATCCTAGAGCATCCCTGGACGCTCGACCTTTTAGTCGGATCGAAATGCCTGAACTGTCGGAATCTATCGCAGCCGTTCGAGAGGGCGCCAAGGAGGATACCTTCACTTATCTGACTATCCTGCAGTACCATGCGAACACACCTGGGATCTTACCAACGTTGAATGAAGTCCTTCAAGATGCTGATCTCACGCGAGAGATTGGCTGGGATCTTGTCTGGACGCTTATCCCCATCGCTGGCTGTGAGGATTGTCTAGAGACTGTCGCGCGCTTGGGAAATCCTCGCGAGGTTATCATCAAGGTCATGGAAGCGCTGAACGCACTGTCGCGACTAGGAGAGTCCCAGGACGAGATAGATGACGATGAGGAGGAGGACGATGCTTCCCGTTCCACGGCCAAGCCTAGCAGCGTGCCTAATCGTATCATCACCTTGATCGGAATGCTTGCGATTCTTCAGCGCAGGATCAAGACCAAACACCCTTCGCGATTCCTGGGCCCGTCCCTGGTCTCAGTCCTGGATGCTTACCAGCCAACCCCCGAAGTGACAACCGCCGTGATCAACCTGGTCCGATCACTCTCAGGCCGTAGGAGGCCACCTCTTCCCCAGCGCACGTCTAGTATCGATGTAGCAAACCCCGACGAGCACGGTGATATTTCCAAAAATGCGCCCGATCCTGAGGCTGAGCTCGAAGACGATGAGGAGGTGAACCTGAATTGCAGGCTCCTTCAGTCCTTCACCACATGTGTTCTGCAGCGATACGTCAACGAACATGAAATGCAGTGGTCCCCGAGGTTACTGGAACTGTACTATCCTGACAAGATTGTCCCCGGAAGGCCTACGGTCACCAAGGCATTTCGAGAGGACGAGGTATTGCTGAAGCGGGACGCCGTAGTAGGGCAGCTTGTGGTCAGTATCGCCTTTCCCCACCGTCTGACGAGCTTTTACTGATTCTCATCACTGGTGAGTTAAGGCCTTATTACGAGATCTTGGTATCAATGACTGTTCTATAAGCTTTGTTCGAGGTGTGGTGTGTCAGCCAAGCAACACCGATCCCCTGGCACATCTTGATAAACTCAATTCAGTCGATGACATCTCCCTTTCGCAAGGTGGGACTGCAAGTTTGGTTGCCTATTGGATATTCTCGACAGACGCTTTCAGCTCGGACAACCCAAACCCCGAGCTGCATATTTTCCCCGACCACCTGGATATGATGAAGCTATTTCTGGGTTCGGAGCCCAAGGACGAAATCAGCCGTAATCCTGGCGTAGCAGACGCTCTACTGGCCATAGGACTGGGTCTGCACCACAGAGGATTGTTAACGACAACTGACGACAGGCACTATATGATGTATCACCACTACTTGACTCTCATAGCTGTATTCCACCCCAACATCCAGGTCAGGAATGCAGCCACGAGGTTTGCCGGCACCATACTGCACTCTGATCCAGATGATGAAAGCCGCCGCGACATATTGGAAGATCTGCTAGCAAATTGTTCATTTCCGTCTCTGAATGCGTGTGCCATCAGCTGGCTCCAAGAAGAGATTATCACAGCACATAACGATGGAATTTCCAACGTATTTGCATCTCCCGAAACCATCGAGCGACTGCAGCATGATCTCTTCCCAGACGCGCGGGACGCAGCCACCATGGACGGCGATACATTTCTCGATTATTGGGGAGAGAACCAGACGTTCTTTCTCCAAGCCGCGAGTTTCGCATACTTCCTCTTCAATGGTCGCAAAGATCTTGTACCTGTCGGCATGGGCGCGTCGCTCGAACAGCGCTTTGTCGAACCTCTAACTATCGCTGCTACGAAACTTGGGAAGTCTAAAGGGCTAGATGGATATGGCAGCATGCAGCTCGACCTTTTCATAGATCGGCTCGCCAGTCTTGATATCCACTAAATGAGATACCTAGTTCCCTGGTTTCGTCAAAATGATGCTTTGCATAGGACCCTAGATTTGAGGATTGGAAGCAAAGGATTCGATGGGGTTTCGCACTGATGATACCCGATGAATGTATCACTGCTTCAGCCTGAGTACTCTGTGTCACAAAGAAAATTCATTGCACCGTGCCGTAGCATCCATTATGGCGACGAATCGGTTACCTCGCGCCACCGCCCACCTACCGAGAGCCCAATCTACGGCTTCGCTAGCAAAGTGAGTCAGATGAGCAAGTGCTCGGTAAACTAGAAAAAATGTGCGGTTCTGGTATAACAAGAAATAGGGCGCATTTAAATTTGTATAAAACTTCTAATCTGCAAGGCCATTGGTGTAACTCCGGGAGTAGGCATCATGCAAACATTTATTAATGGCGAGGCTCCGGAGCGGGTTGGAGAGACGTGCTGACTCACTAGGTAGCATTGTTTTACAAGTTCCAGCCTTTGACAAGAACAACTAATTCGGTAAGTTTCCGGTTACCGATCCTATGCAAGGATGCAATGCTTTTAGGAAGTCACACCCTGGCTTCTCCGTTTGTTTATGAATGCAATAGCGGGGTGTTCGCCGCCATGTGTCTGCGCATCCATTGTCCAATAGGAGGCCTAGTCACAGGCAATATCAGCCGCGTGGCTATCGGCAACTTCACCGGTGTACAAATTAGGGATGAAAGGCGTTGTAGATAATATCACCAGCCGCCTGGTTTGCCCCATCGGTTCGTTCACCGCAAACCTACTCATCCGCCCTTAATCGGATGAGGGGAAGATTAGATCCCTGGTATTGTCCGTTCGGGTATATAATGCAAGCCCCGTCTTATATCCTCACCTCAACCAGGAACAGAGAAGAAACGCTGGCTGGCTACGTTCTCTATTTCCTATCCTAATAAGCTCAACTGACTGCGAGAATCATGTTCAGCGCTCTCTGCGGGTTGTGTATTGCCCTCTTCGGGCTTAATATCAGCGTCTACGGAGCCAAGCACAAGCTTGTCGTCGGAACCTTCAGCGTGGACTACCTCTATACCGTTGAATATGATGATGAAACGGGCAGCTTGACACAAATTGCAAAGAGTCCATCGTCTGCTGCCAGTTCGTGGATTACGTTGAACGTGAGTATCGCCGTCTTATCCACATAGCTGATATCATCAGTCTATTGATCCTGATCACATCTCAAATACCGCAGCACGATAAAACCAAATTATACGGAACGGACTGGAACGCAGATACGCCAACCTGGGTAAGCTACGACGTGTCCGACCCAACCAACATCAAGGTCGAGGCCAGGATCCCCGCAGGCAAGCAGTGCTCGGGCTCGAAGAGCATATTCGCACTCGCGGCTCAGAAGCCGCCGTATTCGGTCTACGGGAACTACTACTACGGCAACGCGTGGTGCAGCACGGTGCTCGGGGTCGACGAGTACGGGACGCTGAACGACGTGTTCCAGGAATACACGTACGGGCCGGGGTCCGCCGTCCACGGGACCGCGATCACGCCCGACGGGAAATACCTGCTGTCCGCGGACACGAAGGGGAATTTCATCTGGACGCACAGCATCGACCCGAATATGGGAGTTCTGTCCAACGTGAACATCACCGCGGGCCCGTCCGAGGGGTCTGGCCCCCGCCACATCACGGTGCACCCGCACGGCAAGTACGCGTACGTCGTGTTCGAGGAGTCCAGCCAGGTAGGCCAGTACGCGGTCAGCGCGACCGGCGGCCTCCAGCTCGCTGGCGCCACGTACCCTTTGCTGCCCGAGGGCTATAACGCAGCGGACTACTGGGCCGACGAAGTCGCGCTGTCGAAGACAAATAAGTATCTCTGGGCGACGAACCGCGCGCGGAATAACAACCAGAAAGGGTATATATCCGCGTTCGAGGTGAAAGAGTCCGGCGAGATCGCGCGCCAGATGTTCATCAACGTGACGAGCACGAGTGGCGGGTTCGCGAACGCCGTGGCGCCGAGCTTGTTTGATGATTCGGTTGCTGCGCTGACGGATAACTCGACTGGGTTCGTGGAGATCTGGAATGTTGACCGCGGTGTGGTTGCGCATTTGGATATTAAGGATGGTCAGGGATGTTGTGCGAATGCGGTTTGGCTGGATTGATGGGAGGGATGGGGAGGAGATATGTGAGCCTTCGCTATGAGGGAAATGCCTACGTGGTGTTACTCGAACTGAGAGCTAAGTTTATAGCCCAGTCTTCTCGAGAGGTAGGTAGTTGCGTTGAATTTACATAGCCGCAGTTGTGGCAGTTTTGGATCATATGCACAGCTCATGTGCGTACAGGAATATTCGACAAGATCATTTCACGATCGTATGGTGTTGTCATAATCATCTTCGTGGCATCCGCAGTCTGCCATTGAGTGAGGCTCACTCTCATAGTGACGCGGGCTGCGTCTTCCAACATGCCGACGTACCAATTTTGGGCCTCGCCTCGAAGAATTTGTAGGAAATTATCTTATTCAACTGTTTGCTTCGCAGGGTCCTTCGCATGCTGTCCAACAGACTAAATGGCAAGATCGACAACACGTTAATGGACGTCTCTAGAAAAGGAGATGTACTCTGATAGTAAATCGTGCTAGAGCCGAATTCAAATCTCTTGTACTAGGAGGTAGGTAGTATCGACGTGTTTCCCGCTTCTGTTATGGTCCTTCCATTCTCCGTACGAGTGATTCTTCCTTCGTATTCCCGGCGGCTGTGCCTTCTCCTTTCGCCGCGCGCTTACGTACGTACTTCTTTCTCTCTGTTCCATCTTCGGGCTAATCATGCGAAGGCCCTTGCCTTCGCAACCATCTCTCTCCTCTTTCTATAACGTTCTTGTCTCACTTTTCTTCTACCTAGTCTTTTTCGGCTTCACCACAGCACCGATCTACTACTAAACACTCTTGAAAGCACTTGTGAAAGTGTGTCATTAACACAACACGACGGAATCGTGAGCTCGACTAAGGGAGAATATAAAAATCTATTATCGGTGCGCCCGTGTGAGTGGCAAAATGAAGCAAATGCTTATACATGCTAATGAGGGTATCGTTGCCCCCTGCGCGAAGGCAAAGCGTTTCAAAAAATCGCTAATATATGATGTGTCAAAACACTGGCTAAAAGCTATAGCCAAGGTCCCTGTCATTTAACTCCTCCATACCCATTTCCAATATCTGTGCCTTTGTCCTTCTATACATTCTTTACCTAACCAGTCTAGCCCATGCTGGTCCAGCCCAATCCCTTCTGTCAAAGTTGAGAGAAGCAAGCAAATCCCTAAAATTCAAAACGCATCATCTGCCCATACCGCCGCCACGATGGCAGTAGCGAGAAGACAGGCGTGAGCGGGCCGAGACAGGGTGGCGCGCCCGAGGCAAACCAGCCCGGTAGGAGATCGTGAAAGCGCACCGTGTCGGTGAGTTGCAGACGAGGATGCAGAGCGGCGATATCCTCGCCATCGTCAACGCTCCACTTCATGCGCACCCCCGTACCGCGAAACAACGGGATGAAGTCATGATACCGCGTCATGATGGTGCCGACAATATCCAGCACGATCTGGCTGCCAGCCGGAGCATGATCAACAAGCTTGCAAAGCAGCTTTGCGCCCTCTTCCGGCTCCAGGTACGGGAACAGACCCTCTGCCACCACTAGTAACGGTCTGTCGCGCGGCACCGCCTCAGCCCAGGCATCGACGTCGGCATCAGCGCCGACCGAGGCTGCAAGTAGACGATAGTCCCACGGCTCGGCATCGGCTCGACCAGCCCCACGCGGAGCGCCCATTGTCGGATCAGGAACCAAGCGATGACGCAAGCTAACGACCTCGGGGCGATCAACATCAACCCAGCGGACATTGGCACCACAACTCGGACGCAAACGTAACGCACGCATATCCAGGCCGCAGGCGAGATGCAGCACAGCAACAGGGGTGTTAGTTTTCGCATGCGTGTCTATGAAGGCCCGGCACCAGGCGTCGAGCTGACGCGTGCGCACGGCTGTGTACGCGCCATAGCGCCGGTCGCTCGGCAGCATGTTCGGCCGCAGCGAGTCGGTGGCGATGCGGTCGAGGATGGCACGCGCGTAGACATCGCCGACAACCGGCTTCTCGGACTCGGCGTCCTGCGCCCGCGTCCACAGCGTCACTATCATGGTCTGCTCGACGGGGCTTAGTTTTATTTTGATTGGGCCGACTGCTTCAGTTTCTGCCTCTGCCTCCGCCGTGTCATTCTGCGTTATGTCTTGCGCTTTTGTTATTTTTGAGGCTCCTGCTGCCACCGCCGCCGGCGGGTCATCGTCATTAGTTGCCATCATGTCTTGTTCGTTACCGAGAGGGCACCTTGGAGGACTGAGGCATAGAGAGATAGTCAGGACGACAGTGAGAACGAAGGGGATGAGGAACCCGGTGATTATAGTGGTTGGCTGAGAGTTCGCCCTCTACACCTCAAACACAACTTACATTATATATACACACGTTACGATAGGTTGTTTAAATACCTACACCACCCTACCCCTACCTCATTCTACATCACACGTTGGCCTACTTGCATAAATACCGTACCTACCCAGTCTTACCAACCAAGGACAGGGTCTCCATCATCCATCCCCGGCTGACAATCCTCCGGGGAGACAAATGCTGTCCGTGCCACTGGGTAGGTACCGATGCTATAGTGGATTTGGAGAGGCCGGGCTTCGTCCCATATAAAGCCGCACAGACTGTTACAGAGCTGTCAGGGAAGAAAGACAGAGAGAGAAGACAGCGGGAGAGCCGTTCACTTGCCGGCGCTACGAAAAGAACACTGCGTTTCACTCCGTACTTTCCTCCGTACACTAACACTACAGTAGTGTACAGTATGTGGTACATTAGTGCCCTTGCCCTGTCCTGCTCTTCCCTGGTCCGTTTTTCTGCCCAGGGAGGTTTGATGTTGCGCGCGCTCACCGCTCGTCATACTTTTGTCACGAGAGCGAGATGCGCATATGCAGGGTTACTTTTCGCTTGCCCGAGAGAGAGTTGATAGCTGGATAGCCCAGTCTCGGCGTCGGCGTCATTTCCCACGTAAGGGAGTGCGCGCCGTTCCGCGGCAAGGAGAAAAAAAAAGTGAAGCGGGCGTTGGCTCTGATGCATGGCTGGCGCGTGGAGAACCCTTACCCTTTTTTCCCTGCCAGCTTCCTTTCTCCTTGGCGTGATCGTCGGCCTGCAGCATGCCTTTCCCCAACAGGCACATGTGCTACCGAGACTGGTTAGGTTCAGTATGCAGTGTATGCACGCTCACACGTGTTGGGCCTAGTCTAGTCACAGACGTGCTGGCTAGGCTAGGGTTGCCATTTTTCACTTTAACGGAAACATGGTGTCAACGTTGTGGTTAGTGTAGATGGGAGATGGGGTTGGTGATGAGTGGGGTGTGGTGTACGAAGTAAGTAGTGCAGCCTCGGGAATTTATGAACGGAGTTTTGGACAGAGCATGACAGCTAACGCATAAATAGGTAGATGTATACCTGTAGGTCGTGAGTGTATAAGTGTGTGATTATTGGTAGGTATTATCGTGATAGATACACTACCTACTCCGTACCTCCCTACTTATTTTCACAACGTTACTCACATGGTGTCCGTAGGCTAGGCTACAATTACTGCCTGCCGGATATTCATCAAGATGGTGATAATTACCGTACACGATATTTCCCTTGCTTTCAAGCTGCAAGGGTTTATCCTTCCCCAGCCACGAGGTTGATCGAACTGTTTTGTTAGCTGCACTGCACCCTGTTCAGTACTCCGTACCGCCCTGTTCATGCCGAACGGCGATCATCCCAGGTTTTGCGTATGGTACACTACGGTACCGTACACTGTACTCCCCTTTCCCATATCAGAACCCATGTTGATTACAAGCAGCAGAACACCAGGATTGTATGTAACTTGGCATGTTAACTGGGTATGTACGGCATTACCGGTATGTATGTACGGTATATATATGTACTGAATTATATCTCCGCTTACAACCTCGGTACAGAGTACAGTTTGTGGATAGATACACTCGATACAGGCTTCGTATTCTACTTCGTGAGCTCTGTAGTCAAGTGGTAAGGTAAGTAAGGAGGTAAGTATGCATCGGAATTCCGAACTCCCAAGCCAAGCCACAGCATATCAAAGGTCCTACAGAGTATTATGCCGTGCTATGCCGTGCTACCTACCATAATACTTCGTAAGTACCGTCAGTATGCATGTATGCACGTTATGTCGTACCCTACCCCGTCGACATTTGACCACGTGTGAGGCGCATTTTGACATCTTACCACCCCTCCCGTCTCTCGTGGATCCCATCACCGCATGGTAAGCTTGGGACGGGCAAGCTGGCGTTTTGTAATTGGCAAGTTTTGATAATTGGTCACTTCTACAACAAGCAATCTCCCGTCGTTGACGTGGCCTGTGAGATAGGAGATACCTTCCTCTTGTCTTACCAACAACAATTACATACGACAACACCTCACTTAGCAAGTTAAGTAGGTAAGTCAAACATGCGTGTGTGAGTCTGGTGTAAATCATATGTCACAGGTCACAACTCCAACGTAACAAGACAGACATTATCAGTATCAGTATCAACATCAATATCATTATCATCATTACTATTAAAACATATAGGTACAACATCATAACCTCACAACCGACTGCGCATCCTCCGTAACCCTCAAATCGTCCTCCATGGCGCTCTTCAGCCAGCAGTAGTTGAGGTCGGTCCCCTGCGGCCCGACGTTGTACCAGATAGCGCCCACGCAGTTAGCGTCATCCGCGCAGAGACTCACGCACGCCTGCATCGTCGCCGCCTCCGGGTTCGCAATGTCCTTCCCCTGGTGCGCCACGCCGCACTCTAGCCGGAACTTGGCCCCCGTGTCGGGGTCCGTGTACGTGCTCCCGTCGGCGCCGATGCAGATCCGCGATGACGGGGAATATGTAGATGAAGGTTGTGTTGATGTTGTCGTTGTTGTTGATGGTGGTGGCGGTGGCGGTGGTGCTGTTGTCGTTGTCGTCGTTGGCTTCGGTGGCGGCGGGGGTGCTTGACTTGTTGTCGTTGTTGTTGGAGGCGGCTGCGAAGGATGCGTGTCAGTAGCTGAAGGTCGTTCCGTGACGAAGACGGTAGATGTAGAAATCACAGCAGCGGCGGGTATGTTGGCGTGAGAGCTGGGTGAGGAATCGCCCTCGCCCTTTTCCGTAGCTGCCGGAGAGATCCGGCTCGAGGACGAAGGCGTCGCGGTCTCGGAAGAGCCAGCAGAAGAAGAAGCGCCAACCTCCGTGTATACCGTTTCGGTAGCAATGACAGGAGGTGTTGTCGGAGAGGGACTGCTGCTTACTTGTCCGCCGCCTGACGACGCCGATTCTGGAGTTGTACTGCGAGCCAAGGAATGTGGTTAGTTCTGTAAATCCAAATTTCGCAGAGCGCTGATCCATATCAAGTGTAAGTAAATTCTACTTACGAGAGCTTCTTATGCTGCTGCGTCAAACTCACAGCGACACCAACAACAACACCAGCAAGAGCGACGATCGCCACCGCAACGACAATCCAAAACGTCCTCTTGCGCAGCCCGCAGATCATCGTCCGCCTCGTCTTCGGGGCTGCATGGCTTAGCTCGGCGTCGTTTAACGCAGCACCGCCGCTCTGTTTCCGAAACGACTCCGAGTCCCAACTCGTCACTGGGTTTCGAAACCTCTCATCCGGACTGACGACCCGCGGCCCGTCGACGTGGATCAGGCCCGGCTGCGTCCGCTGTATGTCCGGTCTGCCGACCTCGAGGCCCTCTGGCGGGAAATGCACCTCCAGGTCCGAGGTATCCCGCTTCCCCGCGGGGAGCATCTTGCGTCCGCCGAAGCTCCCGGCCCGAAGTGAGAGGGATCTTCGCGTGCCGTCCGGAGTTTATCTATCTGTAGTGTACCGGTCCTCCGTAGGAAGCAAGTACCGTAGATAGGTAAAATGAATTAGACCCAGCTTGGCAGATACGCGCTTCCGATGCCGATGCCGTTGGGACGACGACGACGTGTAAGTCGCGAGAACGAGCATGCGCCCCAAACAGATGATGACGATTTCGGAAGCGAACGTCCCGTAGAATACGCAGTAGGAATTGGCTAATGATTAGACCAAGTTCACACGCCCCAAGATGAATGAATCTAATGCTGCTATATCCACAATGGTAGGATCAGTTTGCGGGACTGCCAAAAGAGAGGCTTGAGCTCTTTGGGGATCGCGGGCTTCTGTCTCAATCTCACTTAGCAGTTTGAGGCTTTCACAGAGACGAGGGACAGTGACCCAGCAGCACGACGGCGATATTCCAATAAGAAGGTAAATTCTGCGTATTCCATTACAGTAGATTTATTTTCTTCTCCCATTCTTCTTGTGTTTCCCAGAGATGCAGCACCAAGGGGCACGATGGCAACAGACGCTGCTGCGCTTGTGTAACTTCATCATTTCCAACCCCTATAAGATATTGGGATATGAGTTCCATTGCTACTACAATGTACCGGTAGCTGTTCGACAGCGTGCCATTCTGGCCCCTTGCGGATTTCCCATATTGAAAGTAATACCTCTCAGCTCTTCTCTAAACTCATGCCAAGTTGCGCAGTAGTGTAACTACCAGCTGGGGGGCTTCATTTAGCAACAGCAGGTCCCCAGAATCCGGAGTGGTAAGCGACAGAGGCACATGGGCGCGATTACCACCTCCCCGTTTCGGGCTGGTCGGCGTCCCTTGCTAGCTACATTGTACATAGTGCCAACGTCCCCACTAGTGTAGGAAGTGCTGCTGTGCCTCTTCCAACTTCGATCAAGCGGTACTACGGAGTTTGGTGTGGCGTGTTGGATTCTTTCGTAAAAGCTCCCATCAGGTTAGCATATTGAACAAAGTCTATACGAGTGAAAGAAAAAGAAGGGTCTAAGGCGCACGTGGCATAGTGAAGGATGAAGAGGAAGTTTTGAGAACTTTGGTCTGTGAGGCTTTGTATCAAACCATAGGTACTCGCTAAATTCAACAACAACAAGGCAGGCTTTCCTAGACGGAGATTGCCGGGGATTAAGTTACCTGGCCAAGACGTCTTGGCCCTGAAGGTATGGCTCGCTGGGCTAATGCGGCAAGCTGCGTTGTGTGTCTTGTAAGTTGATCCGCGCGCTACCGAGTAATTAGATCAACTCGTCAGTTGCTATATCAACGTCTGAAGTATTAGGTATATGTATATAACATCGGCATACAACTTAATTGCACTAAGTCAGATCAAGAGAATGAAGACGTTCTTGAATATCGCTTCTGTGTGAAGTATCACGAGTAGGTATTTAGAACCCACCGGATAAATCCTACCGAATCCTATGACCTAATATGGATTCTAAACCGGAGCAACCCTATCGTCCTACCGTAGTTACCTATTTCATACACCTAGCGACGATGTACTCTTGTATCGCTGTTATTCTTATCGTGTGACGTCTTTCCTCACTCCTTAGCTTCCGCATCGTTAATCCGTTGTGTCTAAGCCACTTATAGGAATCGCTTAGTACCAACGGCGAGCTTTGCATAGTAGATTCTTCCTACATAATGCAAGGAATCGCTTTTATAAAACAAAGTTGTCGGATAGTTTACGTCATCTCAGCCAAGGCTCTTTCAATGGTCCCTGGCGGAGTTCCCGATAAACGCTGGCCCCCATCCTTCTTGGACCGATACCACATGACACCCCGGCCACTGTCACATTGATAACGTCTCTCAACGTCAAGTTCCGATTCAGCTTGTAGATCACGCCTCATGCACACATACACCACACGGTTTCATATATGCCCCTATCTTATTGATGTACATATTGCATGATAGGAAATGGGTAAAAAGTTTCGGGATCACACGTCACATAGCAGAGAGGTCTAGACCCTAGTTTAGACAGCCATTATGGACTTTCCTGTAGTCAGGTGTTGAACCTGAATCAAAAGCTAAGAAACGGTTAGAAATCCCTGGAACCCACGTGTTCCTTAGCCAAGCCAGCCTCATTGTGGAAAAGTCCTTTTATCTCGGACCGCGCGGCAAGCGCGGCAGCACTCGGTTCAACTTGCTACTCTAAATTGAACACTGGATAACAGTGCGACTGATTTGTGATATGCATTGTAAAGGAACGTAGTCCTATCTGTTCGTGAGAATCCGGTTGATAGCTTGCTCGCTTCAGAGAATATCATCGGAATAAGACTCACAACTACTAGGAGGCAGTAGATCTTCATAAAAATACGTAATTCCAATACAATTCGTCTTTATAGCAAGATCTCTTACAATCAACTCAAAATCAAAAGTCTAGTCCCTCGCCGTAGATTTTAGAAGAAGGACTGCGAAACGTGCAGTGAGAAAGAGTTACATTCATTCTCACATGCTCTTCGTAACACTTACACTATATCTAATTTCCTTCTCATTACTACCGTTTCACAAGCCGTCAATTGACCAACCAGCAATCCAACCTACCAGCCAACCAACTACCGTCCATTACAAACATCAATCTCAAAATTCCCAAAACCGGAAAGTCTCACAAAGGCCACGTACCTCGCACAAGCACGCCTTACATAGGTAGCCCTGCTTACCCTCAGCTACCAGCTAGCCTTAATTGCGTAACCACACAGCTGGGCCCTACGTACTGTACAAACAAACAAGGGCTGCCTAGTCGCCAGTCTAGTCATCAGCCCTATCTGTCAATGGCCGGGATCCGATCCGACAGAAAGGGAAATGAATAAGAACAAAGACCTTCTTGGTTCTTCAATTTGTTTTTTGCGATGCGTGACCCAGCTTAATTACCGCGTACGCGTACCAAGAAGAAAGCAAGAGTAAGAGCAAAGAAATTACGTGTTCCCAAGCACAAGGTAACACATACACACACACAACCGCGCACACGGGTCCGAACCCTTGCCCGAGTCCGAGTCCGAGTCGTCACGTAAACGTCCGGAGCCGGAGAGGGTGTGACTCACGAAGAGATTGGATTGGATATTGGGCAAGTCGTCATTGGTCTGTATGTACACTTCCTTTGCAGACACGACGACTGGTTTCTGTCTGAACCGCCATTTGAAGGAATACTCCCTCACAAGACCTAATCGGATGCAAGCCGCTTAATTTTACGAGCTTCTGGGGTCGGATTATAAATTACTGCTATTAAATACTTACTGTAAGGTGTATAACAGGATCGTGATATCCAACATTTTGAAAACATTTTGAAGCCTTTGCCAGGCCAAATAGCGATGACAAAGCAGTACCCGTCTCCATGATCGTAGTCAAGCCCAGGTGTTATGGCAGCCACTGGCCCAACCATCTCGACAACAGTATCACAATGCACATGAATAAGACATATCACATAATCAAAATGAGTATGTAGTTTGAGTGGGTAACTTCTGGTATTCTTTCAGTGACAGGGGAATATCTAATACCTAGAGAGCGAGTTAAAGCTAGATCCGTCCACCAGGTCAACGCATGAGTGTCTGCCCCCGATTGCCAAACTATCTGATCCAACAAGAAGAGAGTCCCGAACACGCCGACAAATCCTTTCATCATTAACGTCCCAAGGCCTCCCAAGAATAAAATAAAACCGCCTATCAGCAACAAGAGAGGACAGAATAAAGTGAAAATGTTGGCAGACACTCAAGACGAAATACCTGTGGATGGTGGAGGATGAGCTTAAACCACAAGAGGCAGCATCGGAAGAAGCCCTAATGTGCTTCTTGCCAATGGCCAACCCACTCAACGCCAGCAAAGTCGTGGCGTTTCTCGCGCCAGTTCCAATCTCGGCTCTTGAACCACTGGCGACCGCGTGACACCGAACGGTCCTGATTCCATTTATGACCGTGATGATGCGCATTATCCCAAATTCCCATGCCGATCCCGTAGTTGTTGAAATTATGGCCAGCCTGTCGTCGCGACTTCGGACTGACATTGATCGATTTGGGTTCTGATGACGCAACGAAAGCCCTGCGTCGGTCTCCCAAGGCGCTCCATTTATCCATTGCGTTGCGTTTGGGTGGTGGTGAATAACGTGGGGGAGACTGCGCAAGTTTCTTGACAGAGACGGGGCTTTCGAAGAAAAAGACACCAGCAACCATGTCCCCGTCGATGTCATTCGAAGTTGCGCCACTAGCGAGCGAAGCCTCAGGCTTCTCGTCGGACGCTGGCGCCCCGTCGGATACCAGATCCTGTTCAGTGACGACCGCCTCGGTCTTACTATCGTGGCTCCATGTTCGGCTGTTCAGCTCTTTCAACTCCTCAAGCTGTCGAGTTCGTTCCTCCTCTTCCTCTTCGACGTCCTCCTCCCACATCTCACTCCAACTCTTCGATACCGTATCGCCTTTGCGTCCGAAGGCCATAGACATTGCGCTCAAGGCTGGCTTCGGTCTGGTTACATTGATAGGCAAGGAACCGGCGACAGGACCTTGGATGGGAGCGCGGCATGGAACCTCAACTGGACGGGACAAACCAAGCGAGTTTACGGATGTAGCGAAGTTGGATGTGAGCACAGATGAGATGGATGGCGTCAAAACGGAGCTAGTGCACCAATCTGTAGTGCCCTGAGACTTAGGAAACAAGTCTTCGGAGGTGTAACTTTCATTGTCGGGGATAGCACTGAGTTGACGGATAGGCTGGACAGTAGCGTGAAGAGCTTTAGCCCATGGAAACGCCCCTTGGTCGATTTGAGGACTCTGGATCGAGGGTGTGCGGAGAGGTTCACGATTGGCGGTAGCCAGAGTGGTGCGCTCCGTACAGCAGAAATCGTCGTCACCCTCATCAAGCGTCGTGAAGCTGACGGCTCGGCAAAGAGCATCCCGAGCACCTTCCAGCGACCGTTTGCGGGGATCCAGGTTCATGCACTCGACAATCACCTCGTAGGTGTCTTGGGACATTGACGGGAAGACATCGAAAAGAGACTGCTTGTCGCGAGAGAAGTCCAGGAACAAAGGATCGGCTTCGGTAGGGGTCGTGAAAGGATTGCGTGAGAACAGAATGTTCAGCAGACAAATGCCAATAGCCCAGATATCTGCCTGTGCAGGCGAATACCCAGCACCGGCTGAATCGTATTGCTCAGGTGACATATATCGATCGCTGCCCACAGTCGTCTCGTAGCTCCAATTCGCTGTAGTAGCCAATCCGAAGTCACCTAGTTTCATGGCACCCGACTCGGTGAGGAAGATGTTCTCAGGTTTGATGTCTCGGTGATATATGCCTTTCGAATGCATATATGACACCGCGTCAACAAGCTGCAACATGAATGCACGAACATGTTTGGTCTCTAAGGGGCCATATCCGGTGCGGATGGCCTCGTAAAGATCGCCTTGAGAGCAATACTCCAGAACCAAGAACAGATGGGCATCAGTCTCAAAGGAGTGAACCAAGTTAACGATGTTTGGATGTGAGCCAAGACAGCGATGGCTAAGGAGCTCCTCGGATCTTTCGTCAACAGCGAATTCCAGGCCAGCGTCGTTAGCGGCTGCCCGCTTGGTCATGCACTTGATGGCCACAAGGTCATTTGTCTTTATGTCCCTAGCAAGAAAGACCATTCCAAACGAGCCATGGTTGAGTGGGGAGAGAGTCTGGAACCTCCCGTCGAGTAGAACGCCATCGTGAAAGTTGTTCCGCAAGCATTCCATGACGCTGTCTCAACGGGAGACCAGGATTTAGACGAAACAATAAGGAATGATATCTCTGCCGAGATCACTTATGAAAGCAAGATGTACAGCTCCTGTATGCCTGACCGTCTATTTTGTTGCGGGTATTGGAGCTCTGATGAAAATGAAGATGATTACTTTTTCAGTGTACAGTTTTTTGAATTTTAACAGAACAGTGAGAGCCGAGTGTCTTCAAGGAGGTCAAGTGGCCGGGCAAAAAGAAAAGATGATTGGTTGCGCGATGCGACTAAACAGATGCAATATACAGGTTTTCGAGAGTGGAAGAAAGCAACATAACACTCCAGGTCGTTAACGGGTCAGAGGCTCATCGAAGGTATTCGGTATGTGGACAAATGGAAAGGAAGAAGATAATCGTGAACAGTACTGGCGGACAGGGAGTCCAGAGAAATGAAAGTAAAAGTCGTTATGAGGACATGAGTATGATTTATGAGAATCGAAAAAGTGTCCCGTGTTGGAACGTAGTAGTAAGACGAAAGGCGACCCGAGTCGTTCGGTGGTGACAGAGGCAGGTGTGTGTTATCAGGCGTATAGGTTAACACAATCGCGAGGCACTAAAGGCCGAAGGCGGAGTTCCTGCGATATCAACACCGAAACCGACTTGATTAAAGACTCATTCGATGAGATGAGCACGCAACGTCAACGATGAGTATTCTTTTTGCGATCGAACTGAGCCGGACGGCTTCTAAGGAGTTCACTGGAGCTGCGAGAGGGTCTAGGTGGGACGGCAAGAGGAAGTCGAGGATAATCGAACGGACAGACGGGACGTTCGACTATGGTGTTACTATGACTCGACGGGCCGGATGATGGTAGATATGACTCCTCAAGCCCTCTGCACAACCGGAGATTGCGATGGTTGTTTATGTATTGATGATGGGAGGGTTGACCTGGGCCAGAAAACGGATCCGAGCTGGCAATGGAGTCGGGGCGGGTGTGACGTGGTCAGGTGGTCAGCACGCTATCCGATCGGAGTGGATGTCTTTGGAACTGAAGTGGCGGCAGCGGTGTTGTACCACGAATCGACGGGCGGCGTGTAAGACGATTATAGCGGTGGTATCAACAAAGGGGGCAATCACAGAGGACGAATTGCTTAAATTGAGCTTAAGCTCGTGATGCAGGAGCGGAGCTGCTGAAAGGACCTTTACGTTGGCTCAAAGGGAGCAGCGGCTTGTTGTCTGCAGTTGTCTAGGAGGCAGGGACCGGATGCTTGGATTGGCTGGCCGGCTTAACTAGTTGGCTCGGAAGTGGTGCAGATGCTCTCGTCACGGACCGATGATTGTCTTGTCGAAACCGAAGCACGGCGTGGCTGATGCTGCAATGGCAAAGGAGAGGGAAAGAGAGGCAGAGAGTGACGATGTGAAGGATACAGGTGGACGAGGGTAGATAAAAGAGGAAACAGGTCGGCAGGCTAAGGATTCGATAAAGAGAAGAGCGGTAGGAAAAGGGCAGGAGACGGACGGGTTGGAAGGGTTGGAGGAAGAGATCGAGAGTGGGAGCCAGGAGGCCAGGACGACAAATGAACGGGCTGCCCAAGCACCAGCGAAGGCACTCGAACGAGCTAGGGAACCAGCCAGGCCTCTGGGGGTGGGTTGGTCATCACCTGGATTGGGTGGGCACGACAATGGAGCGATGCAGGCAAGACTGAGGTCAAGCCCGAACGGGCATAGCATGGATGGGCTCTCGATAGCACAGCCAGGACAAGACGAGACAGGAGCCGGGGCTGCTGACATGGCAATAACAGAACAAGGAGATGAGCTGGGGCCGGGTGACTTGCTTTGTTGCCGGGTCCAGCGCCGCGGCCGAAGTCACTGACAAAGATCAACAGGGATTCAGACGATAGCGCAGGCAGAGACGACGTAGGTAGGTAGCAGGGACTACCTGCCAGAACACGTACCGAGACCCGTAGCTGTTGCTGGATGGTACTGGTATGGGTACAACTCCACGAAGTACGTGTGTAGTCGTGTGTGCACACTAGTGCCAGGTTGGTACTTGGGGTATTGTCTGTGTCGCGTAGGGAAGGTAAGTACTTCGTAGTCAAGCGTATAAGTAGAGCCACTGCGATACAAGTTCTCCGTACTCCGTACAACCTGCACGTTGCGTAATGTACAGTACGGTACAGTAAAAGGCAAAGGGCACGCGGACGTCGCGAGCCACAGGTCCCCTAGGCTAAGGCCAACGCTACCGAGCGATACGCATGAAGGCACAGCTCTTGGATGATGCCGGACTGATCACGCCTGTCCTAGCTGGAGCTGGCCGGCTGGCCATTTGAGGATGTGAGAAAGGGCAGCGGCAGCCACTGTAGCATGGACAGCCGCCGCGGCCTAGATCATCACCATGATGCCACACCAGCAGTAGCGAGATACATAGAAAGGACCCAGGCCTTAACAGACCGAGTCAGGCTGGCTGGGCAAGCCATGATGTGTTGATAAGTATGGGCCGGTACCTCAGTAGCAGGGCCGGCCAGCTGCTGAAACCGGCTGCAAGTGATGTGTCGCAGTGCCGTGACTACCGCGCGAGTCTATCGTTCGTTCAGAGACTCAGAGACCAAACATTGGTCGTAACTTTGGAGCGAGCCAAGGAAGTCAATCGAAGGGCCAAAGGAGACCCTGCAGACAAGATTCGCTGGGGCGTGGAATCCTTTGCTGCCTCTGCTAGGTAATTACACTACACCGTATTCGGTAAGTAGGGTACAGTGAGTATGTGGGTGTACAACGACTACCTAATGTACGTGTAAGGGATGGGGCTAGCTCATGCACGGTGCACAAATAAGTTCTTTTACAAGGAGCCTGGTGTAGAGATCGCCACACCGCCAAATACCTCGGTTGAGTGTAGCCACTTGGGCGAGTAGTGGTATGCGAGGAACCGCACGGCAAGGTACAGGACTGAGGCCAAGTCGCATCTCTTCCAACTGCAGTGTACTAATTCAGTCCATACAAATGTATACTCTCCAGGCAATGCCAGCAGGCAGTGACTGAAGCAGGTCGTCTCGCCTCTGTTCAGGCACAGGACCACACATGGACACGTTGCTGAGACCCAATGCCGCCGACTGAGCCGCCAATGGAATCCTTTACTTCTCCTAGACCCCCAGTGCAATGGTTTGTGGTGGGTTGTGTCCCCGTTTCACTTGAACTTCAGAGAATGCCGCGGGCTCAAGATTCCGTCAGAGCCATCAAGGTATGCAGCTCCTTTTCAGCTGCAGCTTAATAAGTGCTTCACTCGTCTAGCAGCTTGAATGCTTAATTGTTCTGATCCACCTTGGCTTGATCGCTTTCCTAAAACTTCTCAACTTATTTATACCATGAATCCTTAAATGGTAGCTACAAGTATTCTGTCAATGCTGAATCTAGGAAGTACACACCAGAACACTTGAGGGAAAACATCTTGGGAGCGGACAGCATAATGCTGTACGCGGCAAACCTCGCGGAGATCGAGATATGTACCCGGTGTTGTCGAATTTGGTCGGGCGCTCAGTGCATATAACTGGACTCCATACACCCTTTATGAAACGGGTCTTGTTATTAATGTACAACAGTAATGGCCGGATGTGATGTTGTATGTACAACCAAACGTAACTCACCTTAGTCGCTATTGATATACGTGTAAGAGCGAATATCCACTACCGGAACAACCGCTGATTCAACAATTACTCGCCGAGGTACGGAGTACGGAAGTGCGCAGTGTAAACAAACACACTGCTTCTACGAAGTAGTATTATCTCTATGGCCCACTACTATGAATATAGTGTCCCCATCCACTATCTCACGATATGAAGTAGATCCGTGACGTGCTACGATAAACATGAGTACTTACGTCTAGGTCAGGTTAATCCATCCGGGTATTATTAGTCTCCTCGTTATAGTAGGTGTGTAGTGTAGCATACGTAGTGCTATCACAGGATGTAGCTAAGGAAGAGAGATTGGGGATGATGCAAGCTAGAGCAAATTACCAACTTTATCGTGACCCTACCTAGGTGCTGGATTGGGGAGGAATAGCGTAGTAATGGTAATAACAATTGTGTAGCACCATGATGCAATAGCGGTGATCGTCTCACCCGTTTGGGCAGGACTGGAAGCACCCGTTCCTTGAGACGTACCGATTTACCGCTGTCTGACAATTTGCTTGGCTACCCCATCTGCATTCCACTCGTGCAACGTGTCAATCGTGTTTGAAGATAGGTATCTATAGGCGCTGAGCGTCTGTTGAGATACTTGACCGTTAACACTTTTCGCGGGCAGCTAATTGTAGGTATGCTCTCCTATTTTCGGCTTGACAAATGTCATACCTACCCACTACAGCTGTCGGCATGAGATATGTGCCTTTCAATTAGAAAAATATGCGTATAGTATCCAAAGATATTGGTCGAGACATATGGTTACTTTATTGGAAACTCCGACGATTGATTTTCGGTTGTCCCGTATGACCATTGGGATGGACAAATTCTTATCTGAAGCGAGACATCGTCACTAGAGAGGTATCGCTGTGGTGCTTTCTCATTATGTTGCATTAATTGGCATGTTTCAAAACGAATGCTCCCAGCAACGGTTGGGCGGGAATGCCATTCGATAACATGTACGTACGGTAAGCGCTGGGTAATGATACATTGTGTACACAGAGTAGATCCTCAGGTGTTGGGGCGTGTTCTAGCCGTCAAGAATATGATTGGCGTTGTTAAACCAATAATAAGAATATTTGGGCGAATCAGAGGGTGTTTCTGTGTTATGCTACCGTATCCCTTTGACTGCTATTTGCGCACCGTGACTTTAATCCTGGTAAAAAAGACTTATGTACATAGCCAGACTTACCTGATCAGGATGTACTTAAGCAGTGTATGCGAATTTGATTGGGTGCATCACCTTACCTCTAAAATGCTTAATGCCCCGGTTTTCCAGTTTTAAAGTCACGGTGCGGAAATAGCAGTCAAAGGGATATCAACAATCTGGAGATCCGCTGGCAGACCCCTACCTCTCAAAATATTACTGTATCCTCGTCTAGACGACGACGTAGCACCCCTAAACACTCGCAGAGCGTACTGGAACAACTGCGCATTTGATTAGCTACATATAATGCACGCAGCCGCTTGAATATCCAAACAATGCATGTTGTATGTCGACGCTCCGGCCGTTACTCCCCGGCTGCCGCCAAAACAACCTGCCGGGCCATGAGGCCTTTCTGATAACCACCTGATTTAATACTGTGGGTAGGTAGAGTAGAGGTCTGATCGGAGAGTCCCGTTTACGCTCACTATTGATGCACTGCGACCTGGCGTGGTGTGAGATGGCCGGATACATACTCGTCGCAGGTATGTATGTATCATCGCCCTTTTCAAAGGGCATCGTCATTGAAACAGCACTAGATAGTGCTTAGGTTACGGTAGTGTAAAGGCATTCATATGATTTCAATGCCGCAGTTACCTAATAATTAAGTTTAGATATTAAGTGAGCTCTATGTCTCGTTCGATCATGAGGCCCTTTCAAATGTAGCCCCTTACAATAGTACCCGAACCGTCGTGCCATGCTACCTAACTCCTGGAAGACATACGCATATGTACTGTACGGAGTAGTACCTACATAATGAAGTATCTAACCTAAACTCCCGAATTTAGGTCATCTTAGCTA
This sequence comes from Nemania sp. FL0916, assembly GCA_022578715.1. Lineage (NCBI taxonomy): Eukaryota > Fungi > Ascomycota > Sordariomycetes > Xylariales > Xylariaceae > Nemania > Nemania sp. FL0916. The sequence continues at coordinate 67,405 of MU390291.1, forward strand.
CGCAAGGTGCATATGCAGCCAGCAGGCTTTGCAGGTTGTGGGTTGCATGTTGTCAATGGGAAATAGTATATCGTCCTCACCAGTGTTGCCCCGTGTACTTGCTTGCGCTATGCTACCTGTACTAAGGTAAGGGACTGGTCTGATTCGACCAGCCACAGGCTACTTTTATCTATGTCCTGCACTAGACACCTCTTACGATAGGCTAGAGAGATCGTTTCTCCAAATCGACCCACCTGCGTACTTCCATCTTCCCACCAGATTTCCATTTTTGATCTGACTTGCTCACTAAACCTCACAAACTGCGCCAAACTGCGCCAAACCGCGCTCTTAACTTGGCTAACCTACTGTAGTTGACTGCAGTCAACTTTATAGTTTATAAGGTCTAGTTAACTGCATGTGACCAAGCCGAGGCCAGCCAATGGAAAATTCCCGGAACTGCTACTAACTTAAGAACTCGAACTTACAACACCCTAATGCCACACATTATGTACACACAGGATTTATAGTCCGCTCCGGGTATCGTGCATTGATCGTGTGGGCCGAATCCGGGGTTTTCTTCTGTTTTGCAGCTTGACCGCCTCGTCGCCAACACTCGCATCGCAAACCCTTCAATCCGCGTCCAATCTATCAAGAGAAGAGGACCGATTCGCCAGATCTGGTCGTCATCTCCGAATACTTGCAGAATAGGAGAGAGGCAGAGAGCGGAGTTTGAGAGAGAAAAAGACAGCAAAAAAGGAGTAAGAAACTTTGCCCGTGCAGAACAATTGCGGGATACTCTTCCAGCAGACTCGGCCGTTCACCGCTTTCTCTCTCTCCCGGAACTTTTTGTTCCAGGGCATGAGAGAGATTTAAGGTTGGGGGAAGAACTGCCGAATACTTCTACAGACACTAACTACATACGATCAGACCTGGCTACTGGTTACTGCTACCATGACTGCATCTACTAGTTCGTCTATCAAAGTTATCGTACTTGACATTGGTAAGGAAACGCGTTCTCCTTAATCGTGGTCTTATCGTCGTTCGTACCATGTTCCTTATCGTAAGGGGTCGCCTGCATTAGCCCGACGAGTTGGCTAATGGGATCGCGAACCAGAGGGCACTGTCTGTCCGATATCCTTTGTCAAAGATGTCTTGGTAAGGACCAGCCTTTTTTTTTTTTTTTGCGTGATGAACAGGCCACCTTCATGTCTGCTCCTTATTCTACCTACTGCACCTATCGCGTCCGGCGCTACGCAAAATATAAACCGCCGATCGACGACACTTGCAGTATCGTGATCCTGTGACCGTTGCTTCGGGCTTTAACTAGCCCCATGTCTCGGAACAACTACACCCTTATAGGGTGCGCTACGCTGATCTCCCTATATCATGTCTTGTCATTCGTTGCCAGCAACCTCATGGCGGTCTGCCAGCCGTTGTCGCAGAACACTCCCCTTAAGCCATGAGCTAATATGTTCACTCTAGTTTCCTTATGCTTTGAAAGTCCTCCCGAACGTACTGGAAGCTCAATGGGATGATCCGAATTTTGCGAAGTACAAGGATGATTTCCCCCCTGAATACAGAACATCTAAGGACAAGCTACTCGCCCATGTCCAAGATCTCATGAACAGAGACGTAAAAATTGCATATCTGAAGAACCTCCAAGGATACCTATGGAAAGAGGGATACGCAGCGGGCGATCTGAAAGCCCCCTTGTTTCCGGACGTACCCCCTAAGCTCGCAGCATGGCATCAGAGCGGGCTGAAGATCATGATCTACTCGTCCGGGTCAGTGCCGGCGCAGAAGCTCCTGTTTAAGCATACAGATGCCGCCGAGCCGTCGTCGGACCTGACCCCCATCATCTCGGGCTGGTTCGACACTGTAAACGCCGGGCTCAAGTCAGAACCTAAAAGCTACCAGGTGATCGCACAATCGCATGCCGAAGTCCCCATTGGGCAATGGCTTTTCCTGAGCGACAACACGCGGGAAGTCGAGGCAGCTATCTCTGCGGGGATGCAGAGCATGGTCGTACAGCGTCCCGGTAACCCAGAGTTACCTGCCGGCGCGAGAGACACGTTCCCTGTCATAAACTCTTTTTCTGTCCTCGGGGACAATTTTGACTCCGTCGGCGACTAGATAGTCGGCGGGATACTCTAGATCGTCGCCGGATTCCAGTTTAGAAGATAGTAATGGAACATTCATAGAAGACTAAATAGTCAATCATGGATGTCCATTGCCGTTATCGGCCGAGAGGAGAGTGTTACACATCCAGCAGACAGGATCTCTTTGAATCACTCTCTCTCTTACTCACGTGACCGGCTTCCACAGTGAACTTGCCGAGACAGTGACGCACATAGTGATGCCGGTTCGACCCCAAAAGACACTCTATGTATGCTTGCGTAAGATACCTACCTACCTACCTAGGTTAATATATAGAAAAGCCGTCTCGGTAGTACCTTGCAGGGGTTGCAGTGCAGCAGTTTGACGTATGGCTGCAGGACGCGGTTATTGCCATCTAATATCCCACCCAATTCATTATTAACAGATATAGACATGGGGGCTCTTTGGTTGTGTCGAAATGCCTACTATACTCCAATTAATATTACTGAAGGGGGCTGTGGTAGAAATTTGTGTTTAGCTATTGGTTGAGGTCACACTGCATCGAGAGCAAATGTGCATACGTACGCCTTTCTCGAAACGATCGATAGATGGGCTGTCAAGGTGTATGGTAAGGCTTTTTGCCTTTTGGTGGACTGGCTATGTGCCATTGGGGATAATATCGAATTATATCAACGATCCAATAGTATCAATACAAATAGTATTTTATATGATATGTCTTCACTGCTACCGCATGAGTACGTATGCCTTGGCAATATCAAATAGTAGTTATATATATCAAATACGTGCTGTACGTCAAATAAGTTGAAAAACAATGGAGTTTGCAACCCCGTTACCTACAAACCTAGAGGTAACAAACAGATCCAGGCGGCAAGGCTGGCGCTTATTTACGAGCAATTGCCACTTGAAACTTATTTGCCTAGCATGTGTACATCGAGTAATTCATTTCTTGGCCAAAAAGTCACGTTCGATCTAGCAGGTAAGCGGTAATTCAAGGTTTACCTCTTTCTTCCGAACAATCACACCATATTGATCGCTCGTCTCAAGGCATATAATTATGTGTATACTATACATGTATTCACTGTATGCAGAGCTGAGACAGGGATAAGACAAGAAGTACAAACATGTAGGTTGAGTGATTCACTTTCCCTGCCGGTATCCAACCGCCAGTCCGCTTCGATCGAACACAGAATAGCGGTCTCACACAGCCCCGTCGCACAAGCGAAGATACATAAGCAGACAGAGCAGCAAACTGCTGGAGAGGGGGTAGGTTTCTGCGACCAAGCAGCGCAAGGGAACACCGCAGGTCCTGTATACAGTTCAACAAGCGTCACGCTTAAGGTCAAAGTAGTACTTGTGTATCGAATTCAATAGCTAACGCAATTAAACTCTCAGATCGACGTGACACGGCCCAATACACAAGTGTGCCACTACCAATAGCCAAGCCAAGCACTGCACCTACGCACCTAGTGTGAAATGGTGTAGTGTAACTGGCCCGTGGCACGGTATGAAATCCGGGGAACGCTGGCGTCGCCTGCGATTACCCCGGAAAGTGAGACATCGTGATCAGTGCCCAGCCACTCCTTGTCCCGGCGAATTTCAACGGTTGGGTAATTGCGAAAGATTGGGGGGGCAATTAATTCGAATCGAACTTCGCGGAATGAGGAAAGGTTAGCACAAAGACACTACCTACGTACCGCATTAAGGTGTCACGCGACAGGCGCGCTTTCACCTAGTTTCATAATCCTCTCACGATCACGATTGCATGGCACGCTTGCGCAGCGTCTCCTCCTATTTCGTTCGACCTTGACTGTCGATCTAGCGTGGGGTTGGATTTCCCCAACTTACTCTGTAGGTGGCCGGCCTGGGTATTCGTAATTGAGCACACCACCACATAGTCAAGCGTCATCAGGATTCGCTGATATTGGCTGTGCACAGCCGAAATGGACGAGTTCTAAGGGTAGGGTGAAACAGCGAGCTAATCATCGACTGTACCGTTCCAGGCCCGTCTTTGGTATCGCTTCTATCCTTGCACGGCCAATTCGGTTAAGGGGGCTAGAATGCCTTAGAAGAATCGTGATGCATTCCTATTCGCCTTCACTAGTGGGGATGGCGATATACTGTGTAGTGTGCTGTTAGGCTTGCATCTTATCGTACGACAAGAGATTCTGGCGGCAGCGCATTCTTCGAACGGACGATAAAGATGCTGACTCGGGGTCCTCCAAATCGTCGAACGGGCGAACTAACAACAGGGCCGGCATTTACAAGTCGTCTGACACTAAATTGCGCTGTCTCGTTGGTCCAGCAGCCCGTTCCAAGCCCACCCCATATTTGTAGGTTAGAGGTTGCGGGGTAACGTCGAACGTTGATGGGCCAAGTGGCGATCCTCTCAACAAGGAAGGGTGCCCTATTCATGCATGTGGCAGACTTGAAGAGATCCGTGGAATTCCAAACAACGCTTACTGACGTTGCTGGTCTGCATTAACGAAGCTCGCGGAGCCGGCCGGAGGTTGTCGTCGCAACGGAGTATTTTGCGATCCATTCCTAGCCGAGAGATATCAGCTGAGCTTGGCAATCAATTGATGTAAGGATCCAGATTTACCGGTCGAATTGGGGCGTGGTCTCAGAGACGCATGGCTTAGAGTGTAATTGCGAGCACCGGATATCTGACTCGTCACCTATCTTGCTCAACCCGTGGAGCTACGAATGACAATTGAGAAGTTATTTCTCGTTGAACCTGAACGCAGCTCTGTCTTTTTGAAGATAGTGACTTCAGGCTGAGTGCGCAATGTCCACTTCCAGAGATAGTATACTAGTTTTTGCGTCGTCTTACTATGGGCTTTCTCATAGCCAAGAGCGTTCATTATCCTCTCCAACAGCGGCTCATCCATGTACCTTGAGTTTGTAACACAAGGCGCCGGCAAGACGAGAAACAGACACGGAAATGCGCCATGAGGAGCGGCGGTATGAGGCTTCTTCAGGAATTCTAGCGTTCTGAGAAGCATATCGCCTCGGCCCTGGGCATCGGGAACGAAGTTTATCACTAGGGATAGGCTGATGATGTCGAACAATTGCGTGTCATCGGCGGGCAGCGGCCTCTTCATAAAATCCTGCTGTAAAATACCGTCGCCTTGGCTATTGAGATCAATCCTTTCCATATCAAAGAACCCACTTCTGGAGCACTCGTTCGTTGTGCTAAGCGCGCCAACTTCGAGCATGCGCACCGACTTATTCGGAGTGAGACCCGAGGCAGAGAAGCCGGCTTTTAGCCACTCCATCAGAACACGGGAGCTGTCTCCGCCACGATCATTGCGCTGTCCCTGAAGACTAGCCTGCTGGTACTTCTCAATGCCACCTAGGGCAGTGATTTCGGCATCGGCGGCGACCTCGGCAGCCTTGTCCCCCTTTGCAGCCGCTTGTGCCTTTTTCTTCTCCAGTTGGTGGATAGAGTTGATGAGGCCTCTCGTAGCTTTGCGCGATATCGATCTCGGCTTCTGGACTGTAGGCGGTCGTCCACGGGCCAGTGATTTCACAGGCTGCTTTCTCTTCTTGAGAGTCATATTATCCGACGTAAACGTAGCATATTTCCGCTCATGATATTAATGAGTTGAAATTTTGACCAAGCAGACTGATCCTTGTACACTCTGTGGAGTTGTGCTAGGCACTCCATCCGTTATCATGCCCCCCAGCGCTCGCTAAATCTCTTATCAGAAGTCTTATCGCGCGCTTGGACCACCGATAACGACCACACCCTAAACGCCCCACCACAATTCTTAGTGCAGAGGCCGAAATTGATTTTCGGGAGATCTCTCTTTTCCTGTTCGACCTTCTAACCCACGACGACCGACGACAACCTCACTACCCGGCCGACAACACCAAATTCGACAAAATGGGTCCTAAAGCCGCAGCGAAAGGTACTACCTGACCATTCCCTCGTCGACGACATCGTCACATCTCCGATATGGCTCTAAGGTCCGCTGCCCGCAAGGGCTCGACCTGTCCGTCGCATCAGCAGTAGACAATGTTGCGTAGTTCTGTTTCACAGGGCGTATGCTGATGCTTTACAACAACAGACGGAAAGCCCAAGGGCGTAAAGAAGGCCTCTGCCGCTGCTAAGGCCGCTGTATGTTTTGCATCCTCTCCCTTGCAACAAGTATGATTCTGGTCGGTGTACTAACCATCCCCAAGCTCCGGGGCGCCAGCGGCAACAAGAAGAGAAAGGTCCGCACCAGCACGTAAGGAACCGTCTCCAGCTCGATTCCGATGGCTTGAAGGCTAACAGAATACTAGGACCTTCCACCGTCCCAAGTGAGTCGATTACCGCACGACCCGATGAAAGTGTTGGGTTCTGTGAAGGCTATTTGGATTAACACAATCAACAGGACCTTGACTCTCTCTCGCGCTCCTAAATGTCAGTAAATCTCTACCTGTTCTCAAGGGATAGTCATGCCTCCGACGACTAGAGAACATAGACCCTCAAATACGCTGTCATGTACTGACGAGAGATAGACCACCGATCTTCCATTGCCCATGAGCCGCGCCTGGACGAGCACAAGGTGGTGGTTCACCCCTTGAACACCGAATCCGCCATGAAGCTTCTTGAGGAAAACAACACCATTGTGGTATGCATGAGATTCTTTCTGTGATCGACCTCTGGGCCGGTTCCCGGACATGAAAACTAACATTGCGCAGTTCATCGTAGATGTCAAGGCCAACAAGGCCCAGATCAAGCAAGCCTTGAAGAAGCTGTACGATATTGACGTACTGAAGATCAACACCTTGATCCGGCCCGATGGCAAGGTACGTTCTTTATATCTATTCGCCCCCCAGTATCAAGCCCTACCAGCCAAATCCGTCACTTGCAAGACTACGGCTTCTTGACCCTTGCAATTAATACCATTCGTAATCACTTGCACAACATGAGCCGACGCTGACTCGATCTCTGAATATAGAAGAAGGCTTTCTGCAAGCTTACCCCTGATGTCGATGCCCTAGACATTGCCGCTACCAAGCTGGCGCTTGTCTAGTAGACAACGACAACGTAAAGTAGGATTGGACGCCTGGCGCATACGATTAAGGCGGCTCGTATTGAGGAAATCGGATACCCCCAAGGCCGAATGAAACTTGCATTGAGAAAGGCGTTACTTCGGATCAGGTTTATGTGTTTAATGGACAAAAAGTGACTCTTACGTGCCAAGGAAAGATGAATGCGACTTGCGGCTCAGCCTACTATTTATTGCCTTTATTCTACTCGTACATGGTGACCCCGGGTCCTTCGTAGCTCGTAGCAATTCTGCGTTACATGCATGCTCTAAAGCTCATGTACAACATAAATTCCGGCTGGCTTTGTATTTCCTCTCTTCATATTGCGCATGCATATATGTACAAATATAGTAAGGCAAGGTAAGGCAGAGCGGCGCGGCTCATTCGTCCGTTCATTCGATTATCTGTCTGTCTGACAGTCCGACGGTCCGATCGTATCGTCTGACTCATTTGTCCACCTGTCCATCCATTCATTCATTCGGTTAGAAGGTCTATGCCCTTAGATCTTCATTTATTTATTTATATGCTTGGTCGTTTTACTCCATTCTTCGTTCTTCGTTGATCGGTTCAATGGTTATTATTATTGATTCCCGCTCAAACTCGTCAGGTGCTTGACGGTATGGGCGCTGACGTCCATCATGCGGTTGGCGCAGTTGGCCAGGCACGTCTCCTCGGCGCGGTCGAGCTGCCCGCTCTTGATGGTTTTCGTGACGCACTTCGGGAAGCAGATGTTCGTCAGGGAGTGTACGTCTGTTTTGTGGAATTACACCACCGCCGGTTAGTGGCTTTGTTATCTCTCAAGTTGGTTCTTCTCTTTTTCACTCTGGCCGACGTGACCCCGGAGGAGTGCAAGCGTGGGCTATATATGGAATTGAGAGAGGGCACAGAAAACCGGGGGATGGCGCAAGGAGGGGAGAGAGAAAAGGATGATAGAAGGGGAGAGGCGCACTCCTTTGTATCTGCTCCTTCTGCGCCTCCATCTGCAGAATCTTCCTGAGCTGCGCTCTCTCCGCGTCCGACAGCTTCTTGCCGGTGGCCGTCTCAACGAAAGCCGGGCCGTCGTCCATCGTGGCTCTTTGTTGGGTCCGGATTGTTCAATCGATTGGTTTGGATGTTGCGCACAGACTCTCGGTTTCAATCCGTTTGGCTCGAGGAGAATGTGGGATTGCGATGCTCGGTGGTAGCTGTTCGTATGTTGCGCGAGACTTGGTATGTTCTTTGAGATAATTGGCCGTCTGCGGGCGTCGAAAGTACCCAAGGTATGGAAATTTGGTGGTTAGCTTATCTTATCGCCGATGAGAGAAAGTATGGGCATTTCATCCTTTAACAAACTACTTGCCACAAGCCATGCTCAGCATCTGACCTGAAATGCAAAATGGTCGCCAATTAGATACTTGAAGACTTATTTTAATTACATCCAAGGTCTTCAATATGATATGAATGAATCAGATGCAGTAGTATGATGAGCAGGTGAAAATATATATTGTTTGGTATCTAGTTTTGACAGGCTAGCCGCTAGCTAGTAGCACGACTCTCTCTTATAGACATCTCGATGTTGAATGGCAACTTGAATCCCCTAACCTGAGCCCTTCCAGGAAGCCTTTATACAAGATCTTTTAAATATCTACAGGATATAGTTTTTGTAGAGCTTATATGTACTTGTAAGGGTTCATGATTCCATTCTGCAGTGATCTATGTTAGCATCCGATCTTCGGTGAGTGGTGGGAGACTTACAGGATCATATAGCTTCTTGAGCTGGCCCATAAGGTCTATCATAGTCTCGTTCTTGCTGAATCCGAGGTACTTCTTCTTAGCAATACCAATACCATGCTCGGCGCTGATGCTCCCATTAATCTTGCCGATCCACTCGTACACGAACGGCTCGAGCACCTCTTCAACGCGCTTGTCGTACCTGCGGACAGCGACGTTCAGATGCAGGTTGCAATCGCCCATGTGTCCGTAGCCAACGACTTCGACAACAGGGAACTCGTCGGTATCGCCTTTCAGGCCGGCCGCCTCGATCCGCTCCCTAGTCTCGTCCACCAGCCTGTACAGATCCTTCAGGGGAATGGAGACGTCGTATTTATACGTGCCTCCAAAGTGGCCTACGCACTCGGTGATGCCTTCCCGCTGGCTCCATAGGGACTTGATCTGCGTCTCATCTTGCGCCAGGACACCGTCGGCGATGATGTCCCTCGACATGACGTCTTCGAGGAACTTCTCCAGTTTCTCGGCGTCGTGCTCCGAATTGGACCCGCTGGTCTCGATGAGGCAGTAGAACGGGTGCTCGCCGTCCAGCGGCCTCTTGCTCTGGCGCACGCGATGCACCATGTCCTGGCTGTAGCTGTCCATGAGCTCGAAGGCCGAGAGGATCTCGGATAGCTGGGACTTGGCCTCTCGGAAAGCTAATTGGATCTTCTCGAACGAATCGGCGCCGAGAAAAGCGACGTTGACGGCCTTGGGCCGCTGGGGGCACTGTATCGAGACGGCAGTGATCATGCCGATGGTGCCCTCGCCACCGATGAACAGCTGCTTGAGGTCGTAGCCCGTGTTGTTCTTGCGCAGCGTGCATAGATCGTCCACGATCCTACCATTGGGCAGAACCGCCTGCAGACCCAGGACGCTCCCGTGCAAGCTGCCGTACCGGAGGAGCCGGAGGCCGCCGGCGTTGGTGGACACGTTGCCGCCGATCTGGCAGGAGCCCTTGGCGCCGAGGTCCAGCGGGAACAGGTACCCTTTTTCGGCGAGGAACTGGTCGGCGACCTCGAGCACGACGCCGGCGTCGACGACCAGGACGCCGCTGACCTCGTCGAAGGACCGGATCTGGTTCATGCGGCCGGTGCTGATGACGATCTCGTCGAACACGGGCACGGACCCGCCGACCAGCCCCGTGTTCCCGCCCTGCGGCACCACCGCCAGCAGGTTGTCGTTGCAGTACTTGAGGATCTGGCTGACCTCCTCGGTCGAGCCCGGCTTGAGCACGAGCCGGCAGTGCCCGCGGTACTTGCGCATCCAGTCGCCGTTGTACGGCTCCATGTCGTCGGCGGCGACGTCGGCGGTCACGCCATCGACGATGGCTGAATCTTTGCCTAGTAGCCCGCGGAAGAAGGTTACATGGTCGGCGGTGATCTGGGCGAAGCGCGGGTCGCGCTTGATCTCCGGGTAGCTGTCGGTGGTGAACTGGCCGCCAAGCCGCGCCGACGCCCGGAACTGTCTCGTCGGTGCACTGGTTAGACAACGGAGTATCCCTGCGCTGGGGCCCGGACAAGTCACACGAGCGGCCCGCAGTAGCCCGGCCGTCGACGCGTGCCGAACAAGGGGCACAATTCTTGATCTACAGGCCATCGCGACGAAACTGCCTTCGAAGCTTGTCAGCAGCAACAGCAACGACGCTGGAGATTGAAAATTAATCGAAGCCGCTGTCGGAGATCGGTATAAGTGGGGTGGACTGATGCTGCGGTAGCTGCCGTGTCTCGGACTATTCCATTAATTGCTCGGGCCGGCCTCTCTAATTCCCAGTACGTACCTGTTAAATCGATCTGATTTCTAGTTCTTCATGGTCAATTATTCTTTTGTTTCGCAATATGCAGTATGTCATCTGATGGCTTGTTTCTAATATGATGTTTTTATTTTGACTTGGAGAGATTTCGTCCTAACAGCGCCTGTGTCTTGCGTTCGAGCAACTAACCCCACAACTTGCTCTGGGGTCAGCTCTGGGCTTGTGACGAAGAGGCCGCTAATGACAGACTGGCTGAACTATTGGCCTGTTCTCAATATGGACACCACGCTATACGGACGTAAGGGATAGATGTCCTATATAAGGCATGCCAGATCTAGACGACGAAAGCCAATTGAAGCTTTGCCCCTGAAAACTGAGGTTGGACATTGCGCGCGTTAAGCTTAAATCCTACCATGCTTGCTTCGATAGGTAGGTAGCAAATGCGGGACGACTTCGTGTTTTCGTTGGCTAAGGGTGTCGGATGTCTGCCCGACGAGAACTGTTTGCAGCCGACGTGGACAACACGGCTCGAAATAGGCATGATGACCAAGGCGAGTCTTGATGCCTTACTTAGTATTTGAACGATGCGAACAGCTCGAATTGAGAATCGAGGCGAATCTTTAGAAAAACTCCTTAGACCTTTCGCCCACTTACCTATTCCGTGCGCTGGAGCTCTATCATACCTGCCTTCTTCGGCAACAGCTGGGCCTGTCAACTGCTTGCTTGGGTCATTCAGTGACCTCGATGCGTATAAGTCGTGCCCCACCAAGCTTTTTCAGTGAACTAGGAGTTATCGATAGTGGACAATGTCGGCATTATTAGTGGCACGACCTGGCAATAGCGGGGGACAGAATAGGGGTGTGACCCGGGGTCCTAGCTACGAATCCCCTAGACAACCAATGACAGACGTCAGTTACACATGGGCGGGAGCATGGCCAATATTGGAGCCCAATGCAGAGACACTTGGACCAGAGTACTACCCAGGAATCTCTTTGTCAACATCGTCAAGTCGGGACAACGCCTGTTATGGTTCCACAAGTGTATCCATACCAACAACACCAAAATCATCTCCCATTTCCACGCCGCCATTCAGATCAAGACATCATAATATTACGAGCTGCCCCGCGGCGGTCTATAATAACAACTACGATAACACCCACAACCCTCGTCACGACGGCTCCCCCTCACCGCCGAGATCGCGAAGAACCAGCAGCACCGTCTCGAGCCGAGTGCACCCCGACCTGCATGCAGCCCGTCCCTGGCGGCCACCGACTCCCTCGGCGATCCCGGCGAGGAAAGATTCTCTGAGAGGGCCCGAGAACAGCCCCAAGAGGCGCGCCCTCTTCTCCGACAGTCCTACCGACTCGACACCGGGGCATCCTGGCTCCAGTCTGGCCAAGATGGATGACAAATGGATCATTGTCCAACAGAAGACCTTCACAAAATGGTCAGTTGCTGAGATTGGCTTTCTGGCCCGGGGCCATGTGCTCACAATGTGACCCTCCCCTGAGTAAACTTGGCCACGAGTACTTACACGGCTGCAAATGCTAGGATGAACACGAAAATCGAACCGAGGGGAGTACAGGTCAAGGACCTAGTAACCGACTTGAGTGATGGTGTACGTCAATTGTGTTGCTCCTACCAAACTACACCGTCCGTACTAATTAAGACACCATTGGCAGATTCTTTTGATCCATTTACTCGAATGTCTATCAAACGAATCACTTGGGCGATATGCCGCTAGGCCGAAACTGCGAGTCCAAAAGTTCGAGAATGCCAACATAGCCCTCAATTTCGTCAAATCGAGAGGCATTGCCATGATCAATATCGGTGCCGAAGATGTCGTCGACGGCAACAGGAAGATCATCCTCGGTTTAATATGGACTCTCATTCTGCGCTTCACCATCAGTGACATCAATGCCGAGGGCATGACGGCCAAGGAAGGTCTTCTGCTATGGTGCCAGAGGAAAACAGCATGCTACGACGAGGTAGAAGTGCGCGACTTCAGTGCCAGCTGGAACGACGGCTTGGCATTCTGCGCATTACTAGATATACACAGACCAGACCTGATCGATTACGAGGCATTAGACAAGAGCGACCATCGCGGGAATATGCAGATGGCTTTCGATATTGCTCATAAAGAAATCGGCATACCTGCCCTGCTAGACGTGGAAGATGTCTGCGATGTAGCTAGACCCGACGAGAAGAGTCTGATGACATATATCGCATATTGGTTCCATGCTTTTTCACAGATGGAGAAGGTCGAGAATGCAGGCCGTCGTGTCGAGAAATTCGTGAACAACATGCAGGGGGCATGGGAGATGCAGAGCGCCTATGAAAGAAGGATGGCCGCTTTATTAAAGCAGATTAGGGAACAAATTGAACAATGGCAAGACGCTACGTTTGAGGGCACCTACATAGACGCGAAGCAGCAGGCCGGCGAGTTCGCCTCACACAAGCGAGGCAAAAAGAGAGATTGGGTTGCTGAGAAGAGTGACTTGGCAACGCTCCTTGGAAACATCAAGACTAAACTGGGTACATATCGGCTTAGAGCATACGAGCCTCCACCAGAACTGTCGTTAGAGACTATGGATGCGGAGTGGGCGAATCTCACGAAATCAGAGATGATGCGTGGTCAACTGATAAACGAGACCATTAGAGAGTAAGTCTCGCCCAGACCAATAAGCCTGGACAATCAACTAATCAGCATCACAGCATCAAAAACGCCCTTCGCAAGTCGTTCGCAGATAAAGCCAACGACTTCGCCTTGGCTCTCAATACCATGCAAGTAGCCATCTCGGGGCTAGAAGGAGAAGTAGAAGACCAACTCCTCCACGTACGGAGGCTCAGCAGCAGTCTCCCACCTCTCGATGCATATCTCGAGAAAATAGCGGCCGTGGACGAGATGTGTCGGGAAGCCAACATCGAGGAAAACGACTTTACCACCTATACATACGACGAATTATCCTACGAGCTCGGGCTCGTCAAATCCTCGGTGCAGAAGAAGCTAGCGTTCCTCGACAACCAAATGGTCGCGCGGAACATGACGAACCTGACGCCGATCCAGCTGGAGGAGTTCGAGTCCGTGTTCCGGCACTTCGACCGCGACGACTCGAACTCTTTATCGGAGCTCGAGTTCTCGGCGGCCTTGGCGTCGTTGGGTCTGGTGTTCAGCGAGGACGAGATGCACGAGTACTTCGCGGAGACGTCGCGCGGGCGCGACCGCGTGTCGTTCGAGCAGTTCATCCGCTTCATGGTCGACGTGACCGAGGACCAGAACACGGCCGAGCAGGTCTTCCAGTCGTTCCGCGAGGTCGCCGACGGGAAGCCGTATGTCACCGAGATGGACCTGCGCCACTCCCTCGTCCCCGACGAGGTTATTGAACAGCTGTGTAATATTGTTCCTCCGCACCACGGCCCTGATATGGCTGAGGACCGTGGCCAGCCGCAGTATGATTATATCCGCTTCATGGAGAAGCTTATCTCCCCGCCATCTTCCTCTGGTTCTGGTGCTGGGCAGGATTTGCCGGCGAATGCGAATGGGGGCAGCAGGAGTAGTAGCCCGACGAAGAGGCCGCCAAATGGTGTGCATTAATAGGAAGAAAGGAATATATACTTATAATTCTTTGATTCTAGTTCTGTTAGCGCTCTGTCTAGCCCACCTGCTTACATACCCATACATCCATCAACGAAAGCTCTCTATCCCGTCTTGAGTACATACATAATTATATTCTTCGGGTACGGATAGATAGATTGACACTAGTACTCCCCGGCTGGTAATCGACGGGAAGATAGACCGACTGGGTCTATAGCTATATAGTAATAAATAATATGCACACATACACACATAAAATCTAATTCAGAGCCAGTTGGGGCAAGATAAGGTAGAGAACGATGTCTTTTGCGTGTCTTCTCCACCAATCTCTTATCCTCTTCGCTCAAAGTTTTAGCCTTGTAGACTGGCCAGCCCACTACTCCATGATATCACGAACCTGCTCTCTTCAGCTCCCCTTTTTTTTTTTTTTGTCCTAGCATTTGCACTTACGTGCCAGGCAGTAGGCACAAGAAAGCGTCTTTCTATAACAGGGGTGTTCCATCGCTTTTCTCTGTCTTCTCCCGCTTCCCATATCACCAATATGGCTACAACTGTTACTCCTACTATCTAATCTCATACTCGTCCCATATTAGTATGGTGGCGAAAGGGAAAACAACAGCGGCTATAACACTAATACTCGGACCACGGGATGTTGAACTTGGGGATGGGAAAGAGGGGAATAAGGGGCGGAATGGAATGCTATGGTAGAGCCGGAAGGCAGATAGACAGATAGGACGACAGCGAACACACAACACATATACATAAGTACAAATCTTGGAAAGAACTAGTTTTTGCAAACGCGGTATGCCTAAAGTAAAGTCATGAATCTTTTCAAAGCATTCAAAAAATACCCTCGTGATTTTAAGTAACGACAACAACAAGATCTGGCGTATGGTAGGTGCGTAAGAAGCAGGAAGACACAATGACTTTCAACAAACCTTCAAATACGCCTATCCAAATCTCCAACCACTTATCGCAAATATACTTAACCTATCAAGCATAGCACGCGATAATTAATCAGAGCAGAACAACGTAGCCAAAATCATAGATAAAATATCTCTACAGATCTCGCTGTATTGTTATATTATTCTTTCTTGATCTAAGCCAAACAGCAAGACAGCGCTGTATTACTCCTGATGTGTGTATAAAAAAAGAGCCCCCCAATATCCCATATCAAAAGCAAACACCCGACCAATGCAAATGCCATGAACAATCCGGATCGTATTTCCTTACCGGCTCTAACTCGCACAGACAGACAGACGAACCTCAAACTTTGCCTCGTGTTTTTAAAACCAACACATGACGCATAGTTATCCCCAGGCACTCTAGACCGCTAGAGTTCACTCCTTAAACGCATTCATGTCCTTCAGCGCGCCCGCTAACCTCCGATAATCTCGCAGAAGCTCCAGCACTTCGCCGAGTTTCAGGTCAGCGGGATTCTGTAATTCCATGAACCGCTTTTTCGGCGGGTCAATCCTCGGTACGTCCTTTGGCGGCAGCGACGCAGCAATATCTGGAAATGCCTATACACAACGAGTTAGTCTGGGCCTATTTCCAACTGTTGAAGACGCTTAAATGAGCGAAGTTCTACTTACTGTTCCTAAATCGCCGCCTTCTACCGTCTTCCCCAGGCTGTCTCTTTGAGTCGGGGGCGGCGTGGGCGTAACCGGTGTTCGACCAAAGCCTCGCATCATGCTTATGCCAGAGAGCCTGCTAATTGGGTTTAGGGAGCTGCCTAGGTTGCGCATCGACTCAACCAGAGCCGGGTTCGAGCTAGCGGCCGGCGTCGTCTGACCTAACGAAGCTTTCTCCCTGCTATTTTCGACGAGCGCGGCCTTCTTTGAGCTACTTGTGCTACGACCACTGCGGATACTATCAGTGCTATGGTCGCGCACGGCTGCCTTTCCCACCACCAGAGAAAAGAACTTGTCGTCTCTGCCGGCTAGCAATGAGTCGACGCCTTCGCCAAGTGGTGATAAGACGTTTGGGAATAGCTCATCCTCGGGAGGCGGAGTCCCTACTAGTTTGCGAGCATCATCCAGTGTACGTGGTACGACAACCTCGCGACCATCAGCCGAGCTGTCTCGAACTTTTCCGAGTAGGAATCTGTAGCTTTCGTTCAGACTGTTGCTAATGGTTTTGATGCCCTGATCGGCAGTGTAAAAGAGAGAATCGCTTGCCGTCCCGATGGCCTGAGCTGGCGACTGTATGAGATCACTAAGTCTACGACGCTGAACTGCGGCCCGTAGACTGCTAGCTGATTGGCTTGGTTTTGTCCCAAGCGCATTCTCGGGGGTTGCCATCACTGGACTGGAGATGGTTGTAGAAAGCCCAGCGGTGAAAGCCGGCGGGAATGTTTCCGTTTTTGAGATGCCGGGCCTGCTGGGTGTGGTCGATGCCTCCTCGGCCCTCAAGCTAGCCAGGTCTACTGTCTGTAGAAATGTTATCGCTGCCTCAAGATTAGTAAGACAGTAAGCGGCTTCTCCCTCGACTTTTTCTTCCCAGCGAAACCTTTGGATAAAATTGGAATCGCTGATAACGTTGAGAGTTTCGGGAGGCATTGTTATCAGGGTGTAGATCAACATGGGCATAATTTCGTCTGCCGAGGAAGAGGGGTGGAAATACGATAATGTGTCGACGATGCTCTTATGAGCGGCTTTGAGGCAGTTGAGCTTCCCCAATGGATATCTCTTCTGGTTCATGGATGTGAGGTCTCTCCGTGCCCCTTCCAAGTGATCTCGAATCTCCTCAGTCTTTTTCGCTAGCGTATCTGGCCCTTCATCTGAAAAATCGCCCAGATCCACGCCAAGATCAGCAGGGCCAATTCCCACAACAGCCAACGCAGCAGTTTTGGACCTCAGCTTATCGTCTTGTGCCTCATCTTGCGTGCTTCTGTGGCGATATATCCTTTCATAAATCCCTTCGCAGAGCCGCCTCTCTACGGCTTCTTCCAGCAGTATCTTCTTCAGCTCGAGGGCCTTTCGCGCCCGCTTCCGATCGGCGAACTCCTCGGCTGTGAGCATTTGCTGTTCGGAATCTTGGGTCTGCGCAGACTTCGTTTTGTCCTTAGCCCCGATGGAGGCAGCTTTAGCGCGCAGCATGCTGGCAGGGGAGGCTCGCGATGCGCTGGCAGCACTCAATGAATGTTCCCGAGTTTGCCGGCTGGCAAGGGAAGCGATGTGTGTTTGTACATGCTGCGCCGCCGTATGGTAGAAATCTTGAAACAATTTGGCGAGGTTATCGATGTTAGGCGGGGACGGGTGGACTTTCGCGGACAGAGAGTCGATGAAGCTGAGGCGCAACCACCAATTAGCTACCTTCTCGCACCCATGACGAGCGAACAGCATTGGCTCGGAAACCTACTTATCGGTCATGCTCACCAGCTCTATCGGGATGATACCGATATCGACTGACGCTCGCGGGATCTCCACCTCCCCATCTTCCTCGGCCTGGGCAGACTCGAAAGCATCGGGTTTCTGCTCCCCGTCGTCTCGTGAGCTTCTGCGAGCCACCACTTCTGGAGGTCTGTTCGATGTGGCCTCTGGCGAATCCGAGATAGACAGGGTCGGGAATGACCTCGTGGACGGTGGGGAGGTCGGTGCGGGCTTAGAGCCCTTCGACGTTGATAAGGACGACATGGAGCATCAAACGACGGCGATGGGCCGAGAGCTGCAGAACGAACGGTATGAAGCCAGGAGTAGCTGTAGTTGATTGGACTTGGGGAAGCGGGGGGCTGTAGCACAAGAAGCAAACAAGGCTGGCTATATGGTGCTACGTAGGACTTTCGACTGAGGGGAAGATCAGAGGTGACTTATTCTCAGATGTTGTCATTCCTCTTCTCGGACAGCACCGCGTACCAGTATCGTCATCGGACAGACGATACGGAAAGTATAAGAAAATAACAGACACGTCCTGTAGGCTGCCAGTAACACATGTGACCCATTAGCAAATAATTGTCCGAGATAGCAATGGTTTGAGCTCAGGCTAGAACCCTGAACTAGTTGAAAGATGAGCTGGGTGGAGAACGGAGTAGTAATAGCTTGAACGCGGGATGGTTTAGCGCAGGTTACTTACCGTGTGTTACCTGCAGCCTAACTACACTAAGAGACGGCTCAAGTCGCTGTCGCCCATGCTAATAGGTAATGAACAAGTTATCGGAGATCGCTCGAAAAAGCTAGTCTGCTCTACGGTACTAAACTACGATAGCCTCTAGATGGAGACCTGAAACCCTTGGCTTAGACATCTATGCGCCCTCTCGGACTATTTAGTTGCATAGAATTCGTTTCCACAAGAGTTGTGCTCAGTTTCTCCAGGCGCAAATACGGAGTACGAAGTACAGCATCGTTATCTAATTGCCTAGCAGGCACTGAAAGCCCACAGAACGGATCTCTAAGTACGGCAGATCATGCAAGGTACATACCTACATACAGTACCCATCTATGGAGTAATCCATGGATTAAAAGTGGTGGCGCCAGCCATTGCTCCGATGGTAATACCTTCGTTTACAAGGGCCTCCAGAGTGACACAACACCTATTAATTACACTACATGTACATACGTAGGTTCAATACGTATAAATGTCAATTAGATGACGTGATATTACCTAGAACAACTATCCAAAGAAATTCGAGACCATCGTGCAACCATAGATCAAAGTTGTTATCGAGCCCAAAAGGGTAGGTACCTAATCTAGATCAGAGCAAGTCGTTAAGAGTTGTCATAGGTCATCCACCGGCCCTCCGTTCTCAGTAGCACACGCAGAACTGCCACGCGCTAGCACTTTGGAGCTAGTTTGTGGGGAGCGCCTGCACTACCCGCGTCGCCCACCTAATCTGTCCTATCAGCTGCCAGTCTTACCCGGTGGGTCCTGGCCTTGCCATTCCAGCCGTCCAGCACATCGTCATCCGGCCTCCTGATAAGAGTAAGGATGGGTAGGAACCTACCATCTCACTTAACCACCTTCCTACCTACATCTCCAAACATCGTCTCCAGGCAGCCATTAGGAACACTCTTTATCTTTACGACCTGTCTTTCTCCCCCGATATTTCTGCATCTTTATTTCACTGCCTAGTTTTGTCCGCCTAGCTGCCGGTTCTTCGCTTGTCTACACAGTGTGCTTGTTGATCTCGCGGCTGCCTGGCTGGAGTCGGTCACCATGGTCTCGGCACGAAGACGGCGTACTTCGACGACATGCGACTCGGCCGGTCGCGTCACCGCCAACATTCTTCTATCCGTCCTCGCCTTATCCACAACCCCGGCCATAGCTTCCGCATCGAGTCCCGATGCTTTCTTCTCCGACAGTCCGATATTAGCCCCTTTGGTACCGGAACCGCCTGCTCCCGCTGAACACACCTTTGTAGGTCATCTCCAGCACCAACACTGCAGTGTTATTGAATGCTAATCGCTTATTCTCAGACCCTTCGCCACATATTCCATCACGGGACCTACCGTCACCCTGGCCTCCACCGAAAACGAGATGTCCGACAACCTGAAGCCCAAGTATGGCTGGCTGCCGAGGACTCCCATCCATCCGAACAAATCCCGGCTCTCAAGGCAAAGAGCCGATCACAGAAGATAGAACGTCTGGTCGACAGGCGACCTAGCACCATCGATCCTCTGGTTGCCGCCGCACGCGAGCGAGGCTATGTTCTCGCTACCTCTCCGTCAGCCTGGACCATCGACGATGTGCCGGCACCTGACGTCACCGACAAGGAGACAGTCCTCACCATGGCGCTTATAGCGGCAGACGCTTACGTCGAGTCTCCCGATCAACCCGACTGGGACGAGGTAGGAGACCGGTTCAACCGAACCGCTGATTTTGGCTGGGAGTCTGATGGGCTTCGCGGACACGTATGGGGGGACGACACGAATGCAACCATCGTCATCGGCCTCAAAGGCACTTCGCCCGCTGTATTCGATGGTGATGGAACAACGACAAATGACAAGATCAATGACAATCTGTTCTTTAGCTGTTGTTGTGCACAGCAGGGACAATGGACATATCGACAAGTTTGCGACTGTGCAACAGGGACTTACAGTTGTAATAACACCTGTGTCCGAAAGGCTTTACGCGAGGAGAATCGATATTATCAAGCCGCTAGAGAGCTCTATACTAATGTAACCGAGCTATACCCCAACTCCAACATCTGGGTTGCTGGTCACTCACTGGGCGGCGCCGTCAGCTCCATGGTTGGCCTCACGTACGGCATACCCGTCGTGACATTTGAGGCAGTTCCCGAGGCATTAGCAGCCTCGCGTCTCGGACTACCCTCTCCTCCCCACGGGAATCCCGATTTCCCTCAGACTCGTCAATACACAGGAGCATTCCACTTCGGACACACTGCCGATCCTATTTTCGTTGGCACCTGCAATGGGGCCACCGCCTCATGCTCATATGGTGGCTATGCCCTAGAAACAGCCTGTCATGCGGGATACGAGTGTACATATGACACAGTAGCCGATCATGGCTGGCGTGTAGGCGTTGGTACTCATAAAATTCGGTCTGTAATCCAGGACGTCATCAAGAAGTATGATACCGTTCCTGAATGCAAATACACTCCGGAATGTCGAGACTGTGCATACTGGAAGATGTATGAGAGCAACAGTACAGATGGGACGACGACAACTACAAGTATTCCGACAACCACTAAAACTCGCACTCGAACTGCGACCTGCGAGACGCCTGGTTGGTGGGGATGTAACGACAAAACAACAACGACCGACATCACTACCACGACAACTTCCGAGACTACATCAACGTCGACCTGCAAGACTCCAGGCTGGTTCGGGTGTAAAGACAAAACCACTGCCGAACCGTCCCATACTACCCCTATCATCACACCAACGACGACTTGTGCTACCCCAGGATGGTTTGGGTGCAATGACGAGAGTAATACAACATCCTCCCACACCACTGTGCCGGTTACATCGACCACATGTACTTCGCGAGGCTGGTGGGGCTGCAAGGATGCAACTGCTACGACTACGACCACAGGTACTCCGTCTCATGAGATTACATCGCCACCTTCTATGCCAACGCCTTCTTCCTCGGGACAAACGCCGGTCACTGAACCACCCAAGTCACATTGCGCCCAGAGACATTGGTATGGAACATGCAAAAAGTGGGCGGTAAATGACCAGGGGAATGCCGCCGGGTTCTGGGACAACGACGAGATATAAGCCAGAACTTTTGGGCGCAAGGTTGTTTTAATAGTTGAACCAATTTTGTATATAATTCAGAGGGAAGAGAACACACGGCGCCGGGGAGTTTATGTCAATGAGTGTACGCCTGGCAACCTATTATAGCCATAGATTCTACATACCCGAAGACGGATGATTCATACCGTAATCGCCAAGAACAAATAGAACTTATTCTAACGTATTGGCTATCGGCCATGGTTGACAATGTCATTCTCGTCGTGTGTTACAGGATTGTCTATTCTGCGGCCTCAAGACACCACGGTAGTCTACTACGACCATATATACAGTAACTGGAACACATCGGGAACGACAGGATCTCTTTTTCTCTCAATGCCTCGCTTCATTTTTTACTCGTATGTACTGCTCTCACGCACACATCCGGACCAGGCCATGCATGCATCTTCACATGCACCTACACATCCAACTATTGACGTGCCCGACGAAGCCCAGCCTGCCTACCACGACTCCAAGCCCTTCAACACACACCCCTCGCCACCATCCTCGCGCTCAATAAGTCGACCAATCGTATACACCGTCTCGCCCTCGTCGCTCAGCGTCTTCGCGACGGCCTCGGCGTCTTCAGCCGCCACGATCGCGACCATGCCGATCCCGGTGTTGAAAGTGCGCGCCATCTCTTGCGGCGCGACGTTGCCCGCGGTCTTGAGCCAGCAGAAAACAGGGGGCAAGCTCCATGCGCGCACGTCGATCTCCGCGGCTAGGTGTGAAGGTAAAGCGCGGGGCACGTTCTCGGTAAGCCCGCCGCCGGTGATGTGTGCGAGCCCTTTGAGGTTGGGGAGGGTTGCGAGGATGGAACGGACGTAGATCCGGGTTGGGGTCAGGAGCGATTGGCCGACTGTTGGTACTTCTGAAGAAGATGATGGAGAGGAGGAATAAGGGGAGGAGAACCACGGCGCAGGCGCCTCGTAAGCGAGATTCTCGCGGGCGAGAATCCGACGCACAAGCGAGAAACCATTGGAATGCACACCAGACGACGCCATTCCTAACAACACATCACCCGACTTCATTTTGTCGAGACGCGGCAGGCGGTCGCGGGGCCTCATGGCGCCAATAGCGGCGCCGGCGGCGTCGTAGTCGTCTTGCTTATACATCCCGGGCATCTCGGCGGTCTCGCCGCCGACTAAGGCGCAGTTCGCTTGGCGACACCCCGCCGCCACGCTCTCGACGAATTGTGCGGCGACGGAAGCGTCCAGCCGGCTGCATCCGAAGTAGTCGAGGAACATCAGCGGCTCGGCGCCCTGTACTACGAGGTCGTTCACGTTCATCGCTACTAGGTCGATGCCTACGGTCCGGTGGTCCCTCGTCGCTTGCGCGATCATGAGTTTTGTCCCCACGCCGTCGATTGCGCCTACCATGATCGGCGCCTCGTTGTCATTGTTGGAGGAGAAAAAGCCTGCTTGCCCGAGGTCGACTTCCCCGCCGAAGCCGCCGATCTCGGCGTCCGCGCCGGGCCGCCGCGTCGAGCGCACGGCGGCGCGTATGCGCTCGACGAGCTGGTTGCCGGCGTCGATACTCACGCCAGCTTGAGCATAAGTCAGGGCTTCTTTAGTATCGGCCGTGGGCTTGAAGGCCCTGTGCGCGATGTCTTTGCGGTAGTACATGTCCTTGAACTGGATGTGCTTGACGCCGTCGTAGGCCTTGTCGACCGCCGCGCGCAGGCTCTCGCCGGCCGTGGCGCTCGCTGCTATGACGCGCCCCCCGGCCGTCTGCAGCTTGCTGTTGTCTGATGATAGCTTGGTGCCCGCGTGGAAGATGTTGACGCCCGCCGGCGGGGTTTGCACGGTGATCTCGTCGCCTTTGGCGTAGGACTCTGGGTACCCGCCCGCGGACACAACGACTGTTGCGCTGAATTCGTTTTTGATCTTGATGGATACGCTGTCGAGGTGACCCTTAGAACAAGCCAGCATGATCTTGGCGAGATCTGTGTCGTCGGATAACAGCGGTAAAACTGTTTGTGTTTCTGGGTCGCCAAATCGAACATTGTATTCGAGCACCTTGGGTCCCGAGGAGGTAATCATAAGACCAGTGAACAAGACGCCCTTGAAGGGCATTTCGTCTTTGCGCATGCCGTCAATTGTAGGCTGGATGATATCGCGGTCGATCTGCGCCACAAGCTCAGGGGTAGCGATGTTGGTCGGTGCATAGCAACCCATGCCACCCGTGTTTAGACCTGTATCGCCTTCACCAATTCTCTTATGGTCCTGAGCGGGAGGGAGAGATTTGATCGTGTAGCCATCGCTGAATGTTAGTATGCTTAGCTCGTCGCCCGTCAGAAACTCCTCAATGACAACTTCGTCTCCGGCTGAGCCAAACTCTTTATTTTGCATGATATCTTTTAGTGCGCGGTGCGCCTCATCTTTGGTCTTGGGGATGATGACTCCTTTGCCAGCTGCTAAGCCACTGGCTTTGATGACAACGTCATGTTGAACACTGTCAAGATACTGGCGCGCCTTATCGTAGTCAGAGAAATTCTCATATGCTGCGGTTGGGATCTCGTGTTTCTTCATGAAGTCTTTGGAGAAAGTCTTGCTGCCTTCCATATATGCGGCGGCCTTGGACGGGCCGAAGCACTTGATACCAGCATCTTCAAAGAAATCCACAGCGCCAGCAACCAGAGGCGCTTCCGGGCCGGGGACGACGAAGTTGATCTTGTTCTTCTTGGCTAGCTCTAGTAATGCAGGGAAGTCTTCGGCAGAAACAGAACCGTTGTTGGTGGTTTTGGAGCAGGTCGCCGTGCCCCCATTACCCGGCACAGCTATTATCGACTCGACTAGAGGAGACTGACTTAGCTTCCAGGCAATGGCGTGCTCTCTACCTCCATTTCCGATAAGTAGGACGCGGAGGGGGCTTGGCTGTGCACCCATGCTTGATGTACCAGAATAATGCAACTCTCGTTTGGAAGGTTGAGTAGGACAGAGAAGTATGAGTGGAATCTGTAAGCCTGTCTAACCTGATGAATGGCAGCCCGCTTTGAACAATTGAAAATAGTCTTTCTCATTCAAATCTCAGCAAGTCCTGTTGTACAACAGTAGAGTTCGGAGAGCCAACACCAAGCACGGAGCTAGGTGAAGATAAACCACTTAAGACGCAGACCGACGATGGCGGGCCGGGTCTACCAATATCCTCAAATTTTTGCGCTCGTTGTGACCCCTCCACTTACTAGATGTAGCTACCGAAGACCCCTCCCCCGCAGGGTTGTATGCGTACTGGCCGAAGCTCCACCTAGTATCCACCCACTGTACCTTGCCGCATGCAACCCGATAAGTCGATAAGAGGTACTGGACCGCAGTGGGTCAGAATGCGCTAGCCCGTGTCCCGTGGTGCAGGGGATCCTTGTCGTTGGGGAATTTGAGCCTCGAAATAAATCAACTTCATGCCATCATCTAACATCTCCCTAATAACGGTCGCACAACCTATAAATTCTTCAGCGATATAATTAATTATACACGCTACGCATCAACAATCAAGAAATTCATTGTTGAAGTCGAGGAAACTGACCAAAATGCTCTTCATTGGCCTCACCGGGTCGATCGCAACGGGCAAGTCCACTGTATCATCCATCCTCTCATCACCACCTTACTCCCTACCCATCATCGATGCCGACGTCATTGCGCGGAAAGTCGTGGAGCCCGGAACCAGCGGCTACAATGCTATCGTAAAGCACTTTGGTTCCGAATTGCTAGTCCCTGTGTCTGAGTCCATGCCCGAGAATGGAGTGGACGGGAAAGGCAGGCCCATAAACAGACCGGCACTTGGCAGACGTGTGTTTGGTGACGGTGAGGAGCAGAAAAAGAACCGTGGTGTACTCAATTGTATCGTGCATCCCGCAGTGCGAATCGAAACGTACAAGGCTATTCTATGGCACTACATAACAGGTCACTGGGCGGTAATCCTGGACGTCCCCCTATTGTTTGAGAGCGGTTGGGATAGGCTGTCAGGGGTAGTGATGGTCGTTGCAGTCAGAGACCCAGAGATTCAGATGAAAAGGTTGATGGAGCGTGATTCACATCTCAGTGCTGAAGACGCACAAAATCGCGTACTCAGTCAGACAGATGTCAGGTTGAAAGCAAAGAGGTGTGAGGCAAGAGGAAAAGGAAAGGGTGTGGTGGTATGGAACGACGGATCTCGGGCAGAGCTCAAAACCAGCATTGATTCTTGCTTACGGGAGATCAGGGCGAGCAGTCCACCTTGGTGGAACTGGGTGTGTCTTCTCTTTCCTCCTCTGGGTGTTGCGGCAGGTGCGTGGGTGTACTGGCAGAACATCCGGATAAACCAGAGGTGGAAGGACCTCGAGCTGCAGAATAAGGCAAAACTCTAGGCACCTGCTGAAGATACCGAGGGGTTAGGTCGAAATTTATGAGGCGTGTACCTTGTACTTAAGTATCTACTCTAGCCCCACGATCCGGGTCTCTCGCCGGCCTCCTTCCTTTAGACAATGCCTAATTCTACAATCCCGCAGCATAGCACCTGCCTTGCATTCACTAACTACTACTCAATGACCATCGCACCTGCCACTGTCAAGCAACTAGCAGGCACGAAAGCGGTCTGTGCGAGCCAGGCCAGTCAGAATCCGAGATACTGCCAGTGCGGCGCGTATTGTCACAACTAGTGCTAGCAAACTACTGGTGGTCATCTCCCTCCCCACACACGCACACCAATCTTACTCTTCTGCCTTCTCACTTCTAATTCCTATCCAGAAATGCGTTCGTGAATTCCAAGGGGTCGTTCTTCTTCATATTCCCTTCCATCCACTCTCTCGCTTGGTCACTTTCAGATTTCACTCTACCACAACTTGAACACTTTCAAAATTCCACCCACGCGATAACTTTCCATCTATCACAACCTCACGTCACCCTCACTTCACTCTGATACCATGCCGTCTAGACGGTCTAGACGGTCTAGACATTCTGGACTTACTACCCTCGGTAGGCTCTCCGTGCCACCAAACTCATTTACGAGTTGGATGAGGGGCACGAACATCAAACCCCCAAAGAAGTCCGACGCAGAACCCGAAGCAGAACCCGAAGCAGAACCCGACGCAGAACCAGACGGAGAACCCAACAGATTGCGTCGTGTTGTCTCATTTGAAGCGGCCACAGATGACGAATCAGGAGTGGACCAATACACGGTCACCGTGCCCAGAGGAAGTCGCACGCAGAGCGGGACCAAGAATCCTAGCAGCCCCCCAATTGTCAACCCGCCGCTCAGGTCGGCGTTGAAGAAACGCGTCCACAAAGTCCCGGAACCAGAACTAGAGCCGGAGCTTATGGCAGACAGCACCAGTGACTACGAGAGCTCAGATGAATCCCTCGACTCGACTTGTCCATGCACGGATTGCAGAGCAAAGCGAAGGAAGCTAAGAAAGATAACAAAAGCCAATCATCTGATAGCAAAGAGGCACACTCCCGT
This sequence comes from Nemania sp. FL0916, assembly GCA_022578715.1. Classification (NCBI taxonomy): domain Eukaryota; kingdom Fungi; phylum Ascomycota; class Sordariomycetes; order Xylariales; family Xylariaceae; genus Nemania; species Nemania sp. FL0916. The sequence continues at coordinate 94,262 of MU390291.1, forward strand.
TTACCCACCTGCAGAAGAGAGTGAGGATGACGATGATTCTGTTGCGGCTATTGTACACGCCCATCATCTAGCCAAAAAGCTCAAGAAGCGAGTCGCTTTTGTTGATACTGATTCGACTGAGAGTCTTGTCAATGTGAGGCCACGGACAAAGGGGAGAAATAAGAGAAGAACCACTGTCGTTACTATGTCCTCTGGAAGCGAGAGTGACAGTGATAAGAGCATTGTCCGGATCACCTCTCGGGCTAGAAAGGCCAAGAACAAGCGTGTCCAAACTCCCAAATCGTCCGCCAGTGGTTCCAGTGCGGAAGAAACAACCTCGGGGACTGATACAGACCTGGAAGAAGACAACAAGCCACGTTCCGCAAAGAGCCGTAGGGCAGCCCGTAAAAAAGCTAAAAAGGAAAAGGGATCAAACAGGAGAGGCAGGAAATCCGAGGAGTCCGAGAATGATAGCAGCTCTGCCACTGAACGGACAGAAGCTGAGCCCGAAGCTGACCCAACTGCCAAGATCAAAGGCTCTCTTCCTAGTGGCACCCCGGGTATCCCTCAAGACCCACGTCCCAATGCATTCTACGACAATGGTACTGGCACCACGCGTGTTTACCACGGCGGAGTCTACGGTAATCCATACGGAGCACTCTACCCCAATTTCGGACAGTATCAGCAAGGCCCGCCATCTGGTGTACCATATCCAACCCACAATGCATGGCCTAGTGCCCCCCCGTACGCTAATATGCCGTACACCAGCGGGCCTCAAGACCAGCCGCGCGTGCCTCCCAATGGAAACAATTATGAGTCTAACCCGTGGTTTCAAGGTTGGGGCACCGTGGGGCCGACAGGTACCATGCCGCCGCCTCCTCCGGATCATCAAAATCGTGTCGGCTGGAATTCCAATGTGGCACCGGCCCAGTTCGTCAATACCGAAGCTCAAGGCTCTTCAGACGCCAAAATGAAAAAAAAGACCAAGAAATTTGATGACCACAGCACCGAGTACAACACCATCGACGAGCTCAAGGAAGCAATAGAAGACCTTCGGCTCAGATCGAAGCATCGGGACAAGCACGCTCGCGAGAGGAAGGAGCCTAGCTCGCAGCCCAATAATGACTGGGACGCCAGAAACGCCAACACTGGCAGTAACTCCGCATGGGACAAGGCTGCATCCAACAACAACAACAACAGTTGGAACGACAACAATAATGCAGCCAGTAATGACGATTGGGACAAAAATTACTGGAAAAATACCGGTAGCAATAAGAACAGTTGGAACGATGCCAATCAGAACAATAGCAGATGGGGCGGCAGCAGAAACATCAGCGCAAATGGCAGCAGAAATATCAGTGCAAATGGCAGCAGAAACATCAGCGCAAACGGCAGCGACAAGGCCAAAGAGGGCAGAAGCAAGAGTAGTGGAAATCCGCCCCGGCCAGTAAACACCATGCCGGGGAGCTGGGGCAGCCCAATCCGCTCACACGGAGACGGGGGCGATGACGAATACAAAGTGCTCGGAGCCAACAATAACTGGGACCAACCTTTGGCACAGGGCACCGGCAGTTATTGGGACACGGAGGAGGGCAAGGCTGATCTTACTGAAGGAAACAATCCTGCCAAGAATGGTAATTCCTCCTGGTAGTAATGGGCGGTTTCTGCCAATGGACGACTCTTGTAGAGGATGAGAGGCGGGAGGGTTGATGGCGTAGGGAGCTAGTATTTGCTGTGTACTTCTTTCTCAATGGACTAGCTACTCTATGATTGTTGAGCTAAGGTCTGTACAGGATCTCTTGTCGTGGTATGAGCAATAGCAAAGCACATAATAAAAATCTTCGTAACCCAGAACTGAGAGCAAGTAATAAATTTGAGAAAAAATTACATCTCTAACCCGCAACGCTAGGTGAGAAACTAGACTAAGAGGAAGATGAATGTTTTCCTCAAACACACACACTTGTTTCCTCCCTCATTCTATTCTTCGTCCCTTTTAATAACCACTTTGGCTTTCGCGTTCCTTACTATAGTTTAAGTGATTAAGAGAGCGGAATCGCTGTTATGAACAACACTACCGCTTTTGATATCATTACAATGGGTATCTGAAAGCGCTGAGCACCACCTGCGTTTATTCGACGGATTTACTCGATCTAATGACGATGAGATACTTACACGTGACCACGAGTTGGCGAAGTGTATGAGTCTTTTCGCTTCCATTTTCTACTGGCACATCATGAAGGCAGTATCATACCAGATAACATAGCACTTTGCAAATCATCCATGAACCATGGTAGTGGATCTTTGACTCAGAGAGGCCGGCCGACGGCGAACTTTCAACATCCCTACCTCCGTTAATCCCCACCCGCATCCCCCCCTTTCTATTAAGAATAATAACAATCTATGCTATATGTCTTACACAAAGCTGCGCCTCTTATGCTTCCTCCCTCCTAAGCTTTCCAAACTTAGCCCCTGGTCATGTAATAGATCTAAGAAGCACTAAGGTTCAAGGGACAGTTTCATGTCAATAAAAGCTTGTGATCAAAGACGAAGCCTAAATGTATACAGCTCATGTTCAAAATATCGTGTCACACAATGAATGACATGTCTCACAGTAACATGTCGCACAAGGAAGTTTAAATAAACTACAGTTCCGGGAATATAGAGTTTGACTGATCAATTCTACACACTGAACAAGAAATTATAGTTCTACAGCGCTCAATAGAAGGCGAGAAGTACGCTCTACAAGGACCGCATTGTTTCTCACGCGCATCTGAGAGCAGAGTTGGACGATGGCTTCTTGCTTCAAGCCTTTCTGTGTCGCTAACGGCATAGTTGTTAATACAGCACTAGACAGATACTCGAATCAATGATCATATTGGGTAACTTATTAAGGACTTCAGTGTAGAGTGCCAAGTAGAACTGGTAACTATAGATGCGAATAAAAGGATGAATAAGGATGCGCACGACTTGAAGTAGGTAAGCAAGCGGAAGGAAATCATGCACATTTGAATCGCATCATCTTGACGCCACCGGTTTTTTTTTTTTTTTTTGGTAGGCCTGCCAGTCTCATTTCGTAGGCCTTCAGTCTCATTTCAATCCATAAAGAGCGAGTGATATTTCCTAACTTAGGATAACTAACTGATGTAATCAGAGTAAACCCAGGCTGCCAGCCCGTGTAGTACTGGATGATATGAACGACTAAAATTACTGGGTGGAATTTATAAAGCTACGACCGCTGACAAGCCAGGGGAAGAAGCGACAAAATTCCGTGCGAGAATAGAAAGACAAGCCCAACCTGCCACACACCTTGAACTGAACAATTTGGCAGTTTCCGAGGCACAATCTTACTCCTCCTCTGAAGACTCATCCTCCTCGGCCTCCTCGAGCCACTTGAGGAATGGCTCCGCGGCACGGCGAATTTTCTTGGAAGTAGAGAGATCCACATACTTCTTGCTTGCCTTAGTGCCCCATTTCACGACAACCTCTTCAGTAACAAGATCCTTGTCATAGAGTTGGTGAAGGATCTTGACAATCTTGTCACTAGTCATGAGTTCTTCGTGCTCCTTGCTGAGGTTGGCCAGAAGACGTTCCACACCACCGAGAAGAGCCTTCTCGTGACGTTCGGAAGTCACCATCTGAGAGAGCGGTTAGCCTGCTACCCGACACGTATGAACTCGGGAAAAAAAACCTACCTGTTTGAGCATTCCGGCACGCTTAGGGATCTGAGTAATGATGTTCTCATCGAAGAGTGTCTGCACCAGGACCAGGACGGTCTTGTGCTTGCTTTCGATGCCAAACTCCTTAGCTTTGATATAGACTTGAATATCATCGACTTTGTTAATACTACCAGCCTTCGTGGCCTCATCCTGGATCCAGTCACCCAGCGCATCATAAACGGTGTTGCCACCGCCCTCTCCATCATCATCCTCTTCATCGCCGCCACCACCGAGATTGAGCTTCTGACGAAACTGGTCCGGAAGCTGATTTTGACGGGCCTTGACGGCCTTCTCGGACATATCGACAGCCCATTCGTCGTCATTCACTTCGACGGGGGCATCGATGACCTGGGCATCAGCCGTGATTTTACGAGTGAACTCGTCGTCGCTACCGACGCTGTTCTCCTCGTTATCGTCATTCTCGTTGGAGGCATTCTCGGAGTTCTCTCCACCGCTTCCATTTCCATTTGCATTGCCGTTAGTGCCGTTGCCATTCTGCTGGGCCTGTTGCTTGGCCTTGCGGGCCGCCTTGCGCTCGGCCTTGTCTTTCTTGCCGCCCTTCTTGGGCTGGTTCTTCAGGATGAAGCCGCTAAGCTTGTGACGGAGGTCTACATCAGTGCGTTGACCACATGCTTTGCAATCGAGCACGATATGGCCATCTTTGATGACCACGTCGGTCTCGGGATTCTTGCACTTCTTGCATAGGACGAACTTGTTGATGAAACCATCGAGGTAGTCTTGCAACTTGGGGGCGTCATGGCTGCCGTTGATGATCCAGCGGTCGTCAGCCGGGTCGATATTGGTCTGGGCACCAAGCTCGAATCCGAAGTATTTGATCACATAAGAGCCGGGGCGGGCAAGAGATGCAGCAACGCTGCTCAAGTTGACAACAACCGTTTTGATGCCGTTACCTTTGCCTTCGATCTTGGTCTGGATCCGTTCCATCTTGTAGCGATAGAAGGCGTCGGTGACGTCGCGGCGAACATTGATGAGAGCCATTTTGACGGTATTGTTACGATAGTGGCTGTCGTGAGAATAGTAGCAATGCGTAGGATGTATGAAAGGTGTATTTGGTCGGAGAGTACGAGTCTCTTGGGTCTAGACACACGAAAATAGACGTTATATAGTCATTCGCGAGGACTAGCCAGGTGGGCAATAGAGGATGGTGCGAGTAGGAGGTTAGTTATGCGACGGATTCCAACCGGTGGACATAGGGGTGACTGGGAAACAGCTGTAAGCGTTGGGAGGCATTAACATAGGCGATGCTATCGCGATTCGGCTCAGCCAACAGAACTGATGCCCGGAGTACAGGGTTTCCGACGTATATGGAGCGATTGCCGCGTGAGAAGGGCAAGGTGTCTAGACACAGCGGTCTTGTCGTGCTGATACATAAACAACAAGTGTATGATGAGCCCTGTTATGTGGGGGTATGCAAATGCAATGAGGCTGCACTGTTGTTGGCAGACTTGATGAGATCGTCAGTGCAAAACCAGAGAGGCTGTCGAGTTGGCCGGGTTGGGCGCGGCTGCGGAAAGTGACGAGGGCTAGGTGGTGCGTAGGGTGCGACCTTTGTGACCAGCTTGCGTTGTTGGACGCTGGATGACTGACGGCCTGGGAGAGTCGTCTAATCAATTCAGAGGGTCGGATGACGGTTGGAGGCCGCGTACTCCAAGGTGGGAAAAACAAACGACTAGGTGCGTGAACGCGAAATTTTTGTGCAGAGCGGGTTTGGCGAGTGTTTTTGGGAATGTCGAGATTGTGGTTGTGATGGGGAAGAGGAAACTTTGGAAAGAAAACTTAGGATAGAAGGCGGAGCATTTGAAGAGGGCAGCGAGCGAGAAACTACGGGGCCCATGGAGCCAGAGTGCTAAATAGCGGACAAATAGGAATGCGCGGGCGAGCCTAGCTTTGGGGGGAAGGTTTGTCCTAAGGCACCTGCCGAAACACCTGGCCAGGGCCGCACAGGGCACTCGCAGGGCACGCACAGGGCACCTATTGGCGGGCTACAGTAGGTGTGGTCCTGTGAAAAATTTCCGGTGGGGCCTACTACCTACAACGCAGGTATTGGCTGGCGGGGCGCGGAGGGGCACTTGCAGTAAAATGCCCAAAATGCCCAGCCCCGACGCCAATTAATCGTGTGTTAGGCCGAGCAGCCGGCCAAAGCGCTATTCGGAGCCGTGTTCGGAAATACGGAACAAGCAACGCTGCAGTACCACACGGGTAGGGCACCAATCCATTGTCTCCAAAATGGCCTGATGCAGATATTTCCCGGGCAATGTAATGAAAACACATCCGAATATTCTGTAAAAATTTGCTGTATACATATGTGTAATGTTCGACAGTCATTTTCTTCAGTAAGTAGTGTGATGGATCATATGTTGTCGTCAATATATACTTAAACTATATGAGAAGATGGTGTTTTGAGCGGCATTACTTGTACATAATAGAAGGTCTAGCAGTTGAGGCACCACATAAATATTAGCGAGTATAAATATTGGCTGGATCGATATAGTGGTATTGTTGAAGCTGGGAGCACCCCATGAGCGCCGTAAAACATCTGCAGTTATAATAGGCTTATGGAATTTTGTTTATAAGCAGCCAACGGGGAACAAAGACAGAGTTTATATGAAAACAGCCTCAGATTCCTAGGGACACAACAATTAGCTAAGAGCTATTTGTGGTCCTGTCTGATTTGGCTCGTACCAGAATATCACTCCTTGGTCTCATAAGTGCTTTTTTATGAATCATGAATAATCCTTTTCATATTCGAGCATGAACTATCTTCTAAGGATAATGTTTAAGGACTATAATGTAGTAGCGAATAATACAACGTGTTGGGAATCGAAACTTCAGTAGAAAAATCAAATGCCACTAGCCTTTAGCTGCCGAGACTGAACTTACAAGTTGGCAGGCTGGATAATTATGAGAAACCACCGAGACGCCTGTCTTGAACGCCACAGCCTTCCCTATTTATACCTGATCAATGACTAGGCCTGCTGAGTCCTCCCACGACTCCCTCAGCTGCACATATGAATAACATGAGCACGGTACAAAACGCTTGCGCTAGCATAAACAATACCACCTGCAGGTCTGGCTATGTCCATGTTAAAGCATAGTGTTTCGGGTGTCCATAGATAGCACGGGTACCCAACGGCAGAACGTTGAAGGTTGCCATACATGTCACCCGTTCCACAGGCTGATCGCACAAATGTCTCCATGGCGCACTTGAGAAGTTGCGTGGGTGTCCTTGATTGCAAAACCCTGTGGAACGACCATTGATCTTGCTCAAGACGTCTATAATCGTTTGGGGGATGAGCCCGCCCAGATGCTTGCCTATTACCAGTCGCTGTGATCTTTCTAGGAATCGGTTTTAGACTGAGGGAGTTCAAGCCCTGCACTTTGAGCCACATTCTTCCACAATGTCAGTTCCCGATATGCCCGTTCACACTCGGTCTTGAGCTTATCATTCGAAGTGCTCAGCTCTTGGATGGCCTGTTCGGTGAGAAGCTTTTCCAGTGTCCATTTTTCAATATTTTGTGCCTCGTTCTGCTTCAGTTGAAGAATATAGGCAACCGCACGTTGCAAGATGGAACCCTTGTTCTTTTCGCAACCGGGAACAATCTTGGCCAGCTCATTGATGCCTTCATTGATGGTCTCGCGACGGCGGCGCTCAACTATATACCAGTAAGCATACCTGCTAAGGAAATATAGTTTACTAGATGGCTCTACCTTCTTTGTGATTATCCTTTCTTTGCTTGTGCCATTCTTCAGAGCCCACTGCCAGCTTTGGTTGAATTGAGGGTCGTGAGGCATAGGGCGATTGAATTGGTCCAGCACCGTTCTGCTGCGGTGGCTGTGATAGATCATTGGCTGGCGTATTATCGTGGTGGAGGTTATGAGACCGCAGAATGTAATCCTGATGAAGATCGGGCTCTGCACTAGGTGGTGAAACAAACGTTGCATCTGTTGTTTGGGGGACATGTATCGTCGGATACATCGTACCCAGGGCAGCCGCCGCCGTACTTGACGCATTGGCGGGATCAGATACCTCGTGATGTTCATGGTGCTCGTGGTGGTCATGATGATCATGGTGATCATGGTGCTCATGATGATCAGCTGCGGCCTGCCGCAGGGCAGCAAAACCAGCGTCCGTCGCAGCCTGGGCAGCGGCCTGAGCTGCCTCGACGGCTGTTTCAACATATGCTGCAGACGTAGCATCCGGCGTGCTCGATATAGCCGTTGCAGGAAGGGAGCGCTTTGAGCGTCTCGAATCCGGCGAAGAATCAGGGCCACTACGTTTCCGCTTCTGCCCAGGACTTGTGGGAGCCGGAGTTCCATATTCATTTTGCTGATCTGCGACTGCAGCGTCGGCCATGGCAGCGAGATGTTCACGGTTCAGCTGTGTGAGCGGCTCAAGGAGTGCCTCTCCTTGAGAAAATCCGTTGCTCTCCATGACAGCCGAGGCGGCTCAACTGAGGACGAGTCGTGGCTGTATGCGCCACGTCCTGTGGCCAGTTCCCGGAAAACCTGCGGCCTCCCAAATAATTTGGCAATTACGATGTCGTCGCAGAGTCTGCTACTGTTAGCATTGCATACGGGAGGCTCGTATGAACATCAATGAACAGAGAAAAATATTGCGCTTGACTTGTGCAAGGCATGCTAGGCTGGTTGATCAGTTGTCTTGTCTTGTGCACATGCAACAGTCCAGCGACTAGACGATCACACAAAGATAGAGAATGCTTGTCGCAGTCTCTCGCATGATGCAATTGACAATTGACACAAGTAGAGAAACTAGAATCCGAACGCGCCCATGTATGGACCCTACTATGGATGCAGAATCCTATTAAGCTGTCGCTCTAGTGCCATGCATCGTAACACAGGACGGCGTTACAGCTAGCTGATGCTCGCTGAGAGTGAGAGACCATGGGAGGTCTCAATGCGACTATGCCGCAAAACATGTTCGGCTGCGTGCACGGTTGACTGGCTGAAGAATGCGCAATGCAGCTGCGGAGTTCTTCAACAGGCAGTGCGAACGCGCGTGCAAGTCTAAGTAATGAATTTGGGGATGGGGACGGGGTTGTGGAATGGGAACGCGGACGCTGATTTGAGAGCGTCACGATTGCCGACGGCGGAGAGCGCTGCAGAGTGACGATGTGTGGATTCCAGAAGTGCGAATAGGACGAGGCAGAGAGAAGGGAAGCAGCATCGCATACCTGGAATCAGGTGGCCAGCGTCGTGGCTGCACGCGCGCGCGCCGTGCTTGGGTCCTCTGGGCTCGGCCGCTGGTCAGGTCAGATGACTTCACGTGCTCACGGAGCGTCTAGCCTTGAATTGCGCGCTCGAGCGTATGGGGACACATCCAGGCTGGAGATGGTATCAGTGGCGGATGGAAAACTCGGGTTTTGCGACTGCGTCGACGAAAAAAAAATGCGTGACAAATCTGGGAAGCCGGCGAGGTTGGGGGCCCTCTAGTGTTATAAAAGAATAGCTCTACTCTGCGATCGAAGGGCAAGAAGTGCAGCGAGTTCTAGGAGTTGAAGGAGCAGCAGAAGGTGGCATGCCTCAGACTCATATGACCGGCAAGCGCACGGTCCAGCTGGATGGGCCATGGCACGGACCACGCACTGTGTTTCTGGTGTAGCCAGCCCAAGGTCTACTACAGCTGTGTGTGCAAGTGCTGCCGAGCGGTGCGTTTCTGTGCGCTAGCAGATTTAGCTACAGTATTCTAGCACAGTAAAAACAGAGGTGATTATCTTATGTGACTAACCTACCTATGTACCTAACATGCAACTTACCTAGAAAGCATTGCGCAACTTGAAGACGACCTATCCGTATAATTCAAGGGAGGAGGTACGGAGCACTGCGTAGGCACCTGGGTACCCCACCCACAACCCAATGGGCATCTGACGAATCAGCTGATCCCGTGTCGCCCAGTGCTGCCCATTAAAAGACAAAGGGGGGCGAGCGGGGTACAATTGGGTACACCTCTCTAATTATTGCACGCGTCGAGGATGCATGAGGGCGTTGGCCTTGGCTGGTCCCGTCGTAGGTAGGCACTTTTGCTAGTTCGTGCATGCTACCAACCAGTCCTCTTCCCTTACTGCCGGTGTTGGTCCCGATAGCATGACCACATTATTTATCACTAGGTATTATGTCATCCTATGGATGTAGGGTTAAATATCTCGTACAACTGCGGGAGTGAAGGGATTCAGGGACGAAGAAGAGGGGCAGAGATCCAAAGGTATGCACTGTACCTACAACTAGCATGGCCAGTGTCATGGTGTCCAACAACGCGTCGTCTTATCAACCCCTGCTAGAGAGTTCAAAAAATACGGCTGCAGCGCTCTACCATACCGAGAGATGTCTGAAACCTACAGCCTGTGGCATCGGCTGAAATTGCGACTGACTACGTTCGATGTAACCCTTCTGCGGATTGGTGGTGTCGCCAGTAAGCCCCTGAATGCTTAGGTAGGTTGTGTCGCCTCTCTCTTTCTCTCTCTCTGCCTCGCCGTGGGGGAGGACGTACAAGTCCCGTGATACACACTCTCGTGACCGCGCTTGGCTGTGTGTGACTGCATATCATTCCCGTTGGCTTCCTTCCTCTCTTGTCTCTGTCTTCCTGGCACATTCAGACATTGACAGAATACTCGGGAAGAGCCGCTCTTGGCGCGCTGGAAAATCGACGAGCCGGAGCATATATGATTCCCCATCCTGGTAGAGTTGCTACACCAGTCTAAGTGGGCGCTAAAATTGTCTAGGTGAATGTCAGATGCGGTGTACTTGCCTGTCCATCTAACATATCTCTTGGGAGAAGCTCCTGGTGTCCTGGCCGTCCAACAAAGTCCCCAAGGATGCGAGGTATTACTCAGGGAAGAAGGCGGGCTGTCTAGTACAGCATAGTTCTCTGCTGCTCGTTCTGTCCAACTGACAAGGGCAAGCACCGCTGAGATGGCTTCACTGTTGCACCAAAGATGGAATAGGTGGGTAGCACTCAAGACTATTTGTATACTAGGCAGATATGGAGTATAAATGCAACATTCTAAAATCACTCTGCCATTATGCATTTGGGTCGACTTTGGCCACCTGACCATTTCTTACCAGGCTTAATAGTTTGAGTGTTTCTAAGGAAAGGAAGGGAGCACCGTGACGAGCCGAGCCCGTTTGTTGGAGTTTCCATAACCGGAGGCACATGTAGCCCATCTACTTATTGACTGGCTGGGGCGACCGGACCGTGGTGGGTCTTGTGAAAAGTCCCACACGCCCTTGTGTCCCATTTTAACCACTCCACACCTCTAATGCCAAGGAACCTTAACCTATACTGTACCTCTCATTGGGCAGTGACGAAGCTCCACCTTTACCTCTTCTTTACTTTGTACAGTGGAACAACACATCTCAAAACCCACCTTGTAGGTACTATCAGTATCATTATCTACCTATTAGTGTGAGCTCGTATCGCGACGTCACATCCTCGACCGCGGCTCTTACTGAGCATCTTCAGCTTGCAAACTAAAGCTGCATACCGGCCAAAACCCTCACTCACCATGGGAGACTACGAAAGTTCGAAGTTAGATCACGAGAACCACTTGTTACTGGTAAGCTCTATCTCGCTTTCGTCTTACACGCCCGGAACGAACAGCTTAAATCACCAAACCATCGCTACTGTCACTGATCACATGTGAATTCCACTGACATGGGCACCTCTGAGTGCTTGCTTCTAGGACCAACCACTCCTTCAACTTCCCGTCGAGCTCCTGCGCAAGAACCTGAGGTCTGCGCGCTTCGAAGTCGAGAAAGATGGCAGCTGGGTGAAGGAAGCCCTGAAGAAGACCGCCACTGATAGTGTCAACGGGCGGATCTCCCAGCCCGATGTAGTCAAGACGCTCGATACCATGATCGCGAGGATGCGGGGCGTCAAGCGGAAGCTAACCGTCTTCTCCGATGAAGAGAATCGGCTGCACCGGCATGAGGAGGCCCGGGCTAAGCACCTTGCCGAGCTCTACTCCATGGTTAGCGTCGACGACGTGAAGTACGAGGGCTGGAGCAGGACGCGGCTAAATCGCTTGCTTGTTGATTACCTGTTGCGGCACGGCTACGTCGACAGCGCCCGGGCGCTGGCCCAAGACCGCGGCATTGAGCTGCTTGTTGATGTCGACACTTTCGAGCAGATGCACAGGATCCGCCAGTGTATACTCAACGGGAGTGTGCAAGAAGCCTTAGCTTGGTGTACTGCTGGTGATACAAAAAAGGAGTTACGGAAGATGGATGTATGTCCTGCGTCAAAACTAGCTTCTCTATTGCCTTGCTCTACTAACAAACTTCATGACAGAGTAATCTTGAATTTATGCTTCGTTACCAACAGTATATCGAACTCGTGCGGAATCATTCGCAGACAAAGCCAGATGAGGCGCTAGCGCATGCACGGAAACACTTAGCTCCATACTGGTCCATATATCCCAAAGAAATGGGACATGTGTGCGGCCTGCTGGCCATGCTGCCCGAAAACGTCGATCAAGTTGAGACGTATAGAGATCTGTACTCGCCGGAACGTTGGAAAATGCTAGCGGACCTGTTCACCGCAACACACAACAGTCTCCTGTCTCTGCCTTCGATCCCGCTTCTCCATATTGCACTATCGTCTGGTCTGTCGGCGCTCAAGACACCGGCCTGCCATTCGATCCACCCGAACTCCGCCGCGGCGCCCTCCCACCAGACCAGCCTGTCCCTCGCCACAAGCGTGTGTCCGATCTGCAGCAAGGAACTCAACGAGCTCGCGCGTAACGTGCCACACGCTCTGCATAGCAAGAGTCACGTGGAGCCGGACCTGCTACTGCTCCCCAACGGCCGCGCATACGGCAAGGCGCGTCTCGAAGATTACGCCAAGCAAGCTGGCTTGCCGGACGGCCAAGTCAAAGATCTCCGGACGGGTGACGTGTACAGTGTTGATGATCTCAAGAAAGTGTACATTTCATAGAGGACGAGGGCCATCCAATCATTTACGACCACGGTCCCTCGCTTATTCGCTGATCTATCGATTTGCTATCCAGCAGATAGCTACAAAAGCAAGAGCAAAAGCGGCTCGCGAGCAACACTGCTCGTTTCGCATAACATGCATCAGCATCACAAAATACACATGAATTTCAGGGCGTTCATGGCAGGGCGGGCGGATTAGCGTGCATTTCTCACTGCGTTATTAAGCAGGCGTTATAGACTGGACAAATAAGTATTCATTGGTACGCTCAGCCGGCGGTATATATAGGTTGTTTCTTGGCTCGGTCTAGCAGGAATGACGATAACAACGACGAAGCTGACGATATTGATACATCTTCGCTGTCGTTCTCTCTTCGTCGAGAGTAGATAAATATCAACAACAATCTGTATCTAGATGCAGCATTGCATCCCGCGTATATGTTTAAGGCTTCCGAACTTCTTGGTCAGGGGAATGAATAAACAAAGATACTTTAACACTCACATGCATATATGCTCGAGCCTTTTGTGGCCAAAAATAGAGCAATTTAACCTAATAGATCCATACATCAAGCCCTCAGGATATATGCATGTGGGTTGAAGGTAAACGCACAAGCTTAAATCAATTCACCAGACCCCTCCCCCCCTCTTTTTGTTGTAAAAAAAAAGGCAAATACAACCTTCAAAACCTGCTCGGCCAGCCAACTCAATCCTACGTCTACCTTAATCATTTAATTACACCTGAGGGACGAGCACCTTTGTTTGCTCGTATATTAATCCCGAGTTCGTCTGTTGATCGATGACTGAAATGTACTTGTACTTGTACTCCGTCTTGTCTCTTCTCATTGACTGGATCAGTACTTTTTTAATCACGCCATACAGTTTCTAGCAGGTTAGTTACATCGTCATCATCACATAGGTATTGTTCCATGAAACGGATTCTAGCATGAAGAGTCTAGGAAACCCCCTGAAGAGAAACCAGAGTCCCTCATAAACCAGTTTGTATGCATAGACATGTAACAAGGATACAGCGATGAAGTTGAAAGTAGAGAAAATTTGCATTGGAAAGACACTATTCGAATTAAACCCTACCGGTACAGAGCCATTCCATTACCAGAGAGACCGAACCGACCATTACTCCGCTACTCTAGCCTCGGGACTCCGAATGCTGCGCATAGAAAACTTCGAAAAGAATGACCCTTTTGAATCGGAAACCCCTCCTCCCTGCGAAATCTTTGCCAACCCAACATGTAACTATTCCATGAGTATAGAGAACATCATGTCGGCACGGGCAGGGTGCCTCTTGAATGTACTGATGATTCAAACCTATGCAAATGAGCGATATCGACGTGCCCTCTGATTCTATTCATATGAGCGATATCGACGCGCCCTCTCACGCCTCTTTGCGTTGGCTGCGTTTTTTGGACCCGGGAGCGGCGTGGCTATAAAGGCCATGGGTGGATAGACTATGGCTTGGTAGGCCATAGCTGGGGGAGGAACTGTTTCAGTATGGGCCCTTCTATGCTGTGACACGTCCTCGTGTCCAGGAGCAAATGGTGGGCACACCAGGGGATTAGGAATTGCGCCGTGTGGACTAGGCACGGGTGGGGTATTGGGCCACGATGTCGGGAATGTTGGATGTGCATGGAATGGGTAGTTCAGCGAGATAGGAGTTGCGATATGGGCATAATGCGCGTTTGTAGCCGGCAAGTTCACTGTCCCCGACGGAACGCTTGGCTGACTTCCTCCCAAGGGATTCTATCTGGCATTAGAAGGGAAGTTGAATTGGCCGAACACGCCACCGCCTCCTCCTGGTGTCATCGGACCCATGCCCAAGCCGTTGGTATTGTGTGACTGCGCGGCAGGAGTGCTTGCTAGCCCGACACTGGCTGTGCTAGGAGTACTAGGGCCCCCATTCGTATTGCCGTTCGTTCCCCCTTGTGCGGGATTTTCTATAGTGTTGGTATTTAGGTGTTGTGCCAGCAGGGGCATCTCCATTCCACTGAATCCCAAGCCCCAGATCTTCCCGATGTGGTCATCCGATATATCACCACCGTAAATCCTCTCTCGTAGTTGAAAAAACACTTTGCCAGTAAGCAGACTATCCGAGCCAGCTTGATGGGCCGCACCAAGACGCTTTATCTTGAGTGCCTCGGCAATGCTTTCTAGGCCGGATTTCTGTTCGAATTTCTGCAGGATCTCCATGATAGAAGGATCTGCCGGCGTGAACAATCCACTGTTGTTGAGCTTAACAGCGTACTTCATGAGGTGCTTAACGTCATACGTTTTAGGGAACCATTTTTTCATCACTTTGTCGAATTCGCTGTCGTCATTGGCGAGCTTGGTATCCGACAAAAGCTTGGTGAGGTAGCCGAAGTCGTATCCACCGTGGAATGATAGCCACTTAATATTGTCAAAGCATACGAAACCAGAGACAATGAATAAGGAGGCAAATTTCTTAGGGTCGATGCCGTCCCGCTCGAGGAGGGCGAAGTCTATGCCGGCTGCTTGTAGTGATTCAATGGAAGTTTGATTGTACATATCGTCCTTCAAGGCAAATTTGAAATTGAACTGCCATGCAAGAGGAATCTGGGATTGGCCATTCCGTAGCCTCGCGTTAGGCCCTAGATCCTGTGGACGATCTGCAGGTGTCTCGCCATGTTCGTTGAATAAACTGATGCCTATCTGTATTACCTTCAGCATGTCGACGTTGACGCGAAGACATTGGTAGTGATAGTCGCTCTTCCCCCGGAAATTACCCATCGGTCGGCCAACGATTCCGGGAAATTCAGTGTCCTTAGTCGCCCAGTTGGTCAGCAAGCAAGCCCGTATCACATTACGTTAGGGGTTGAGCCCTACCATGGCGATGTACGGGAAATCCTCAGCCAACTCCATGAGCGTGGCCATCTCTTCCTCGAAGTTATGCCTCCATACTTCGCGTATCCGGCCCTTAGACCCGCCGCTGGTCCGCGCTCCTCGTTCGTTCGGTTGACCGTGAGACTGTGGATGGGGATGTTGCTGCTGCTGCTGCTGTTGCAGAGCGGCGGCATGCTGGAATCCCGTCCTCGCTGCCTGACTCGCGAAGCCTGTCTGGTCACTGACTTGAAAGCTCGAAGCGGCTCCCATGCCGCCACCCAGCGCCAGGCCATTCGCTGCGAAGGGACTTAGCTGCGCGGTCAGATAGGGCGGGTTCGAGAGCGATGTCTGTTGATGTGTGGCGTGTGCGGTGGTGGGATGTTGGGGAAACTGGTGCTGGTAGGGCGGCAGAGCGGGCGGACCGCCGCCGAAGCGCGATGGAGGCGCCATTAGGGATGGGAATGCCAGTGTCGGGTCCTCGATCTCACGGAGTTCCCCTTGAAGCGTGTATGGTGAAAGGGAGGCAGTCGGCCGACATGGGAAGCAGACGGGGGACGCCGAGGCAAGGAGACAAGCTCGTGTGCCGGTTCGCTGGGTGCTTGGCGTGGGTTGCGCTGATGCGCCCGCTTTCGCGGCGACGTGCACAGAGATTGGGATGACTGGGCGACTGTCACGGATTACTGTAGGGTTGGTGGTTAATAAGACAGTAGATGCCGGTACCAGTAGTGAAGCAATAAGGTTGTGTTCGAGGGTTTGGTGCGTTGCAGTTGTCAATGTTGGAAGTGAAAGCCAGTTGAATCGTCGTCTGTGTAAAGAGCAGGTTGAGGAGCTGTGCTAAGTAAGTCCAATCGCGATTTGGCACGACGTACTTGCATAGAGGACGAACCTAGTCAGAGTGGAGCAAGGCCTTCCTAGACGGGGCAAAGGTAGGAGAAGGTGCTACCGGAGCTTGGTCTGTGCGCCATAACCTCTATGGATGAAAGTAAATCCATCACCGGCTGATCCAGTAAAGCTGTGACTCACCAATCAGAATCCAGCTGCAACAATGGTAGGCCAACCGTCATCAATTCACTCGGAACCCCAACCAAAGCTACCTACCGTTGTGATAGCTACCGAAGCTGTCGGGCCCCCATTCGCACTGAACGACTCGACACAATGTATCCCACGCGGTATGGATATCAATTAGCTCTGGAGATCTCTACTGCTGTTCGTCAACGCTAACTTTTGCCATCCACAGTATACTCCGAGCGCAAGGCGGCCCCAAGCGCAGCATTACCGGCTTTGACATCAGAAAGTTCGCCGCGGCCACCGGAGTACCGCGTTACGATCCCTGGGAGCGAGCGTCAGTCCTCTCCTCTGATCCTGCAGCGCAGCAGAGGTGCATCGGTTCTTCGGTATACTGACAACTGGAGGGACGAAATAGTGAAGCTTGGCGATACACAGGCCCATTCTCGCGATGGCAACGGTTCAGCCGCGCTTTCCCGGGCCTTGGCATAGCAACCGTGGCCTTCGCCGTATATCTTGGATACGAGCAGTACTTTCTCCAGGACGAGCACCACGGCGATGCACACGGCGAGGAACATCACTGAAGTGGGATAAATGATCGGGAAGAAGAAGAGACGCACCCCTTACTAAGGGGGAGGCAAACGGATCCGAAATTAAGAACGTGGAGCATGTGAGATGGTTCGATATACAGAATCGAGAGCCATTATATGTGCATGTACAATCTGCTCAGAATTCTAGTGCAGAAGGACGCTCTGCGTCCCTGGCGATTGGTAAAGCACTAAGAACTGAATTGAACGGCGGTCGGCAGAGCCGGCGTCTTGTCACATCTCATTTGTTCACAAAGAGCCTACGTTATAGGTAGTGCGAGGAGCAGAGACATTCAAAGTTCATGACAGCCTAGCATGAGTTCAACCACTTTGTGCCTTGCTTACGTACGAATGAGAAATGAACACCTACTATCTGTACTAGGGTTGACTAACACACATCCCGAAACACGATGAAACCAACTATTGCTTATATCAGATAACCTGCCTATCCGATTCCCACACGTTCGGGTCGCATTCTTGAACGGCGACTACTAACTAAAATGAGATGAATGGACTGTACTACGGCACCTAGCGGGTGCGGACTACATATTGGTTGAGCTGAGTTTGCTTTCTGACGGCGCTATTGATATTCGTGATAGCTCATCTTCAGCAGCAATTAAGATATACCTGTGGGTTACATGTCGAATGGTAAGGTTTGATCATGCACAGGGCTATATAGTTATCCGCTTCGGGTCACATCAAAGGTAGCCATGTGCAGCGCAGAGATGAAAAATGGGTTGGGGTTGGATTTGTAGTATTTAGCTTTCTTTGTACCAAGTACCACCAGACCGGTAGTCCATCCCATACCATCACTTCCCATCTGATCCGATCTGCCAGGCCTTAGCCATGATCATCTTATCTCTAGACATCCTTGTCTTGAATGACCCTGCCTAGGTACAATGTAGGTAATTCGCCAATCTTTGTACAACGTGATACCTATCCTCCCTTCCATTCCCTTCCCTTCCCGGCAGATATCCCAGCCCCAGAAAATCAAATTTAGAAACCAACGACAAGTCACAAACTGTGTCCCCAAGACCAAGCTCTAGTCCAAGCAATGCTAAACTCCAAGTTGATGCAAGAGACGTAATAATCCGTAAACCCTCTCTCCCTACCCGCTTCCTTTTGCATCCTTCCAACTCTTTCTATCAGAACAGGATTTCAGACAAGACCTAGCTAGGCCTTGATCCCATTAACGATGTCCAGCGCGCCCTCGATGGCGACATCAAGCTGCGCGACGCGCTGCTTCAGCGCGCTGTTCTCGTCGCGTAGCAAACTGACCGTGTTCCACGCAACACTGGCGTCTTGGCCGCGACAGTTCCGGCACGCGGGGACAGTGTTGTTATGAATATGACCATTATTACTGCCGTTGTTTCCGCTGTTGCTGTTGGTGTTGTCGCCATCCTCCTTAGCGGGCGTAATCCCCTTGACCAAGCGCTGAAAAGCCGACAACTGCGTCTGCGGCGTAGATCTCGGCCTCGGCAGCGCCGCGGCCCTGGGATGCAGGCTAGATGTAGACATGGACATGGAAACGGAGACAGGGATAGACGTAGCCGAGGCCGACGACGGCAACAGCACCGGGCTCTCGTGCTCAGTAGCGCAGGTCATGGCGGTAGGGCTGCGGCTGCGCGAGAAGATACTCTCGTTCTCGGCCGTGATGCTATCGCCGTCCTCGGTATCGAGGCTCAGGTCAGACTTGACGGTACTATTACTCGCGCGCCAGCGTTTGCGTTCGTCTTCATCCACGCAGAGATCCTCGTGGCCCATGATCGAGCCCTCCTCGCTCACAACCCCGACCCCGACCCCGAGACCGGTCCTGGCCCGCAGCATCATCATCTTCTCGCGCTCGTCGTGGCGCGCCTGCTTCTCGGCCTGCAGCTCGGCCACCAGCTGCTGCATCGCCTGCTCCTGCTCCGCGGCTTTAGCGGCCATGCTCTCGAGCTGATTCTTGAAGTTCCGCGCTCGCAGGTCCATTTCCTCCATCTCCTCTGCCTGCGTCTCGCGCTCGGCTTGCAGTTCCCGCAGCGTCAGCGTCCGTTCACGGTACGCGTCGCGCATCCGGCGGAGGAGCCCGGTCGCGTTCGTCTGGAGGTTCTTGTACGCGGCTGGCGAGAATGCGTCGCCGTCGAGAGGAGACGACGCTGGGAATAGCGCGGCTTCGATGTCGAGGTCACATAGCTCATCGTCGATCCGTGAGGGCGCTTGGGCTGGAGTGGCCATGCGTGATGTGAAGGCAGATACGGAAGAGGCGAGAAAGCTGAGCCGAGATGGTGCGGTGGTCCTTGGTGTTGTGTCTGCGGTGGTACGGACCGGATGGGCGGACGATACTACGTCGTATTCAACTGGGGTTGTTATACCACTCAGCCGACTAGAGCGACGTCCCGGCGAATGCACGGGCCGTCCGTCGCCCGTCAACGCCATATCTTGGGCGCGTTTGGGACTCTGTGCTCGTGAGGACGGAAGAGACGGGGTATTCGGGTACCAGGCTGTGAGACTCGAGGCGGATTGCTGGCGTTGGTGCTGGCTGTGATTTGAAAAGGGGTTGCTCTGGGCTGATACGATGGGAGAGCGCGTGTTATGCTTTAACGATGGTGTCTCCTGCAGTTCGAAGGGCGAGGCAAGCGGTTCGTAGACGTCAGGCTGTCTAGCATATGGCCCTGGGGAGCGATGTGCTCCTGCCTCCGCTTCTGACCTCGACTCGGAAGGGGCGCCCCCCCTCAGCATTTCTTCGATACTCTTTGGCCGCGTTGGGGAAGGCCTGGATTGGCTGATGCCAGATGGTCCGAAAGTCGAGCTAGAAAGCGCTGGGGCGTTTGGGATGCCGCTGTTTCAGATAGTAATTAGACAGCCCTTGGACCCGGATTTGTGCTGACTCGAACTTCGAGATTCTTTAAGATGGTTGGGTATTCTTAGTACTATTTACTTAATACAAAAATGCAAAGAGCCAGGCACAACAGGTGTTGTCCGGGACAATCCGGGAGTCGTGATTACAGTATGGAAGATCACATAACTCCGAAGAGAGATCTTGTTTATGCCGCATACTATATCATAGAAGGAGCATAATAAAATAAACAAAGCAGCGTAATATTTGTGTGGTGTGGTGTATGTAGTCTGTGGAAGGTGCGACCAGTAGGAGACATAGGCTATCGAGATAGTGTCTCTAGTGTATGCGTGGTGGCACGAGTCGCTGGTATGCCCAACCGACGCGGGCATGTTTCGGTCTCCACTTGTTTCACGGGAGCGTCTCACGGCTTCCTTACAATAGCGGGCCACTTCGAGCTCTCGCCCACGCTAGAGATTTACAAGCTACCGTTGTGGATCCAGCAACGCGGAGACCCAGTTGCGTCGTGTAACCGGTGGCCAACCAGCCGGATCTGTGGAACAGCCGTAGAAAGTGATTCGCACAAGGGTCTTTTACCTAAGGAAGGAGCTAATTAATTTATAAGTATTTGGGAAGAAAGAGCAGTAGCAACAATAGAAAGAGCAATTCTGCACTGCTGGCTTGCCGTCTAGATTGTCTAACAGCTTGTTATCCATTCTAGCCGGCAGCTGAATATTATGTCAGATGATGGCGAAACCACAAATACCCAGGTAGGCAGGCAGGATGACTACGTAGTATGCATGGCAAGGAGTGGCTGGATGGGAGGCTGGAATCTAGGAATAGATACAGTATGTCTCAGCTTGTAGTGTAGCATATGCGTACAGTAGAGGTCAGGGCAACCAGCTATGACAGCATAGAAAAACAATAAACTGGCTTGCTAAGTTAGACATTTGAAAGCAATTGCATGCTACTTTAACAACCAGCCTCCGCGTGGCATGGCATGGCATGCGATCAATCCATCCAATGCCGTGGCTGGTCGGGGGTACCCAGCCCATCAATTTGTCTCCACATGCGATGACCTCGCCACGGAAGAGAACCTTCAACACTAATTATCTAAAATTTCCTGGTCTACGGAGTACGCAGTACGCAATCACTTGGGTACCAAGAATGAAAGAAATCCGGATTTCAATGCCTGTCTAAATACTTATATAGCGCCATTTCCCTTCCATTTTTTATTCAAATACGAAGGCCCCGCCCATCATAGCCGTGCATCAATAGTATTGAATTGTCAACGTGTTTATCGATCACAAGTCCGGATAGATAGATGGTCTACGAAATGCGCACGATGCCAAGAGATTACTCTAGTAGGTAAAGCAGCGTGTGGGTAATGCCACCTACAGTGTCGAAGGCATCAGTCATTGCGGTAGGGTATATATATTGCACACGCGTACTCCGTACTCCGTCCACGATATACAAATATTTGAAAGTCAGACAAACTTGATTACATTACTGTGTCTCCGTATGAAATATAGCACATGAAACCGAAGTCGAGGCATGTGAATTCACATTTCCACAGGTGCATACGAAGTGCATTTGATAATTACTGTAGACACTCAATAGTCAGGAGGACAACCCCGGCCTGGTACTCAATTCGCCTCTAGTGAAATTTTATCTAGGCTTGGCTAGTACGCATAATTGATGAGTTGGACAACGATAGTACGAAGTGTATCACCCCAAGTCGTCCATTTGAGGCAAGTTCCTTTCTCAAGGAGACCTAGAGGACTCGTGCTCAGCTTCCGCTACCGAGCACGATAGCTAGGCTGAACACATAACCCGGCTTTTGAGCCATATATCCACATGGTCCGGGGAATAGATCTTTACTACAGGCCGTGTACGACCTATCACTCATCAATCGCATCCCAAATCCTCGAAAAACCACTTGTCTAGTCGGCCTACGCTATGAGTTATCATAGCAAAGCTTCATAGGACCTCTGTATGGCCTGTCATATAGTGTTTTGTCCGCCGTCCGCTTAGTAGAAGCTCTCGACCATGGTATCCTTCAGGTTGGTATTGATATTACCTGGCGCGGCGCCCTCGCCTAGGCGGAATACGCTTTCGATGACACTCAGCTCAGTCGCCGTCGTATCGAGGCCGGTTACAGCAAGCCAATCGTTGACGACCATGCCGGCGCCCACCACATTGCTTCCACGATTCACGCTGCCAGCGACGAGGGGCACTTGCAGCAGCGACGACAGCTCATCCTGGTCCTGTATGCTCGTCTTCGGGTGCACGAGGCCACCGCGGTTGCTGAGGGACATGTAGCTGCCGACGAGCACGTTGTCGGCTACCGTCTGGCGGAAGACCTCGACGCCCAGCACATCGGCAATGATCTCTTCTGTCTCGCGCTCTAGGTCGGGGTGGACAAGTGCGATATGGTCGTTTGATACGATGACGTTGCCCAGGGCTGACAGTCGCTCTTCGATACGCTGGATCCGAATCTCGTCTGGTAAGGAATTACGCAGGTGCTGTAGCTCTTGATCGGTTGTTGACGTGGGTACTAAGAGACCCTTGCGATTGCTGTGCAGCGCGAGGAGCAGACAAGGTCAGCTAGTGCTCTCTCAACCCAATTGTTGTATTGTGCACTGCGGTTGCGTTGCGCAAAGATGCTCAATGCCATACTGCACGTAGAGGCATTGCCAAAGGATCGGATTACTTACCCCGCTGTTAACCGCCCAATGATGCGCGTGCCTGCAATTGTCGTCCGGCATATGGGAATGACATCTTGTAATTCGGCCTCGAAAACACTGACAGAAGAGAGTCAGCCTTATACCCTGTGTATGTATGCACCATATGTGTATGTGTGCGCTCGCGTGTGTAGATGTGGGAGTGCTCGTTGCATGACCGCTCTTTCTCTCCAGGACATCCGCTGTCGCATGCCCGCCTCGGCACCTGTGCCCGTGCCGTGCCGTGCTTCTCCGCCTCTGCGCATTTCTTCCGACTTGAGAGAGCTCACCTGTAGAAGTTCTCACTTGCGCCTATCGCAGTGAGAGCATATGAATTGGTGAGAGTAGCGAAGACACCAACTCTGCGAAGACACAACAATCGCATGGTCAGCCATCGCGGGGTTCTCTCAGTTTTTTCGAGTGACAGCTTTGGCGGGGTACTCACTCGTTAGAGTTCTCGAACTGTGCACGCACCGCCATGTTGCTACACGGAATTTGAACAACAGACACAGGAGTAGGTAGAATTGTCGGATGAGGAAATGTAGACAGGTAGGTAGGCTGCTTGTAGTAGTATGCTTCGTTGACTGAGAAAATTGAGCGTGTTTCTGGTTTGTCGTTGGATTAACTTTGATGCTGGCGGGAGCGTGGAGGAAAGTGGGATTATTGTACCTTACTTGTATGCTGTGGCCGCCAGCCATGTCGGGACCCGCTATCCGCCTGCTACTGACGCGCCACCAGTCCCCAGGTCAGCTCTGTGCCTTGTTATTTCTCCGTACCTAAGCTAGGAGGTAGCTCTGCGCCTACCTTTTGCAGTCGGGTACCTCAGCTCTGCCGATGACTCAATTTGTCCCAGGTACTGCATCCCAGGCTGCGGTCAACTCCATTAGGTACTATGATTCATTTCCTATCATTAGGGGCGGTGCAGCTGTGACTCGAATTATTGTCAACCCAGCTGCTGGTCTTGGTAATTAGGCAGCATGTCCATGTTGATGCATCAAGATTCCACTAGGAAGATGTATCATTGTGGCGTAAATTCGTTCATTTCGAATTTTATTCATGCCTACAGATTCTATCTAGAAATTACTAGACCTCTTCATAGCATCAATGATCATCGCACATCAACTGGCGCTTTGTGTTGTCCCTACAGTTGCCTCACAGGATCTCCCATTTCAACATAATTCAATTGATGGGAAGAATCGAGGCCCGGCATACCCCTTCGCGATGACGGCCCGAACATCGATATTGCCGTGCGGGCTACGGCGTGGATTCCACATCTTTAGCAGTATGAATCGCCCTGAAATGGGTGGGTCGAAGCGTATGGTACACATGTTCTTGTGCCGCTCGATGTGGAAACGGGCATGAGGCGCCATCAGTTCACCACCAACCGCACGAACCGCTTCTTGCGTGGCAATTTGCGCTGCTTCCTCTGCTTCCGCCAGCGCCGTACCAGCTCGATCCCGCCGCCGTCTTGACCTGTAATCTGTTCCGCTCGCGGAGTAGTCGTCTAGCTCATCGTAATTATCCTCGTCGTCGCTACTATCACTCTCGAACGGGAGCGCGCCAATCCGGTTTGGTGCTCGCCGCCACCGATCCCCGGGTTCGCCCCAATCCTCGTCGCTGCATTCGGTAGTGACTTGGAAAGGCGACGGAGAGACATTGAATTCGGACGGGATCTGGGCAACCCCTCCACGCTCGTCTTCCAGCCAGATGTTGTGCAATCTTCGAGCTCGCGCGCGAGTGATCGTACTGCCATCTTCGTTGTGCCGGATAGAAAGGATGGGGTTGGTAGATTCCTCGCCATCAGTCCTCCGCAATGAACTTTTATATGGCGAGTACTGGATCTGGTATTGAGCTGTCCTCTTTAATATGTGATCACAACTCATGGAGACGAATACCATTCCGGCCTGAATTCTAAAAAACGTAAAACGTTAGTGTGACATACAGCGCATTTCGCGGTTGGAGCCAACTTACGGCGAGGTAAAGTTCGACCTAGGAGCCTTCACTACCAACTCTTTCAGCGTGAATACAGTGGAGCCCTGATGTCGTAATACGATATTACATCTCGATCCTTCAGTGCAGTAAACACTGTTGTCATCTGCGAGGATGTTTTCGGGGGCATAACGGGTGGTGTCATCCGAATAGCTTCCCCCATCACAGCTAACTAGCTCCATCGTCAGATGGCCTGGCTCGACTTGTCCATATTTCCCATATTGAAAGCCCTGGAAGTTGGGGGACAGCCGGTCGGAGTCTAGCTTGCGTCTCTTAGATCGGCGGCTGTCTTCTAGCAATTCCTGTCGCTGTGCGGTAAGTGTCGCTAACAGGTCGGGTACCGGCGGTACAGGCTGTGTGGAATCCAGGTATGCTCGCAACATAGAGCGACGACCACTGTCTGCGGCTTCAACGAAGGCTGAATAATAACGACCGTTGGGTCGCTCTTCGGTTCCATACTCCTCCCAATTGACCAAGTCCCACGGCTCAGGCTCGAGCTCAGGATCAGGATCAACGTGATATCTATTTAGTTGTTGATCCGACAGCCGTGATATAGCCGATACGGTGCGGTTGGTCGGGGCATACGGCTGCCGAGCACTGGACGACCGTAGCGGGGGGAGAACTGGCGCAGTGGTAGACACGTTCCTCCCCTGCACATCACTTAAAGACCGAAAGCCCCTTGATGGCGCACGTAACGCCCCGGTGTTGTCGTCGGATGACATGAGTGTCTGGAGAAAGTCCTATTGGCCTAGCGGTGCAAGCAACTCGAGCAGGATCTTGACAGTGGAGTGACAATGGTTCTGTGGTATGGGCACGACTCTCTGCAAAGACTGATACTGGTAGTCGATGGTTGTTGTCGAAGATAGTAAGCTGTCTCATGAACGGCGAGGGACGTGGTCGGAAAGCGAAACCGAGCCCTCGGACAAACTGACCAAACTTCCACACAATCAGTACTAGGGAGATGTAGTACGGTAGTACAGTCCAGAGCTTACATCAGCCTATAGGGTTTCAGAGTCAGGGAACAAAGGATATGGTAGATAGTGGCCTTTGTTGGAAGCACCCGACAGGTAACACTGGTGTATCTCTGCAGGGGAGAAAGCTGTGTACGAAGTGAAATGTAATTTCAATGGCGAGAGATGCTGTCAGCCAGATCAGGCTGAGAAAATGTATGTGCGAAGCGATGCGACCCCAGCGAAGCATACGGCTTGCAGCAAGGTAGAACGATGGTATGCAACACTGAGGTGCTTGGGATAGTGTAGTGATGTTGATGGTTAGAAGACCGAGGCAAGTAGGTAGCATTCGTCAGGTAGGAGGTAATAGGTGGTAGGCACTTCGAGACAACCATAGGTGGGGCTCGGTAGGAGCAAGGGAAAATAATTGTTATGGCAGTACATGCTACTGAGCTATCAATAGTACTTCAAAAATCACTAAACAGTGCAGAAATCCATTACGGCATCTGCCAACAGGGATGTTACAGGGAAGTACCACTTAAACAGAGCCGGAATGCCCCGCAGAAGACCCCGGTTAGATAGGTACCTACATACATGTAGGCTTGGCGATTGGGGGTACAGGTGGGTTTACCCATCATTCTGCCCATCGATACGTCGCAGGTGCCTGCCAGTCAAGTACATAGGTATGTACATAAGGTAGGAAGGTGCTTACCGTACATGTTAGATACCTACACGTAATGATGGACCTACTGCGTGAAACAGACCCCAATTCATCCATGGATATGTAGGTGAGGAGCTCTATCTGGCCATGCCTACCTCCTTATATCAGGTCAACATGGATAAACAAGCCGCTTTAGTCTAAATCTTTCTCGGAACATATCTAACCTCGCATATCTTTGCATGTATCCTGTAGTTTCAGGCACCATAGTTGTTCTTGAACTGATGTAGATGTACTTAGGTACCAGTTATTCCAACATGATATGTACCTACATAGGTACTTCGTACTTATGGAGTACCTGCCTGAGGAAGGTTCTCCTAGTACTTCGTACTTGGTAAATACGTATTTAATTGGCTAGCGTCTGCACTGTGCTAACCAATATAATCTATGTGGTACTGTAGTACGTACCTAAGCACCTGAGCTGTAGCTACAGTAAGGCTAAAGCTCTCACTCACAGCCACCTCATCCATCATCAAACGCTCTTGAACCTGACCCAAACGCAAATTCTCAGAACCCCAGCCTCTAGTATACCGACCCATTAGCCAGCTACCAACAGTGTCATCGACAGTCTTCTAAGTCTTCGTTTGGCCCCTCCTGGCATTGCAGCTTCATATATGCTGTAGCTTCGGTCACACACGATCGTCATCAATTCAGCATATGAGTGCACATCCTCGTGGTGAAGGCTTCATCATATCCCTGAATCCAATCGTCAAGCTCGAAGTCAGATCGTCAAGCGCCCTATTCTACGAGCCATCCAATCTCATATCAGACTGGTCTGCCTCCAACTCCCCATCTCAAAATGAGCACCCAGGAGACAACAGCTCCTGACGCGCCCGCGTCGTCAGGTGGAGAGCAGCCTGCGCAAGTGCAGAGTCAGTCTGATGTTCCATCGGAGCCGTATGTTCATGGTCAACCATCGACAGAGGCCTCGTCTACTGTGCCGTTGCCCATACATGGCAATGGTTTCATACCCCAGACACACGATGGTGCGTTTGCCATGATGGGTCACGATATCAACGGCAATGGAGCCCTGCCTTTGAATATGGTGATGCCCATCCCTCCGACGCTGGCTGAGTTTAGCATCCCTCCTGTACTACAGCCTACGAACGGCCACCAAATGAGCGCTGGTATGGTAGTCTACACGTCTTCTCATAATTGTCCAACTCCGCTAATCGAGAAGACAGATGAAATTGCTCTCTACGACCGCCAAATCCGGCTTTGGGGCATGCAGGCGCAGCAAAAGATCCAGGGCGCCAACATACTTCTCATTTCCATGAAAGCTCTTGCTAACGAGATTGCGAAAAACCTTGTACTTGCTGGCGTTGGATCTCTAACCATAGTCGACGATCAAGTCGTTACAGAAACCGACTTAGGAGCTCAATTCTTTCTCGCCCAGGAGAATATTGGGCAAAATCGTGCCGAAGCTGCTGCTGCCCAGGTACAAAAGCTCAATCCCCGCGTCAAGGTTTTCCCCGACTCTGGAAGTATCATGACCAAAGGAGCATCCTACTTCGCCGCTTTTGACATCGTTATTGCAACAGACCTGAATCCCACGCTTCTAGCTTTTATCAACACTGCTACTCGCCTCCACAACCGCCAATTTTACGCCGCTGGGGTGCATGGCCTCTACGGTTACATTTTCTGCGATTTGATTGAACACGATTACGTCTTAAAGCGCGATAAGGGGAATGTGCCCACAAATACTGGGCCCGAGTCACGCTATCGGAGCGTGGTTGAAGTAAAAACAGAGAAAGAAAGTACCAAGACCATCGAGATGGTTAGCAAAAGAGATTTATATTCAACTTGGGACCTCGTATCCGAGACAAGCCTCTTACCAGGAGATTATACGAAGTCAAAACGTCGCCTCAAGGCGGTCACGCCCGCGCTTTCCTGCCTGCGTGCTTTGTGGGGATTTCAAACCCAGCATAACCGAGAACCTGGCCATAACAAGGCCGACTTGGAGTGGTTCACTCGCTCGGCTACACACAACCATAATCTCCTCTCCCTGCCATCCGAGACCCTCCGTTCAGAATTTCTCCGCAGTTTCCTGCAAAATATAAATAGCGAAGTTGCTCCAGTGACTGCAATTCTCGGGGGCCAATTAGCCCAAGATGTCATCAACGTTTTGGGTCAGAACCAACAGCCCATACAAAATATGGTCATCTTTGATGGTAACAAAATGGAAGCGAATATGTACCCTTTGCATCCTGATGGCAACCTCGGCCGGTCCCAGCTCGATTTTGGTAGCTCGCTGCCAATGGCGCATATGGACATGACACAGCCTCCGGTTGACCTGTCGCAGATGATACCCATGGACCCTGCAAATACAATGATCCAACCCAACGCCATGTATGACGAACAAGGGGGCATCGTTATCCCAGCTAGTGATAAATAATGACGCAGAGCGTGACGAATTAACGACGGGAATCTAGGCGTTTATAGCACCAGGCGTGGGTATTAGAAAGGAAATTTTCTCCTCTGGGAGACCCCAAAATCTCTTTGAGAAGGCCACGTTGCACAGGCGTAGAGAGCATACTACCTCAATTTTTTCCCCCCCTTTTCTGCATCCCTCTAGACTTGGCTTGCTAGAGAAGGTTCACCCTTTCCAAGATATTGGCCAACTGACCAGTATAATAATACGCCAATGCCCTTACTCGTTTTTTAGCAAACGCGACGTCAAAATCAGGCTTAATCAAAAACTACACAGATCTCAACATATTCCGGAGCAGTATTATGTGTTGGTTTGTTTGAGCCCACCTCTTGGCTAAAGTGTACGGCAAGAGCGGATCCATTTCTTCGGGTGTGAGCCCGTCTGGTCGCGTTTTATCGAAGCTGAACTCGCAGCATCTTACCTGACTCGGAAATTCTGCGTAGATCTGGCATCTACCTATCCCACAGACGGATGGACGCTGGGGGCCAACCGCCCTAATCCCATCCCGAGAAGTAATTTGGATCCTACCTTGAGATTATGGATCTACATACTTCTGCTCAGCTGAGCTGGGCCTTTAGTTCGCACTACTACTACACCATCTTCTGAATGTACCCATCCTTGTTTGTTCAGGACGGGAATACCCATAAAAACACCGCGGCTGCGGAGGGAGAGAAGCTAGGATTGAGATAGAGAGACAGGGAGAGACGCAGAAGTCGGGTTTGTTGTTGTACATTAGAAAAAGAATCTCGGTAACTGTCCTCAGTCGTAATAGATGAAGAGACCGTGTTGGTCGTCTTGGATTGATTGACTTTATCTACATTCCGTACTGAGTAGCGTGTTCTAAGCAATTACTTATGCGCAATTGAGCTGAGCAGCTCGGTGTCCGTTCTATGTATGTGGTGTGGTGTGTGATACTTAATGGATACCGGCAACACATAACGCACCGTTTAACTACATTACTTGAATTGGTAGATTGAAGACGCTAGCAGGTAGTCAGGTACATAAGTAGTTCATCTCAATACTTACTGGCTTAACTGAAGCATCCTCATCCCGGTTCTTGTTTACGTGCTTACAATATCTATAATTATTACTTGTTTACTCAAGATCCACGTCACTGATTAATTGGAGGTTGCAGGAGGTAGGTAGAGGTAATTCATTCCTAGTCCTATTTATCTGTAGTAGGTACATATGTTAGTTCATCCCGACTCTTACTTCCTGGCCTACGCAGGTATGTTTGCTTCCTCAAGAGCCGCACCCCATAGAGATGTGTATGTCACAATATCACACAGGTCACATGCAGTAATCATCAAGAAACGAGACGAAACAGGAACACACAGAGATGAGAACAGCAAACGGCGCGAATCAGCCGTGTATGTATTGAATCCATGTCTACACTGGACACAGATAGAGTGTACAGATCGACAATCAATCAGTCGCGACACAACTGTCAGACTACCTGTCTGTTACTGTACTGTACTGTGCCGTACTCTGCTGTACTATACCGTGCTGCACACTAGACAACATGTACAGCGGCGCCGGTAGTGTTGCGGTAAACATCCATCACTCCATCCATCCATCCATCCATTTGTCCATCCCGGGGGCCTGTTTATCAAAGAAACAAGCGCCTCCCGACCTCTATACTTCGTTCGCGCAACTGCGCAATATCCGACATCTATCCATCCATCTGTCCGCCCATTTATCTCTTCCTTCCCGTTCATATATCCCGTCTACCCGTCCGTTCGCGTCCAGCATCGTCGGTACGCCACGGAAGGAAGAGACATGAAGATGGGGCAGGGACGTAGAATGGCGACGAGAGGGGGCGACATTCAGGTATCTCCCTCGTCACTTTTTTTCACCACGGGTATCGCCGTCCGTCCAATAGCAGGTATACAATCATATACCATTAGCTCGGACATGATAGAGGAAAAGGAGGTACAGAAAGATAAAGACCTCCAAGCTGGAGGGAGAAAAAAAATCAAAACCAACATGCAGGTCGTGTAGTTAGCGTAGCGTGGTATCTTATTCGTAAACATAGAGACAGAAAAAGTGTAAATGGGAGAGGAGGAAGTGCTTGTGATTAAATGGGTGTAGGTATAAGCGGACCTCACAACCTTTCAGGGCTGTAGAGGTAAGAGTCTGCTCCGTGGTGATAGATATCAAACACTCTGAGATGAGAGCTTATATGAGGACATATGGGATCTATCCCATTGCCTTCTCAGAAGGATTCCACTTGTTGATGAAAGTGGTAATGCTGTAAGAACATTAGTCAGTGGACGGTAGAATGACACGTAGTCCGTACATTTTTCTATACTTACCTCGGCGAATCTTTCTCTTCTGAGTCTTCCTTCTTGAGTCCCTTGCGCCCTTTGGAGCCATTATTCACGTTCCATCCTCTAATGGTCGTGGGTCCAGTTCTGGGCGGTGGCTCGTTCGCTCTGTAGTCTTTGATTGCCTCTTTATGATCGTAGTGCGCGAGACGAAGCTCAGCACCACTATTCGACTGCCAAGGCCGGTTATGTGGGATGGGCGCAGCCGCTATCTTGCGGTATTTTCCATTGACGGCACTGTTACTACCTGACGAGATCGAGGATCTATGTCGACTACCAGGAGGGCCCGTTGGTGATTGCAATCCCATAGATGAACCTGGAGGCGACACAGAAGCCCCGTGGGACATGTACATAGGCCCAGGAACAAGTTGAGCATGGGCCGTCAACGTAGGGGACGGAGGCTGATATCTGTTGGCCTGTCCCAAATGAGGTTCGTGTTGGGCTGATACCATGCCTCCACCAGGCATCATATACGACATTCCCATCATGGAATTTTGGTCGGGCATAGTATATCCTTGGTGGTATGACCTAGAAGCCGCTGGAGGGAAGAAACTGCCCGAATTAGACTGAACCATACCCGGGGGCTGTCCAAAGTCAGGCCCTGGCTGGCCGGGTGATGCCTGTGGATGGACCGGTTCAAGGCCCTTCCCTCGTGCAGGCCGAAGAGGAGGAAGTACAGGGCTTCCTTTTCCACCTCCTTGGTTCGTGAACGGGATTCTACTGACAGCTTGCGGTGTCGGTTCTATGCTCCGGTATGGGTATGGGTTTGGAGCAATGTGAGCTAGCGTCGATGGGTTTAACGCAGTTTGCAGAAAAGTATTTTGTGGAGGTGGTACATGATTTGGAGGACCACGAAGACGTGGGTCAATCATTGAATCCCCGGCTGAAGCGAAATTGTGCTGCTCCCATTGGTGTTCCTCAAGATGACTAGAGTGGATATCTAGAGCATACTCGTTATGATATTCATATTGAACTTGAACCATATGGTGCTCCATCGGATAATCGGGATGGTGGTGCAGGGAGTGTTCAAGATGGGGTTCAATACGAGGGTCCAAGTGGGGGTCGAGGTGAGGTTCGAGGCGAGGGTCGAGGTGAGGTTCGATCTGGACGTCACGCTGTAGCGTAACTCTTTCCGCCTCATCCGCGAGACAAGAAAGGCGGTGTGTATCAAAGTCATTTGGCACCACATGCGGCTGCATTGCCGGTGCCGGTGCCGGTGCCGGCTCCGTGTTGGTAAACACATCACGAACCGCGTCGTAAGGTCTCGATGATCGTGCATTAACCGTTGGGTGACTTGACCGATCGGCTTCAATAAATAATGCGGCATTGAGAAGCTGAGCGGCATTCTCTTTACCGACAGATTCATCGATTTCCCGGTCTTTATCGTCGAGGTCTTCACCTTCCAACTGCCGGCCTGCTAGTCTCTTCTCCGCCTCTGCTTTCTGTACCTCTGCTTTCTCTGCCTCTGCTTTCTCGACAGCGAGCTGTACAGCAATACGACGATGCCGCTCGCGCTCGCGTATCTCCTCCGTTGAAATTTCGTCAGAATCCAGACCCTCATTCTCGCAATGCTGTGTTAGAAGGCGAGATATAGTCTCCTTTTTAGCATCTTCGCGTAGAGTATTGTCCATGTTATAGCCTCTGACAGATCGGGAGGCATGCAGAGTGGCACCATTAGCGGTGATGACCACGACTGGATTTGACCCGGAGACATGCGGGGGGGGGGTTTCTGACTCGTTGCGAGAATCTGGTAGGAATAAACCGTACTTCGGGTGCAGGCCGTGTTTCTGGACCAGATCGGAATCCAGTGCGCCATCTTCATTGTCTAGGCAGTCGTACGTTACTATCGTGCGATCTATATGAAGATTTCTAGAGTTCGGGTTGTCCAGAAAATTTCCTCTTGTGCCGCGCGTGGCTTTCTTGCTCGAGTCATTTGTAGAGTCCCTGAACCCGATTTCGTCGTCGTCATAAGTGTATGGCAACGGTAGGATTAGCCGATTGTTAGCTCTAGGGCCCCGTCTGTTGACCGTGCGGACGCCCCATTTATCTGGTTCAGATGCACCATTAGGGAGATCTGGAAGGTCTCGTCTTCCCCGCGATACCTCCATTCTCGGGTCCGTTTCAGGCGAAGGTGAGGCTACATTGGATTCCGGCTCTCCATCGGGCTCGGTCTCGGCGGAGAGCAGTCCCTTTATGTGCCTAGGTTGTGGCGTAGAGACCTCATCTCCATTGTCGAGTCTGGCCGATCCAGAAGGACCCGAGATTCTCTTGGAGTCAGGTTGGCCGTCGGGTTGTTCATCAGCTTTCCGCTTGGTAGGGGGCCTGCCTTTGCCGACTTGGACTTTGGCTACTGCTGCCTTCTTGCTCTCTTCTGAGAGATGGGGGTATGGCACTTTGACGCCATTACGAAAGGCAACCCAAGTACCTTGTTCGTCGACAACCTCATTGGGCTTCTCCACATAGGTATATGTTGTATCCGGATGCTGTTGCATGTTAGTCGACTAGGCAGGATAGTAGGGGTATTTATTTATATGGTGTATCAGGTGTTGCAAGCATTGAGCAATGTCAACAACGGTGGATTTGACCACTTACACTAGCATCGAGACCTTCGTGTTGTAATTCGGCCAAGAGGCCAGCACGCTTGAGAGACGCGCTATAGAATTCATCTGCTGCGTGATCATAGCCATCCTGCCAAATCATGTTAGTCGATAGGACCGTGCTGACGCGTACATAGGGATAAGCAGCATAGTGAAACGGAAAGGAGGAGGAGAAAACATCAGGGGCAAATGCAAGTGCAAAGAACTCACGAGAAAAGTTTTTCGGGTACCAGCGGTGTAGAGTTGGAACTGTTGCTCGGAGATGGCAGTTTTCGTCTTTAACTCACGATCGGCGGCGCGGATGGTCTCTGCGAGGCGATCGTCCAGTTGGCGTTGCAGGACTTCGTACTCCGTCGGTTCTTTGTGAGCTGTGGGGCTCTCAATGAGTTTCTGGATATTCCTGTCGGCTAGATCTTCGAGGACAGGCTTGATAGCGCCGGCGACCTCGGAATACAAATCGCGCAGGACCTTCTGGCGCTCGTAGGCGGCCTGGACGCGAGGGTCCTCGTATACCTTGTTCCGGCCACGTCCCTTGGGCCGGCCAACCTTCTTGAGAGCGGCGGCGGCGGCGTTCTTGCGCGCAGTCTTCTTAGAGATGCCTCTCCCCGTCATCTTCTTAGGCGGGCCGGGCTTGCCCTTGAGGGGGCTGGATGCCGGAGATCTAGCCATCAGTACGGTGTCCATAGAGGACGAGCATGCACTGCGGGTGAGGGTATTATTAGTGCACGGTGTGTTACGGGTGGTGTTGTTGCTACAATTGACCGGCGGTGTTATTGGACGTCTCGTGTATGTATGAAACAACCAACAAGGGATAGACGCCAAGCACACGCAGCGTAAAATCTGTGCAAGTTAAGGACCAGACGATCGGGGACAAGTCAAGACTGAAGAGACCGGGGCCGGTGCAGATGCAGATGAGATGAAAATCGAGCGGCGTGAGAAGGTGCGTATAGACCAAGTCTGTGTAGAGAAAATATGTATGGCGAAAGTCTGTGTATGTATGTACGGCTGACTGGCAGACAGACGGAAAGAGGGTGAGTGACGCAGTATTGCAGTGATCTAGTGTAATTAGTCCTCAAGAGGAAGAGTAAAAGTGCAAAGACGAGCCGGGCTACCTGGCCAAGTTGACTGCTTGGGTGTTTGCTTTGGTTAAACCAAGGGAGAGAAGAGAGAGACGATGAGGGCGAGGACGAAGGCGAGGGAGAAGGTGATGAGTGTGAGAGTACGAAGTACTTCGTAAGTAGGAGAGAGATGGCAGCGGGTGGAAATTGAGTTGCAATGCTCGCTTGCTCCAAGTGAAGTCAACCTCCGTCTTCTTGTGCTTCGAGACCAGCTGACACAATAAGACCAACCAATGCACCAACCGATCGCAAAATGCAATAGACCAATACGCGAGAGAGAAGAGAGACGGCAGTGCAGCCTGAGATATGCTTGCTCTGTCATGTATCGTGAGGTGGTTACGGAGGACGATATCTCAATGAGATTTTCTTCGTACAGTCCAGGCCAAGCAGCCAACGAGCCAAGCGGCAGGTAGGCAATAATTCGAATTAGACCACCCAGTGCACTTCTGCAGGTCGGCCCCACCTAGCATTTCCCGATTCGGTCAAGCCCACATAATTAATCCCTTGGGGACTGTTTAGCGCGCGCTGATTCGCCCGGGATAACCTAAATCCGCTAAACGTTTCTGGTTCCCATCGCAAGGCCCGGCCGCCAGCACACTGAGAGAGCCCCGAAGCTTTTGGCTCAGCCAACCCGAGGTCGCCCGGGTGATTGGCAGGTACCAAGGTTTGTATTTTGCACAAATGGAAAGGGTGATGAAAAGCTCCTGCCGTTCATGAAAATTGTAAATTATTGTGTGCGTGTCAATATGTCCGACGAAGACGTACTTTGTACTTCTTAATCTTTCAAGTCTAGCAACCTACCCCCGGAGGGAGGTACTTCGGTACATACATTTGACACGTCCACTGGCAGTTAAAAGCCATGGTTGCATACATGTATGGTAGCACGCATTAACCCATCCAGGGAGCCAGCATGCTTTTCGTTGTAACTTAAGCATCTGCCCTCTTATCGAGAGTTCAACATTGCTGTTGAGCGCCTAAGTACTTAGTTACTGTATACATAACTTACTCGCCGCCTCGACAGTGAGCCCTAGCCTTGCCAACTCATCTCTCTCTCTCTCCATTGAAGCTGCTACTTTACTACACGCAGGGCGGCAGGGCGCATTATGAAGGGATGGGTTCGCTGTAGTACAAGACCGTTGTCAGCGCCTTGATACACGCTCCCCAAACTAGCTAAACGGCCTTGTGTATTCAATACTGAAATGACAGGGTATGCCTTAAGTCGTACATAAAGCTCGCATCCGCACGAGGAGAAGTCGTTTGTAACAGGGAAGATTACGTACGGTAAGTAGCCGCAATCCATGCATACGAAATTCAGTGGAGTTACCTATTGAGTTCCCAGTCACTTAGGAGACGGCCTTCCTAGTTTCTAAATGATATGCGCGAGCCACATATTAATGTCGTCCGCATAGACTGTTTGGCCATCGATGTTGAGGCCTGCTGACATGTTCTT
The DNA here is from genome assembly GCA_022578715.1 of Nemania sp. FL0916. Lineage (NCBI taxonomy): Eukaryota > Fungi > Ascomycota > Sordariomycetes > Xylariales > Xylariaceae > Nemania > Nemania sp. FL0916. The sequence continues at coordinate 130,490 of MU390291.1, forward strand.
CTTCGAGATTCCATGCGAGAGGCTGAGGAACACTATATGTGAAATCTATGCACTATGCAAGCCCAGCCGCCCAGCCTATCACGTTTACAAGAACCCGTCCCTGACTGTCCAATTTCACCAATATATCTCTTGGGAGCGGTATCAGGAGCATCTATGCGCACGTTGACCCTTCGCCTTATACGAAGTTACTGGCCTCCCTAATCTCCACTATACCGTATGCCTTGCTTTTCCCGTCTGTAACCCACCATTTCAGGATAGATGGCGACACGTTACCGCTCTACGCAAGTCATCGGCTGGTTTGCTTTACATTGCCTACCTCATATGCTCGTGTGCGGTGTCGTGGTGGCGGCAGCAGCGCTGCAGGTGCTTGCCCAGGTGGTCGGTACTTGGTCAGCCCCGTCAGCTTATAGGCTGCAGCCCCTGGACCCTGGTCCGCAGGGGTGGGGTCCACTCAGGATATTCCCTATTTCGGCCTAGCAGGCGGCGACACGCGACTACCCGCCGCATAAGCGCAAGAACCCGTACGGAAGTAGCAGGGCGGTACCTAAGCAGCGTGCTCCGCGTCTCCAGCCCACCCCGCCAGCCACTAGGAACGCTTGAAAATTTCCCTTTTGAGCAACTCGTTCACCAGCAAGGTCAGACCAAATCTGCATACTCGAGACTCGGTGTCTGAGCGCGCTTCCATTACACGCTGCCTACAATTGCTGTCCACCACAGCCCAACGAATTCGCTTCGCCCGCTGACGGGCCACCGAGACGCAGGAGGCTGCTGCTGCAAGCCGCGCTGCCGAAATCAATCAATCATGCGCATGAGCATGAGCTTAAGCTTGAGCTTGAGCCGGTGACAGCTCTGCGACCCTGCTACCCCGTGACTCTGCTTCTCTGCTTCTCTGCATCCACCTCCGCAAACATGGGGAAGAAGCGCAAACTAGCACCAGCTGGCCGTCCCAATAAGCTCGCGAAACGCGCCCACGCAAACGGTACTACCAACAGTACCACCAGCGGAAGCGCGCGCAAACCGGCGCCACCAGGCACAAAGCCGCAGCAGAAGCAGAAGCAGAAGCAGACCGCCGCTCCGAAACAGCAGCAGCAGCAGCAGCACGTCGAGCCGACCATCCCCTTCTCCGCCGAAGACAAGATCCTGCTCGTCGGCGATGGCGACCTGAGCTTCGCCGCCTCGCTCGTCGAGCACCACTACTGCGCAGACGTCACCGCCACCGTTTTCGAGAAGGACATGGACGAGCTGCTGGAGAAATACCCCCATGCCGCCGAGAACATCGCCAAGATCGAGGCCGAGGACGGGTGTCGCGTGGTCTTTGGCGTCGACGCGACCAAGATGGCGCCCTTTGCCAGCAAGCCCACTCGCAGTAGCAGCAAGGCCTCCGCATCTGCACCCACAACTGACGACGCCGGTACCGGTACCGGCGCCAGCAGTAGCGGTAGTGGTGGTGTCGGCATCATGGACCGCATAATCTTCAACTTCCCGCACGTCGGCGGGAAGAGCACGGACGTGAACCGGCAAGTACGTTACAACCAAGAACTCCTCGTAGCATTCTTCGCGCGCGCGATACCATCTCTCGCTCCCACGGGGGGAGCTATCGTGGTCACGCTGTTCGAGGGCGAGCCGTACACGCTGTGGAACGTGCGCGACCTCGCGCGCCACAGCGGCCTGCGCGTCGAGCGCAGCTTCCGCTTCCAGGCCTCTGCGTACCCCGGGTACCGCCATGCGCGCACGCTCGGGGCTATTCGTGATCGGAAGACTGGTGAGGTTGTTGTTGATGGTGGTGCGTGGAGGGCGGAGGATAGGGAAGCGAGGAGCTATGTTTTCGTTAAGAAGGATGGAGATGGGCAAGGGACATCGGCATCGACATCGTCGGTGGCGGTGGGCTCGGCGGGCCAGAGGGGCACGAAACGCTCGAGGAAGAGGGGGGATGATTCTTCGGATGATGAGGAATAAATATCTAGGTCTGATGTTATAGCAGGTCGCATGTCTCACGATTGCTTCCTTTCGATCGATTTTGATCCCGTGGCTAAGTATTATAATCAAAATATAGAGACCACGCCGTCACTTGGGCCTGCTATCCAAATGAGCGCCAACATCGCTCCAGGAGGGTTAAGAACTCAGAATAGTGTAAACTCATCAGAACATAGCTAGCAATCGTGAAATTACGGGAAATAGCTAATACAATGTTAAGAATCATCCTCCACTTCAAAGTGTGGCGAATCCTGTTTTTATGACTATCACATGATACAAGACCAGGAGGAATATATTGCATTGTATTCCTCATTCCTCGTCCTCCTTCCCTTCATTGCGCCCCGTTAGATCTACCATAGGGCAGATAATTAATTTCTTACCTTCTACCCTTTAGTAATTAACCCACGGTCCGCACTGCCGTGTACATTACGTATCTATCATAGGTATCATGATTGAAAAACACAAGGACGCTGTCGGAGGCGTGGGGAACCGCGGATCATATGGGGAGGTAGACCCCTATTTCCCCCGACAATAGGTATGTAGGACGATGCAGATACGGTGTACGAGTGTTGCTTTTATACCCTCCATTACATGTAGATAGTGGCTTAGCCTGGTCCGCCACGCATTCTTTTAGATAATAGGTTTACAAATTTCAACAAAGTGTTTACAGTATTTCCTTCAACAGCCAGGGCGTCTTTTCCGTCTTACGATTGAAAATTAGGTATGATTCGGTAACACCGGCTTTCTTGAAGAGGAAGCTCTCGTCCGATTTCACATGTAAGTAGTAGCAATGATACTTGTGTGAAACGTTGAGATTGAGTTGGAAGACCGCGGGCGTTGGCCACCGACAGGGCGTAACGTGACTCACCGAGCAGCCCATGCGGCATATGCGTGCTGACTCGGCTGTCCGGCACTGATGGTGGCGTACATTATGATGAAAGTGGTCACCTCTTTAACATACCGTAATGCGTTATTCCTGGCGAATGCCCGCGGAGTTGGGCATATAGCGTAGTATAGAAAGCTGCAATTTCTGCCTCCCTGTTCCTGTCAATTATGCATTATCCAACCTATTAGCTATGAAACATGTTCAGACCCATGGACTGCGGTCGTCAACATCGTATCATATCTCAGCCTTATTCAGTCAACCTGCTTCGGTGCAACCCCACGGTGGCTCTTCCGGGTGTTCCCATTCCTGCCCGACCGACACATAGAAGACTCAGTTAATTGATCGACATGATATGGCCATTGTGATAGAGCAGGCTGCTAGGTAATGGTTGGGCGAACCACACCAGTTCGACAGGCCGTATGTCCGCCTTCTAGGTAGAAGTGCTACTCACCGAATGTAACCATAGTTGGCGGTCGGTGTCTATCCTTTGTGAACGATACGGCATGAAGATTTTAATATCCTTGCTCGAAATAAGGAATATTCTAGAGCCAAATGTTTGAACTCGGGATGAGACGGCCTGGGACCCTGTAGTGGCCATCACTCATCCAACGTGCCAAGATTGGCAGTTCGCCGACCGGTATCCCTGAAGCGGGCTTATTTCTGGTGATACACATTGCTATTTTCACGGCCATTAACAATTTTGTATTAATTATTCAGAATTACGTCTCCTCGGAGTGTCATACAAAACTTGGGGGAACGTTTTTACGATAATCGTGGCGGATCTACGGATGTTGGGGTGAGTTGTAATAGCACGCCACGCTGATTACACATTCTGCAGATGGATTAGAAAAGAAGCTACAGATAATGGATAATCTACGGTAATCGGATACTTAATTCATGTTTATTAGTAAGGGATACCATCGTATTATCCTTGGAATATACCTATACCATCCAATCATGAGCCTAGAAGTTCCGAAAATGCAATGCCGCCACAAGATAATCGCCGAATTAGCACGAGGCGCTAGAATCCAACACTTTCCTTTCCCGCATGGGGAAAATGATAATATTTTTTGTACTGTGTGCTGCTCCATACGGGTTGACCGAAAATGCAATGTTCATCATTGCTGGGCATCGTCATGGACCCAAAGTTGGTAATGCGAAATGCGGCTCTCTCTGTTCCACTTCCCCGAACTACACTGCACTTCCCCTGAACCCCCGGTGTGACACAGAGCAGAAGTGGAGTGGGATGACAAAACGAACGCAAGAAACAAGAGAAACATGAAACTGTTTGCGAGGGTTTGTGCAATGGGTTTGTTTGTGTTCAAATCTATGTAACATCTCGAGTCCGGATAGCTTGGATCCCTACTAGTACTTCGTACTCGAAGACAATATCCACACTTTATCAGTACCCAGATACCCCTACTCCGTACGGCCCAGAACATTCGGCCCGGCATATGCACTCGAGTCTATGCAGTCTGCCGCAGCATTAAGCTTCATTCCTGCTTCACGTCATCTGCCGTCTCGAAGTCTAGGTCATACGTGTAAACTGTCTACACACCGAGCAAGTATATCTGGAGTGGGGGTAGTAGACTCATCGCCGCGCGTCTACCGAGATAATCAATCAATCGATCAATAAGTTGCTCGCCATCCAGTGTAAATGGTACATAAGTAGTGTAACTGGTAACTAAATCGTATTTGTTATATGGGCAAGTATACCATAGGCAGTGTACAAACCGCACAGGATTGCGTGAGCACGGCATTTCCCCGTGCAGCCCAGTTCCTGCATAATTATAAAGTTAGGTACGGTATGTACGTCGACGGCCCGCGGCCGAGTTACACTGCGCTCTGCTGCGATTAGCAGCTGGGATTTCAGACGAGGTATTTGGATGAGCGGAGGGTCAAGCAGGTATCTCCGTAACACTACATCATATTAGATGGATGAGTAATGTTACCCGGCCACTATATATCTGTGGTGTATATCAGAGGAAAACCAACAATTGTGGTTGGACAGTTGTTAGTTAGTACGGACGGTATATGCGTAGCACGCTCAGCTAGACTTGGCAACGGGGTAGAATACAACGTGGACATGTCATGTTGCTAATAATAGGACAAGAGAAGGCAAAGAAATGCGCAGAGAAGGAATCTGCCGCGGGTTACCAGGATTGGATTCCTGCCCATTCATGCCCATTTGTGCCTATTCACATCTTGATAGGCTACGGAGGTGCATTCTGTGGTTTTGGATCCTGCAACATCGCTTTGTTGGGTGGGCGAAAAGTAGTTGGAGACGACGACATTACTAAGTGTATTCGGACGATTGCACTTGTTATGTCGTATTTTGGGATTCTGCCTGCTCGAGAAATAGGTATTTCCTGGGAGCAAAACTGTTATCACCAGGGATTATAGTAGTATAGCAACTAGAGCATCAACCACACAGCCTTCCCACTGCATGAACTACGGTTCCACGTGAGAAAAAATAGCTCAGACGATAGTGATGCTGTCTAGCGCGGGTATGTCAGTAGCATTTAGCGTGTGATCAGCCGATCTGCTTTTTCTTTGCTGGGATTGGTCCCCCGGCCTTAGCGATCGTCGGTATTGCTGGCGATCAAAGCCCAAAGAATTGGAGCAGCCAATAGGACGAGCAGCATTTTCAGCAAAACAGCCCAGTTTCAACCCAAACGTCTGGTAGGTTCGTTTCATCTCGCAAAAGCTCCCTCTGCCGGGGAACTGCATGGTAAAGCGAGGGCTGAAATCGAGAACCAAAAGTCCGCTAACCAACCTGCCTAAATGTGCACGAATACCCAACGGGCATGGCGTTTACGCTTCACTATGTGGACTGCCCATGCGACGCCAGCCCACTCGGGCAATTTATCCCCTCAGCCTTGGGGATCTACACTCCAGTGCTACGGTGGGTAGGTCGCGAGGCCATCTTGGCGGGATGTAACCAATAAACTCCAAACGCGGGAGAATGTATGAAAAGCCCCGTGAAACTGCATTTCTCTCTCGCCCTCGCTCTGTGTGACTCCTTTGCTGTTGTGCTTTCTTGCTTCATATTGCCCCTGCGTATAGGTGCACGCGTGTAAGCTGCATGCGTGTTGACATGTTGTGTATGCCTGTGTGTGTATGTATATGAGTATGGATACATTTCTTCATCTATGTCCATGTAGTAATTATGCACTTTGCCGCCCGGTGGGTAGTGTGAGTGTAAGTGAGACTGAAGAGACGCAGATGCAAAAGCAACGGAAACACAAATCTTCATAGCGCCGCCAACGACAACAAACAAGCGAAATGCACAGGTCATATGTCCAAGTAGCCAATGACAGCCCGTCTAAAGTGCGCGGACGAATGACGGACAACTAGGCGGCAACTTAGAAAGACCCAATGTGACATCGCAAAATGCCGTTTGCACAGGAAACAAACAGAATGCAACCCTCCCAATCATAAGACGCCCTCAAAATTAGACCCAGTACCCAGGCTACATAATTATTCGTAGCTAGTCATAGGGTTGGTTATATGTAGCGAAAAGCATCCAACAATAAGTAAGAAAACCCCCTCTCTCCAAAAGTCCCCGACCTCCCCACCGTCCAAGAAGTCGGCCGACCCCCAACACTACAGTGGGTTAAACTTCCCCTACCGCCACGCTTTCCGTCTGCGTCGCATTGGGGGCGCATTGCCCGTGCGTCTGTGGCGCGTTCTGAATAAGGGCAGCGTAGCACTGGCCGGGGGGGAGGACTACCTAGAAGCCACGCCATTTTCCAGGGGTCTGTCCCATTGGTCCCGACGACAGGCCCAGGGCTGCGGTTCGCCCCGGTTTCTCCAAGTCTCGGGGGGTGCGCCATCCTTTTTTTTCTCATGTCAGGTCAGTAGTGTACGGAGTACTTCACCTAGCGTAGTACTTACACTACTACTTGGACACAGCCTATCTGCCCGCCATTCCCCTCCCCCATTCTCCGGCTGTTGTGAAGTGCGGCTCGGTCTGCAGGTCTAGCTAGTTGTGGCGTGATAGAATAGTGTAGGTTTGCTGTGGTCCGTGGGTATACGGAATACGGATCTCGGTAGGGTAGCTATGTACCGGTAGGGTGGGAAACAGAATCAAATAAAATAACAGGGGGGAAAATGATAAAGAAAAGAAGCCACTGATACGACACGTGGGGTTGTGCAACCAGCAAGTGACCAAACTCGTAAGCAATAAATCAACACTATTGTCTCTTCTAGTGTATCGTCCCGCCACCTTTCTCGATAAATTCGTCCATGGGTAACCTTGGTGTCACCATGGCTGCAAAGGGAAAGAAAACAAACGGAAGTCATTGGTGTTGATAATTGCCCTGTTTCCTAAGGTGTTTTGTTGTTGATTTTCCCCCCAATCCCCGTTGTTTCCTGGCTCCGGCGTTTCAACGGTTCTGGAAATAATACTCGGGAAATTGCCGGTGTCATAAGACCCATGTAAGTGTTGTGCACTGGGGCACAAGAATGCATAGATTTTGATGGTTCTGTCGCAACGAAGCCGTAGTAGTCATCTCTTTTCGCCCTCTTCATCTTCGCGCATACACTAATATAGTGTATACGGGCGTTTGGACGCCTGAAGCTTTCGGATTAACACGACGTCTAGCATTTACGAACCTAGGAGAACACTTGATTACGATTTGTATTGACTAGAAACAGGAGGTCAAATTAGACAAGCACTAGGGTGAATTAAAGCAGCTTGGTGCTGACGCAACCTATATGCTACTGCTCTCTTGCATGTTTATCGCGCCCCCAAACTGGAAGGATAAGTAAGCTGACTACTTCGTGTTGACGCCAAAAGCTGTCCGCACACGACTCCATACAATGTGCGACGTTGTGTGTTGTTTTGTCTTAGGGAGAACCAGTATATATCTAGCTAGACCGTACCACAAGGCGAACAGTCCTGGGACACTCAAGAGCTCAATTTTGGTGCAACTAGGCAAAGACGGTATTCGCATTGCTGGGGATGCCTAGTGTCTGCGAGAGATAGCTGTGCAATTTCAACTGGTTGGTTGGATCCAAATGTTAAGATTTGTTCTAAAGGTATATCCACCTGTATGCCCTTGTCGCGGTCGTCGAATCTTGATCACTGCGTGCCCTATACGTAAACCCATCTGTATCGTAGACCACCCATGGCGAAACCCGCCGGATACATCCAAATAACGCCCCCTCTGCCCGCCCCCAAATTTCCCTAGTATACAAATGAGCCTCGAGCATGATTCTAGCGAGCTTGAGCGGGTGCCGCCAACCGCACAACACAAGAGTAAATTAGGCCTATGAATGCCGTAGCAGCAGGGCTTTCTAGATGCCCTAGTTGTCCATATGCCAGACGCCTTTTAACATGAAGACTTCAATCAAGTCGCATCGTACAATCGTGCGTGGTGTTCGGACACCAACCGAATATGGCCAATGGAGAGGAGGTTGCATAATGCCACCGAAACAAGAGCTGTCCAGCAGATGAGATCGAAGACGCTGGCTGTATATGGTACAACACCAAGTTTCCATCGTAGAAAACAACGTCCGAACGAAAATTGAAAACCGAGTAGATCTAAAAGTGCCCGTATGCCGTGAAGTCACAAAATTCCCTGCGTGATCCAGCATATTACTAGCCACCAGAACTGAATGACCAAGTCATAGTGGTATTTATTTCGTATTAAGTTCGGCTTACCACGGGAGAAGCCGAAGCGTTTCTCGATACTTGATCAGGCATACTTCTGCTCCTGTCTCGGTCCGGGAAAATGGGATCTGGACGACTGTATGGCTCATAAGCTTGCATGGGCCTTGGCGACTGCTGAACCGGAACGGGAGGCGCCTGCGGTCGTGGAAGTATGTGCGGATGGGTCTGCGGCTGATCATGTTGCTGAATCGGCGGTGCGAGGGCCGGTGATCTTGAGTCCACAGGCGCCGAGCTGCGGCCAGGCGGAGACATATTCGTCCTCTCGATTTGCTCCAGAGGCTCTGGAAGAGCCCGTGGTGTCTCGGTCGCGGACGCAGGAGACGCTGCCAAAGGCAAAAGACCACTAATCTGGCGAGGACTGTCGATTGTGGCTGGTCTAGGGCGCTTTCTCGAGGCTGGGTCGGTGCCAGTACTTGCTATCTCATATCCCGGCGAGGACGCATATTCGCGAGGCGGTTGGACCATGGGAGGAACTGGAGGCGCCGGGAGAGCCGGGGGAGCGGGAGTAAGAATTGGATATTCGTTAGATCGCGCGTAGGTAGCACGGGCCTGAGCTTGGGCTTCCTTGTCGGCTTTGGACGGCCGTCCACGCTTTTTGCCCGTTGCCGATACCACTGGCGTGCTCACCATCTGGGGGGGTATCTGATAGCCACCGTTTGCTAGTGGAGGAGGCCGTGGTTGGAGAATTCGTACTTGGGGGTGAGTGGGCTCGAATGGCGCCGCGATAACCTGCCTCTTCGCGGGATGATCAATCAGGTCGCCGAGGGACTTGCGCTTGCTGACGCCTTCCACGTTCGGCGGATTAAACTTGACCTGGAACATGTTCTCGACCGCTCCAACGCACTGCTTCATATTGCGGCCTATTGTCATTAGGACCTAGTACGGAACAACTTAATCAAGGTCAGTACACACCACCAGGAAGCTGCATTAACATCCAATTTGGCTCTACTTTGTGAGCTCTTATGAAGTCGACCAGTGTAGGCACATCTATCGCGCTAACTTTGATTATTTCGCCCAAGACGAATCTCTGCGGTTTGAGAGGGTCAGCCGAGCATAACAAAAACAGATCGACCAGTTTACCTTTTCATCGTCAGAGAATGTGGTGTCCATGGTTGTTGGCTGGGTCTAAGGCACCCGTAGACGACGGGTAAGGGGGGGAAAGAGTTCTTCGGCAGCACGGTTGCGGGCAAGTCATTTGCAACATTTAATGAGGGCATCGACTGTAAAAGAGAGGCAACTCTATGCCAGGTAGGCGGAGTAGAAAGTGACCAGGTGATAGTGGTAAACAGCTGGTCGTCGATGTTCGAGGCGCAGTTCCCCCATGCGCAAAAAGAAGAGACAAGGCAAAGCAGGCCGCACGGAGCAGGCCAGTAGTGTAGAGAATACCGGTAATACCTAAGACTTGCCTGGGTAGGGGTAGGGAATACAAGAGGGTACAATACAGTATGGGGGGAAAGTCACCAGTGGCCCGGGAAGACGCGCACAATAAGTTTGACAGGCCAAGCGCGCGTCTCTGGCACCACAAGCCGGGACAGAAGTAAATAAGTGTAGCTTGAGCAGCCGTGGAGTTTGGTTGTATCCAGAAGATGGGGCCGGTTGAGTGGCACAGAACAACGGGTAAAGAACGAAACAGGGCGAGTCAGGATCGCGCGCAGGGTACACTGTCCAGCACCTCCGCTAGAACGGACTCTGGGCAGAACTCTGGGAGCTAAATAGGTAGAGAGTAGCTAGACAGGCAGCTAAACAGGTCGCCAAAGGATTGATAAGGTGGTAGAGCGCAGGTAATAATACTGAGGTAGGTAGCGCAGGGTATTGGGGCTGCGCCTACAAGGATTGGTACCTGCGCGGCCCGAAACAAGGTGAACGAACCAACGTGGGACGGGAGCGACGTTTTGGTGTTTGGCTGTCTGGTCCCGTTGCGAACCGGATCTCGCTCTGCTGGCTGTTGTTGGCCTCCAAGGCGCCAGAGACAGCCCAGAAGTCCCAGGGTCCCAGAATCACCAGAAAGCCTGGGGCTGGTTGCAATGTGGAAGAACAAGAATAAGAAAGCGTCGAGCTAGGCCGGTGATCAGGCCGTTGGACCGTCTAATATTGCGTGTTCGTGTTCTGGTTCTGCGCCAGCTCAAGCTCGACCGAAGAATTGGAGCTAGAGCTAAGCAGACCAAGCTCGACAGCTTTGGCTCTTGAAGGAATCCAACCACCACCCTGGATGGAGACTAAAACACCGCACAGGCACACAACACACTCACACACACAGCACGTATACACAATCACACTCACACAGCCGCCCACGTACTCACACACGTCCACACAGTGACACACTGCGCACTCACTCACACGAAGGCGTACCTAGGGACGCAGATAGACAGATAGAAAATGCAAAGATGGGCGAACCGAAAGACCAGGAAACCCAGAGAAACCAGGGAACTCAACAATCCGGTCCGGGTATCTTAGATAGTAGCGTAGCTATGTTGCAGAGGAGGTCGCCCGTGCAACAAGCCCGGCGATCAGCTCGCAACGAACGAACGAACAGTATTGGTGTATTAGTGTAGTGGCAATGGGATCGCTGTGAGACAGGCAATAAGAAGAAAAGGGAGATTGGCTCAGTCGCATGGTAAAACCAAGAATGGTTGGACTGGATAGTTCCTGCCAAACCCCAGATTCCCGCATAGGGGTTGGTAGGCCCTTCCCCCATCGCCCACCTGGGCGAGTCATCCAGTCACCACTGCATCCGCGCTTCAGCTTCACCACTGCTCGACGGCCGTGGGACCGTACAGCTGCTAGGTATCTACAGCACGCAGCATCTGCGCACCTAGCCTAGGCAGGTTCAAGTTACAGGTGCAGCAGCGCAGCGGTGCAGTGGTGGAGTACCTTAGGCAAGCACCACGCACCTTGAGCAGGTAGGTAAATCCGAGAGAGGGCCTAAGCAGCAGGCGCGTGGAGGCGTGCAGCTCAAGGGAGCTTCTTCCCAGCTGGCAACGTGCTGGTCATATGCTGGGGGATCGCTAATTGCCTAGCAATTCCCATATGCATGCATCTCATGCAACCCTCAAGAAGGGTAACCGCCAGCTGAGTGGCCGACCACCTGCAGCCTCTTTCTGCCATGCAGATGCGCCCTATTACGGCACGTTCACTGCCAGTAAGCCAATCCCGCTGACTACTCAGACAAAACCGGGCCACCTGATCGCCCGATTCCCCATTCCCTCTGCCCATAGCACTGCTGCAGTCCATAGGAAGCGGCCCTTTCGCACCAGCGCTTGCCCACACCACCATGAGAACAGCAAGTCTGACCTCGACCCAGCATCCCAACAGTGCTGTCGGGTGGCGGGCGCGCAAGAGGCGGCATAATACGGACGATTACGCTACCTGATCGGGTTGGGACCAAGCCCGTGTTGTTGGTCTGTCATACCATTAGCTTCTCGTACAACCAAAAGCCGTGGGATTGGGGATCACGAACCTGACAGCTCCTATTGGTCCTTCTCCCGTTGCTTTGCTGGCCTTGCAGTCTCTCAAATCTTATAAGTCGGAAGCGGTGACGCGCTGAGTGGTCGAGACGCATTGCGCCCTCGCCAATCAGGCCGCCGCGAGCGCCGCCGTGAAATGCTCTATCCGGCGGGGAATAAGCACGGATCACGAGTTCGTTGTCTGACAAGACTCGAGCCGCAACCGGGTGGATAACCCATCCTGCACCTCAATGCGACCATTCTGGAGCGTAGACAAATCCATCCTGGACATACGGGTCCTAGACGGATAGCGAAAAATGCATGAAAACATCGACTTTGGGAGAAGGCAGCACGAATGCCGGGGGCATGCCCACACTCGGACCCTATCCTCTTTTATATATACCTGTAGATTGTCGATGCCAGCGCACACATACCGCCTTTTCGCCTAGATTTCAAGTTCTGTCCATGCATGTTGAGCTGGCATGAGCTGGCATCTCCCCATAGGGCCCACCGGCATGTACAATGCCTTATAGCTTTAATACTAACCGGCGTCCACTGACGCAAGTGCAGCCACCCTTCATCCTGGTGTGTGGTGCCGGCAAGGGATCGATCACGAGACGGTTTCCGCCGAATTGGCCACTGGATCGGCTTCGTCTGTGTGCAGCTGCCGGCGTAGATGTCTTGGAGGCAACACGGGCCGACGTTCTGCAGCAGAGTGTCCACTGTCTACTGTCTCTTTGCTAATTCATTGTGGCACAATTTGGCTGACCGTTCAGTATCTAACTCGCTACCCAAATTTACCATCTTTTTTTTCCATCTTGGACAGCAAAGCAAGCAGCGTTTGACAGAAGGTAGATGGAACAAACGGGAGGCCACAGCTTTTTTGTTCGCATACCCCAACTGAGTGGGCTCCATGATATAGGTATCGAATGCTGGGGATATCCGCGTATACACGCTCCTACACCATAGTGCCAGCGGCCAGACCTTAACGGCCTAACCTAGATGATACTCAAAGCCCGATCCCTCCCAGCATTTCTTGGCGGGGCTTCTAGAAGTTTTACCAACACGGCATGCAGAGCGGATACATAGAGGACTAGACCCATGCGATGATACAATCTCTGTGTACCATGGGAATCTGTGGTTTGATATCTGTGGAACAGAAAAGCAAATGCTTAATATTTTGACGTCGTCTTCAAACACTCGCATTGGCCGTAGCCTGGCTTTTTTTTTTTAGATAGACTTGTTACTTATCATTCATAGATACTAACCGCCTTACTACTATACGGAGTGCCTCACTTTGGTCAGTGCATTGGTCAATGGCAAATTCATATAGATTTTTCTGTTCGTCTATGGCTATGCTGATAATATGTACCCCAATCGATATGTATAACAAGCTCCCGTCTGTATACAGAGTACCGACCTCCTACATACGCGTACGTAGATTCAAGAATACGATCTTAAAGCCGAAGCTAGGGTATAGTGCCTAAACAAGTAGGTGGGTTGCTGCGGGGTCCCCAAAGTAGAAAGCTTGGAGACATGCAATGATTGCGAGCATCTGGGCAAGTACCAAGATACTTAGGAAGGCACTTACCCGTAGCCGCAGCTTCCCGAGAGCTGGAGGTGAGATAAGTCAGATATGCATTTTCCGGGGTGTTGCACAAGACGATAAAGTTTCCGCTAATTTGATTTCCAACTTGTAGGTACCATGTAGCTACTCAGGCCCCTAGGTACTGCGCACGGTGCTACCGCCCCTATGGCTTACAGCGCTCTCATTACCTGTACAGGACAGCGCGTACAGACTAAGTACCCTGTAGAAGTACCTGCCTCCTAGACCTACCTGACCTCTTTTTTGCGACAACGGATTCGCGTAGCGCCGTCTTTTTTCCTTCTGCTCAACAACGCGCGAGCAAAGGCAACGCACGAAGCGAGGGCTGGCACGGAGGATAGCTCGCGGTGTACTCCTTGCGAAAGCGCCATCGTTGACGGTTCAATCGTTTGCAATTGGCACGTCCAGGGGCCGGCAATGTCACGAACTCCAGCCGCCAGCTAGTCTCCCGTCATCTGCTGGGCGCTGCTCTCTCGGTCTCGGTCTCGTCTCGTCTCGTCACCTCGTCTCCCTGTCTCCTCCTCTCTTCGGCCTCGGTCTCCTGCTTTACGGCTTCAGGTCGTCTTCAACCCAGCCGCTTCTCCTCCACAGCGACTCGCCCACTTGTTTTCCTCCAACATCTCCCTCCAACCCACTCTCCTTCCACCTGGGTCCGCTTCGCGCTGCACAATCCGGGCACTATAAAATACCCAAGCAGCTGGTAACATCGCGCGACGCTCAATTATTGATGGTGCATCGATTGATTTAGACCAGCCCTTCAATCCGCTGGGTAGCGCCCGCTGCCATCCCCCTCCCTTTACGTAGCCGACGTGTGGTCTCCTTTGGTCCAGGACGCGACTCTATCTCGAAGTTTCCGTTTTCTACGGCCCCAGTTTCCGACGCGGCGAAATGGAGGACGAAGATCATCTCAAGGACGGCTTAGGGCCCCTCAAGGTAGAGACAAGTCTTGGGCCCGGATCATCTACTACAACGATGAGGGAGGGAAGCGACAGCTCGGCCTCAACGCCTAATGACAGCAAAGGGTTTCGGCCTGAGAGCTCGTCGCCCGTTGACCGAAAGGCCCGTAGCGATAGTGCATCTACCCCTGATGGTCTCCAGCCTCCGAGACTCTCGCGCAAAGCCTCGCACAAACTACCGCAGCCACCTACCTCTCTTTTCACGGACCTGCCGGACGTGACTACTGAGTCTTGTGATCATTTCCAGGTCATACCTAGTTGTTTGTACGGCACCAAGGCCCTTGGCTCGACGGATCATGATTCACTGGACTGCGATTGTAGCGAAGAATGGCGTAGGTTTCATGACCGTTCCTTGTAATTGGTAACTCTACACCTCGAGCCCAATGCTAACGGTGGCAACTGCTCTAGGAGACGGTATGAACCATGCCTGTGGCGAAGACTCCGACTGTATCAATCGGGCCACCAAGATGGAGTGTATTGCTGGAAACTGCAATTGCGGAGACGAGTGCCAGAACCAGAGGTTTCAGCGCAGGCAGTACGCCGACGTGTCTGTCATCAAGACCGAGAAAAAGGGGTTTGGCCTCCGTGCAAACACAGAACTCCAAGCGCACGAGTTCATTTTCGAGTACATTGGCGAGGTCATTAATGAGCCTACATTTCGCCGGCGCGCAATCCAATACGACAAGGAGGGCATTCGGCATTTCTATTTCATGTCACTGACCAAAAATGAGTTCGTCGATGCCACCAAGAAGGGTAATCTCGGTCGCTTTTGCAACCACTCCTGCAACCCCAACTGCTACGTGGACAAATGGGTGGTGGGCAACAAGCTGCGGATGGGGATTTTTGCCGGGCGGAGAATCGAGCTCGGCGAGGAGCTTGTGTTCAACTACAATGTGGACAGGTACGGTGCGGACCCTCAACCCTGCTACTGTGGCGAAACCAACTGCATCGGTTTTATCGGAGGCAAGACCCAGACAGAACGGGCGACTAAGCTCTCGGATGCGACCATCGAGGCCCTGGGCATTGATGACAATGATGGCTGGGATATCGCTGTTGCCAAGAAGCCACGGAAGAAGAAGATCAGCGAGGACGACGAAGATTACGTGAACAGCGTAGAGGCTCGCAGTCTTGACGAAAGGGGAGTAACCAAAGTCATGGCTACACTGATGCAGTGCCAGGAAAAGTGGATTGCCGTCAAATTGCTGCAGCGCATTCAGCGCAGTGACGATGACAGGGTCCGCAATCGGGTCGTGCAGATGCACGGATACCAGATCCTGAAGACTGTCCTTAACACGTTCATCCAGGATGACAATGTCGTGCTGCAAGTGCTAGACATTCTTCGCCGCTTTCCACGCCTCACAAAGAATAAGATCGTAGACTCGAAGATCGAATCCACAATTCAATTACTGACCCAGCACGACCACGAGGACGTTGCCACAGAGTCGGCACGGCTCCTAGACGAATGGAGTAAGCTAGAAGTCGCCTACAGGATTCCCCGAAAGAAAATAGACCCCAATGCGCCAACAACGCAGACTTCGCAACCCGTTAACTCCTTCGAAGAGCGCCGGGGTGCCCGCGCAGAAGAGCCACAGAAGCCTACGGTCGCATTACCCACCAATACTCCCAAAGGCCCACGAAGCAACGTGCCCCAGCGAAAACCTAACTTCTTCAGCAATGGCTTCCCACGTCGCAAGCCACTGCCTGCCGGGTGGTTCGCTACTACGGATAAGAGCGGCAAGTTGTATTATTACACCAAGACGGGTCTTACAACATGGCAGAGGCCAACTGTATCTCCACCAGATGCCGCGCCGTCGCATGTGAGCGGCCCGTCCAAGGCGCAACAGGAACAAAAGACGCTACAGGATATTATTGACTCCCTGTCGAAACCTGGCGCTGTACCAGGTCGCTCCGCATCGCAGACCCCTCAACCATCCAGTACGCCTACCCAGGAGTCCAAGCAAGAGAAATGGCGCTCTTTGCCAATTGAAAAACAAATGAAGATTTATGAAAACACTGTGCGACTGCCTTCCACTCCTTCATGTTTGTCGATCAGAATACTTTGCTAACTCTTCTCCAGCTATTCCCTCATGTCACATATATCATGAATAAATTCCGGCATAAACTCCCTAAAGAAGAGCTGAAGGGGTACGCGAAGGAAGTTAGCAAAAAGCTTGTGAATTCTGATTATAAGAATCACCGCGTTGAGGATCCCACCTCAATCACCGAACATCAAGAGAGGAAAGTGAAATCTTTCGTTCGAGACTTTTTCGGCCGCGCCGTTCAGAAGTACCAAGATCGCGAGAAGCAAAGGAAGGAACGTGATAGGAGAGATAGTTCAAAAGGTTCGCGGCAGCCAGCCATCAACGGGCACTACCCTCCCATAGAACCAAGTACGGTCAAGAATAACGGGGACGTTGTCATGTCGGACGATGAGGGAACAGGAGCAACGCCAGGCAGCATTGGCCAGAAGAGGAAACGAGACGATGATCTGATCGGCTCTCCGGAGCCAACACCGTCTGGCTCACCTTTCCCGAAGCGACTCAAAGAGAGCGATAATGATGAGCCCAGCCCGCCGCCGCCGCCGCCTCCACCCCCACCTCCTGATAGTGAGATCCCGTTCCATTCTATGACAGAACATGAGATCGTCCTCACAGAACAAGACGCAGCCTTACTACGTGAAGAGGCGGAAGAAGAGCAACAGAGGTTGCGGGAAGAGGAGGCTGCCTTGGAGAGGGAAAATGAGCTTAATATGCTTGAATTCCAAAGGGGCGAACTAAAGAACGAAGCGACTAGTGTTATGACCCATTAACCAC
Organism: Nemania sp. FL0916; assembly: GCA_022578715.1. Taxonomy (NCBI): domain Eukaryota; kingdom Fungi; phylum Ascomycota; class Sordariomycetes; order Xylariales; family Xylariaceae; genus Nemania; species Nemania sp. FL0916. The sequence goes on from MU390291.1 coordinate 147,845, forward strand.
CTACCTAACCTAGTCAGTTACCTATTGACCATTGCGCGGTGTTGCAGATTGTCATGTTGCACATCCGTCAATCTTTGCTCCTTCACCTACCTACCTATACCTATATACCTATTGGCTCCTAATGTTCCATCCGGTTTTTCAGTCGATTTTTTTTTTCAGTACGTGCATTTCCAGGTTGCATGCATCGTCCGATGGAATAAAGGCGTATGAGTCAGTGAGTTTTACGGCATCATCTCGTTATTCTTGCGGCGTTTGTTTTAGTTACAGGGGGGCTTGAACAAACAGAACCAGGCTCTCTCTCTCTCTCGGTGTTCAGGGAATACTGGTATTATGCGCTGTTCGTCCTAGCGACAGCTCAGCGAGGCTCACTACCTAGGTACTCACTTAGTTATTTTTCACGGCACATCTTCTTGCGTTGCGCTATGATGCGCTGTGCTGCGCTACGTTGTGTTACATACCTCCCCACTCTGTAGCAGTAGGCTACTCAGCGGAAAATTTGCCTTCTTCTACGTTACCTACTTTAACTCACACTACTCTTGTACCCTCCTATAGCTATCGCAGAATTGCAGAATCAAGTTCATTAAACCTGAGATCATAAGTGCATACATCTACGTAATATCCGATCTGTAAATGAGAACAGAAAGAGATAGGCTTGTTGCCTACGTCTGCAATTCCCTAACCTGATTATAATTATCCTAACCAGCTCGTATTGAGAAGGTGATAATGAAAATAGAAGTAAGCAGGAAATGAGAGACGTGTTGATTAAGTTGGTTACGAGAGTTTGTTCACAATGCAAACAAACTACCTACATGTAGGTAGGTAACCGACCTTAGCCAGCTAACTCAACTAACTCTCTCCCTCTCGCCGTTGCTTCTCACGCATGTTTCAACTATTTAAACCAGCGGCTACGCGGCATGAGTATTACTTTCCGTCCCGGAAATCTGCCGTGAAAAAAAGAAGACCTACGTTATCTGATGCATTTAAGGTTATCTTCCTACATATCTTTAATGGGTTGGTTACACTGTCAGTGTGTGGGTCTGTGACATGTGAAGTAAATAGTAGGCTACCTACAGTCGGTGGGTATTTAGGTAACGCGAGGAAACAAACATCGGATGCATATATGTATGTGTGTAACATGATGACCCGAATCTACTGCGAATCGGGTGACAAGAATTTGACAGCAATTGGAGCCAGAAAATTGATTGACGATCATTATTGCTGTTTGGTTAAAATCAGACCAATCTGTGCTTAGTGTGTTTCGTCCTTATGCGCAGGTGAATCTGCATTTCGCACTACACTCCAACCCGCGCTGTCCTCGCGTCCAATGATATTCGGGGAGTTGGAGATTATAAAAGAGTCCCGCCCTCCCCCCGGACGCCCCTCCAAGCCCATATGCGTACTTGCTTCTTCCTGTATCGTCCTCCACAAACCCTTACTTACTCCAAAGAGCCGAACGGCACTCCAAGGCCAGCCAGCCACCTCATTTCAACCCCCCTCCGTCCAAAAAGATGGTATACAATGGCATCTCTACACCATCCCCATCCCATACTGTGTCATCCAGTGGTATCTAGCTCGAGATGATCTTCTCGATGGCGGCGAGCAGGATGTCGGCATGATGTTGCTGGAAGATGAGCATAGGGCGCAGGCGCACGGCGCGCTCGCCGCTACCGCCGATGTTGACGCTGTGACTCTTGGCCTTCTTGAGGAAGCCATCCCGATCGGGGCTGTCAAAGGCGATAAAGGTGCCTTGACCTTTGCCACGCAGATTCTCGATCTGGCCAGGATACTTGCTCGCGAGAGCCTCGAGCTTGGTGAAGAGGTAATCGCCTACGCGTGCGGTGTGCTCGACGAGGCCGAGGCGCTCGATCTCCCCGATAATACCGCGGAAAAGCAGTGCGCGGGCGGGATCACCCATCCACGTGTTGAACTGGCGATATGGCTTGTTGGGGCGCAGAGTCGGGTCGCCAAAGTAGTAGCCGGCCGTTTGGGCTTTCTTGCTGAACGTCACCATATCTGGCGGTGTGGGTAGGTTCCAGTGCTCGTGCGCCCAGAACTTGCCTGTCGCGCCCACACCTGTCTGCACCTCGTCGACTATGAGTAGCACGCCGTGCTTCTTGGTCAGCTCTCGCAGGCCCCGGAAGAAGGCCGGCGAGGCGTGGTTGTCGCCGCCCTCGGACTGGATCGGCTCCACAATGACGGCACAGGGGGGCACGTGGTAGTTCTTGATGAGATTCTCGACCTCAGCAAGTGAGTCGGCTTCAGCCTTAGCATTCTCCTCGGCGTGCTCTTCTAGCGGATACTTGAGCTGCGGGAAGGTGGCCTGGGGCCAGTCGAAGGCGGGAATGTCCATCTTGTGGATCGGCTTGGAACGAGTCGTGGACAGCGAACCGAAGAGACGGCCGTGAAAGGCGGTCTTGAAAGACAGGATGGAGAGCTGCGATGCGCCGGGGCTCTGATTGTTCATAGACGACGACAGCTCCTCGGCTGTGAACTCGACATCGGGACCGCCACGCTCCTTCTGGCGCCGCCACATGAAGGCAGCCTTATACGCGGTCTCATTCGCATCCGACCCAGCCATGGCCGTAAAGACCTGGTTGAGTCCCGGCGGAGCAACCTTCAAGATACCGGTCTCGAGGACGTCGGCCCAGTCATGAGACGGGAAGTTGCCAAGCGCCGGCCGGTTAATGATGGCCGATATCATTTCGGGGCTCTCGGCCACCTTCTTGAGCGCGGGATTGTTGTAACCGATGGGTATGGAGGCAATCTGGGCATATCTTGACTGACGTTAGCCAGACACGGCACGGAAGCACACAAACCCCTCATACTTGGCGTCTGCTTGGCAGTCGTCACTTTCACTTACACATCCAGCACCGTGTTGCCGTCCGGATCGACGAGATAATTGCCTGTGGACTTCGTGTAGTCGGAAAGCATATTCAGGCTGCGGGTATCGAAGACTTTGTCCAGCTTGACCCTGAGCTCCTGCGACTTGGGGCCGGGGATCTCCGTCTTGATGGTCGGGCCTTCTGGCTCGCCGCTGTAGAAGGAGGACGCCATTCTGACGCCTGAAGCTGCCGCTCTTGAGGTAGTTGGTGATAATACCGATGCTGACCCGGCAACAGATCGAGGGGCGGGAGAAGACGCTGCTATCCGCTTGGTGGTAGCAGCGAGAGGGCGCAGAGCACCCCCGACACGAAGAGCTGCCATCTAAGAAGGAAGCCCGGAGGAGGTGAAGGATGGTAGAATAGGCAGCAGAAATACAGCAGAAGGGCAGGATCTCGGGAGAAGGGACCAAGACCAAGACCAAGACTTGGACGAGATGAGAGCAAGGGATACAGAAGAAGAAAGGACAAAAAAGTGACGCTTAGTGATGCTACCGATCTCGTCGCTGACAGCTGCGCCTCGTTTGCCTATGCCGAACACGCCCGCACCGAAGGTCAATTGGCTTGTACCACGACACACTTCAGGCACAGATGGCAAAGATGGCTCTGTATGAGGCGATTTCCGAAGAGGAGGCTTGCGTCGGACAGTCTTGGAACGTTGGGCACAGTCTTACAGCGCAGGCGTCCCCGAGTGATTGGTCGACCAGCAGCTCGCACCTTCTTATCAATGATACAACAGGTGGGGCCCTTCCAGCTTGGCCTCCTTGGAACTGACGGCTTTGCGGGGTTTCTGGTCCAGTCGTTAATTGGCCTTAATTGGGTCAGTTGGTCAGAGCTAGGTTCGGCAGGGGTCCAGCCAGCAAACTACCCAAGAGGCGCGGTTGCCGCATTGGGCAATTCTATGCGCCGTGCCGAGCTTTTCATTAGTCGACGGATATCCTCGTGACAAACCAACACCGGAGGGCGCTGTGAGGGCGCTGGCCCGACGTCGGCGCATTACGAAGGCAAACCGTCGTGGAAATGGGGAAACTGGAAAAATTAGAGCCAGAACGCGGGTTACACACGAAGGAGCAGAATCGCGGGGCAAATCCACGCAGATTGGCACGATAGGCGTACGCCCATGGTCGGCACTTGGAGTTACACGAGGACTTGGCATGGCATAGTTACATTGCATACAAAACCCTAATTGTCCGTTTAGTCATCTGTACGGTACCTATCGCCCTTGACATAGCTGTACACGAGGTAGGTGCGGTACCTACCTCAGACCCGCCAGACAACTCTTGCCTCACTCGGCTGTCTTTTGCATCCATTGCTTCCATCTTGCTCCGTTCCCAATTCTGTGTCATTCTTCTACATCCAACCGCCATTTCACTTGCACACAGATAAACCGTCATCAATCATGCAGACACCGCCCCCGCCGACTTATTAATCTGCTCACTGGCCACTTACCTAGTACTGCACTGCCTTTCAGCTACATTACCTAAATCTAGGCCAACGCAGTGTAATGTAGGTACTTTCTGGTATCACTCGTCTAGCTCGTCTAGTCTGATCCTCCCATGACCCGAACCATAGTTTCTCCGCATCTGGAACTCGTCTATCTAGACCGGATTCGGGATTTGCAGCAAGCCCCCTTTGACGTGACTGGCCCGTGGACGCCAACCGCCAACCGTTATCTGCGCGGAGAAGCAACCTTGCACACCGGGCCCAAGGCTTGATCGCGCTAAATCCCGAGCTGTGTCTGCTTAATTTTCAGCTGTTGCCGATGCGTCCATACACGATACGCATGATGTGTCTATCTCACCTGTAACGGAACCGGTGTTGGTTTGTATGCATCCTTGTGACCGGGGCCCGCGACGTGTCACGACGTAAGGGGTCGGACGCCTTTCCCTTTCCATGACTCCGAATTGTGTTACCCGTCCCCGGCGCCGATGCGCGGACCACTTCCGGCCGGTTGCCATTTCTTGGGTTACATGGTCCCCTCGGCCTACGTATGGCGAACCCAACCACCCGATCCCCCCCGCTCCGGCTATGGCAAACTCGGAATATAACGGAGAATGCGATGAAGTAGAGCTCTAGACGGCGGCCTCAATTGTCCACACCAATTCACGTATGAGCGTCTTAGGTCCAAATTTAGGACGCAGCCAAACAATAGGTAAAATATTAAAATGCGCAAGAAACGGCATGAGATGTTGTAGTAAGTGGATCATGGCGGTGTGCGGATCTGTCGACTTGGCCTCAGCGCCAAGATTTGGTCAGCACTTTGTATTGATGGGATTTGTTAGAATCTACGGTCACTACTCCATGTTGACAGCTTGGCGCACCTATCGCGGCTCGCCAAGCGAACTACCTAGTATGATTTTACCTAGTGTTACTATATGAATTATCATATTACGGAAAATCACTCTTTAGCCTTCTTTAATAGAACTTGGCATCGTACCCTCGGACTAGATTTGGTCATTTCTAAGGAATAAGGTGACATACCCACGAGCTATGCGATGATGGGAGCAAAAAGAAAAGAAGATGAACGCTAGTCGGCTCTGCGGCATGAATAATACAGCACATATGTGGCGATTTCAGAATTGAGAAGGTTTATGAAAGGAACATACACCACTAGCTGCTTCAGCGAGACGCACAATGATGATCGAGCCATCATCATCACGCTCGGCGATCCGAGATATCAACTTTGTCTCTTCCATGACAAATAGATTAAGTCAACTGATATTTTTCAATTCCAGGAAGAAAGAGTCCGATCTATGCATCAAGTGACTGCATCTTAAGACTTACGCCCATCCCCGAGGCTTTCCATGATAATTTGAGTATATCGTTGAGAATCTCATTAGCAGATCAAGTCACGAACACACGAGAAAGAAAACTAAGTAGGAGTAAATACGTTTTATTGCCGTATAACTATACCGTGATGGCAGACTAAAATGTGTAGACTCTACAAAGTGTTAGTATGACGTTAATGAATATCTGCTCTATAGTCACGTAAGACCGAGAACCTACCACTAGGTTCAATGTCAAGCTAAGTCTAATTGCTAACAGTGCAGTTAGTATTCAATTTAGCTTAATTCAAACATGAAGAAATATACATAAAAATGCCGCTGGCATAGACAAGATAAACAGCTATCCAGTGAATAGTCGATAAGTAGATGTCACATCAAATCCCCGAACCACCTGATATCAAACCCCGATCCTTAGGATCTGACTTGCATATGCACAAAATCACCGTTACGGCCACATTCTGGGGTAGGTGCGTATCCGATCTCTTCCCGATATCCGTGGGTGGTTACAGTCGGACTTGCGGATATATAGGCGTTCATCTCATGCGCTTTCTCATTACCAGGCGGTCGGTGAAACAATTGACTATCTCGCTGTCAGGAGAAGATTCATATCAGGGTAGTAATAGTCACCCTATTGTCTATATCTAGGTCGGTTGGATCTCCAGACTACTGTTTGGGAGGTTCGGGAATCAATTGATCGATCTATTGAGCCCTGAACGACACTTCCCCATACTCCCCCGCTGCGACCAGGCTGTTGACAGACTTCTATTCACTCTGTGAGAAATCCCCATGACACTCGCTGGGCCGCGACTACCTGCCTTTCCAACGGGTTCTAGGTCTCGGCGGCGAGCCTACCTGTTGACTCAATACACAAGTAGATCTATTGAAGAGAACACCTATCTCTTGTCGCATCAGTATCGTGGGCATGAGAATTTGATCGTAACGCAGATAATTAGTATGGCTTATAAGACAGCTCCTATCAGTAATTTGCGAAAATATAAGTTCGTTAAAGTTCTCTTGGCTATTGAGAAGCTTGGCAGGTCATTTGACTGCTCTATTGAATCTTATATCACCTAACTAATTCCAAGCTTCTGTTAATCTTGCAACGGGTTTCTTGACATAGACATATCCTTGTATATATATATGTGTGTGTGCGGAAGACATATCCATCATTCATGAAGTACAGAGAGGAAGTTGCTTTGCGGCTGCTCCGCGAGACTCATTCGGCATCACGATCCCACTGACAGAAGAATATTCACTACAGGGTGATTATATCTATTTGTTTACGTACATATGGATTTGTTAAACCACTTTAAGCTATTCAGGGGTTTAGGGATCAATTGAGCTCTCAGTTGAGCTCTAGACTATAATCCAGTCACAGACTGGCGTCTACCTATCCACTTGGTGGTCCCTGTATATTCGGACACTTATACTGTCGTCAACATGCCTTTCGTTCCTGAATGTACCGTTCGCTCTCCCGACTCAATTTGTTGGCAAATGAAGCTGTAGGGAGCTACGACCCAGACAATATATATATAGTAGCCACCTGTACCTAGTGCTAGCGAGCCAACCATCCTACAACAACAATACAACACAATACAACCACAATGGCAGACCCATGATAGAAGCCGTCAACTGAGTACTATGACTCCTTGATTACCTACCCGTTCATGGCGATGTTGGGCTAGGAGGTTAGGCTAAGCTTCGTGTGTAATGATGGGTTAACAATTGGTACAGTCGATCAATCGTTAGCCGGAGGGATGAAACACACCAAAATGCCATGCGCTACAAACGAGAAGCAGAATATGATGATTCTAATGCGCCACGTCCCAAAGTGAGAGCTCCTCTGAGCTGTACAATCAGTAGTCTGTAATAGCTCGTATGTACATATGCTCAGACCTGGACTCTTGATACCAGCCTCGAGGTTTACCGGTACTGTCTAGGTCCCCGACTCAACATGAGAAAAAAACGCCACGCTCTGCTACAGTTCTAATAGTGAAACACATAACCCGAAAGAAAACTGAAACCTGCCACGTGGTGCCTCGTATAATAACTCTGCTTTTTGCTGCATCGAGGGCATTTGGCGGCATGGTACAGTACTGCCTGCTCTCCTCGATCTCTATCTATCACATTCTTCGCTTTAATAATCCTCCTATCGGAACTATACGCCTGCACCGCCACGGCTGTTCAAGCACTTTCTGCATGCCTATCATGCCACTACAGCGAACAATCGCATACAAGGCGAGTGCTGCGGCAGACATGCCGGATCATGCACGGGGTCTTCCGCCTGTTTCATGTTGAACACCCGCACCTGCATCAGCACCTGCATCTGCATCTATTATATCAAACAGATAAGCGTGAAAAGGGAAAAAAAGTTTACTCGTGGGAATATCTCGTTCCAGCATGATACTCATCAGCTTAATTGGATAATTGGAGGAGGTTGGTATGATGTTAAGTTTAAGTGCATAGGGCTAAGGTGATTCTCGCAGATCATGCCATACAGCGCCGACGATATACTGCAACATGGAAATTTCTCTCTCTTCGTTAGAAAGCTGATATAGGTATGGATAGTATCGAAACGGCGAACCTGGCGCGAATCATCTGTTCTATGAAGGCTCAACTCGAGCGAGCATATGCAGGAGGAACACGAGTTTTATATGAACGTAAACATTTTGTTTCGAAATTTAAATTGCCACGATCAAGAATACAACACTAGGCCGCGACACTAATAAAAGTTGAACATTGTTAAGTCGGACGCTTGACAGTTTGCGGTCCCTTATATACGTATGGCATCATTAACATAGTATACACGAGCCAAAGTCTATATTGATAGAGCTATCACCAACTCAACCTGACCGAGGGCAAACCGCCTGAGAGGTTATTCGATGATGTGTCAAGTGAGTTGCGCTCAGTTTATAACGACGCAAATCCTTGTCGGGGAAGACGGCTCAACTATGTGGTGCAGACACATCTTATACCTTAACCTAAAATTAAGGTAGCAAACTGTCGAGTATAGAGATATACTTGGGAGGGTATACGCATGTAGAGTAAGATCCTTGAGGAAAATAATAATACTATATTGTATTATAGTTAGCAGGCATCCTGGTCCGACGAACTCTATCGCTCATATATACCTCCTATAGAACTTATCAGGCAGTCGAGACATGATATGAGGACGCAGGTATAGGAAATACATCCCTTGCATAATATTTCGCTGCTAATAAGTGCATGAGATTGAAGCCACGCTGCGACGCAACGCCAGATCAACGCGCTCACTTGGCATTTACGCGGTTACGCCAGCCCTGTCTATGTTAAAGCCAGTTCACAAGGCCATGGCTCAGTGACACTCGAGCAACCGCACAGAGACAGCACGGTACAGCACATATACACAATTGCTGTAGTTGGCGCTGGCTGTCCGATCTCCCGTCAAATCTAGAACTCTGTTTATATTTGAAGCCTTGTCCCTGTTCATTATTCGCGTCTATAATAGAGGCTGTTTTATTAGCCGTACTCTCTAGTATGGTATTCGCGGCGGTAAAAAACTTTTGTTTCATGTTATATGTATGTTCGTTGGGAAGAGGATAATAGAGTAGCGCAACGGCCGAGACCGGGTCGTGAAATGGAATATCCGAGCCATGATCCGACGGCACGACTTGGGTGGTCTCTCACCTAGCACGTAGATGTGAACACCAACAAGATGTCATGTATGACTATTACGAAGAAGTGACAAATATGACAGACTGGAAGACGTGGAGATGGACCGCATGCCGGGAGTCGATAGATTAATTGGTTCATATATCGGTACGACGAGGCCGAGTCTGTACACTGCTTCCAAGGCCCCCGATTTGCTATCGGTGGGCGTGGTCCCTCGCATTGGCTGATGACTGTGGTCTAGGCGTGGACCCTTGAGGGTATGACCTTGTACATGTGTACTGAGAGCATTTCAGCTGTAAAGAACACGACCGTTGAGGTCTGTTTTAGTCTGGCTAGCTGACGCCGACACGTCGCATGATGTTGTGTTCCTCTGTTGGCTTTTTCAACTAGGGCATGGTCGATACCAAAGATCTCTTGAGGTGATACGGCGATCATCTAAAGTAACGCTTGGTCTTGTGAGAAATTCTGGCATATGCTGATATCTACCCAGGTGGCTGAACCAAGCCGGGCGGGATCATCAGGTACTTCCTGCACGAAATCAAGATTCCTAGATTGGCGGCTGTGCGGATCTTTCGGAAATTGTCGAGCTCCTACTGATAGCAGGGGGACGCCACGTGAAACGTTGGCGCTGGAGTAAAAAACCCCAGGCCATGTCCAGGGCTACCTTACCTATAAGGCCGATCCCTATATACCACTTACGCTTTCTTGGGTACGCTACCAAGCAGAATACTCCGTAGTTAGGCGATGCTATTCTTATCTCGCCCAGAAGCTCGCCTAAACAGCGTCGGATTCGCAGGACTTCTCGAACTTCTTCGCGCATATACGGTAGGCTACACTACTGTAAATGGCAGGGACCTTTGTAGCATAGCATACGTGGTACGGTACCTGTATCTCACTAATTAGTGTACCTAGCCTTGAAGAATGGATCTTTCGAACATGATACGATCGGCCGACGCCACAGATTACTCGAGACCCGCTGTCGCGCAAACACTTCCACTTTGGCAGTCGTTCCCTCTTGCAACCTTCGGCTCTCATAACGAGGGTTAATATTGCGGGTTCTGTTGCGGGGTATCCGCGTGCGCCAGATGGTAGATATGTAGTGGAAGCACCGAATAAGATGTCATTGCAACAGTGGGGTGCGGTGTCCGGCTAGATCTCGGAACAGTGAGATCGTGATGATGAGGCTTTTGGTGCGGCTTATCATTGGCAACCACTAGTACGGAGTAGAGACGGAACCAACACCCGCTTCTTCCATCTCATCAGGACGCCAGACCGACTAGGTAATGCCCGCTCATCTTACTGCCTTTACCCTTGTGCATGTAGGACCTGGCCAGGGAAAATGTCGACCTCCGTGGTGTTATGAACTTATGAGTTCAGTATGATCTGACTCAGACAGCCTATCGCATCATCCCGGCATAGGCATTGGAGCATGGGGGCGAGGCCTGCAGCAGTATACTGAGTAGGATCAGCAAGTGAACTGGCAGGACTCTGTCTCTTGTATAGGCGTGTTCATAATGCCTATTTACAGGCATCATGCGAATGAATCGTGCTTATCATGAATAGATATTCGACTTGGGAGGGGACGTTATGCTGCTGTTTTCTCTTGATGAAAGCTGTCACTGCAGCATCACATTTCTGATTGCGCCTTCATACTCGACTCAATTTATCGTATTCTGACAACTTCCGAGAATTCAGCTGCCACTTCGCACAATATGCATCGTAATATGCGTCGCCAATCTCTCGAGTGCGGCACGGCGCTGTCGCGGTGCTGTAATCCACGCCAAGTTGGCTACACTGCCTAGACACGCATGCTGTAGCACGTTGTCGTGGCATGAGTGGCGTTCCAACGGCAGGCTTCGTATTACTTGCTACTTCTTAGCCCTGTATTGAGAGACACTTGCGCGAAGTATAACTCAAACAAGGCTCGGTCAGTTGGTACTATGAGCTGATTTTTTGAGACGCGCTGCTCTATGGTCATGTAGGTATGAAGGAAATCATATCGTGTGACAAGGTGCGCCTCGCTCCGGATGTGAGGGACATTACGGCCATACCTACTCCGTGAATTTGCTAACAAGATGCGGACTGTGTTCAAGTTGTTTCATCTTATGTAGTTGTATGTAAGGAAATTACCTCGATGGCTGGGTGCACCAATATGGCGTTTCTACGAGCACTTTCCTATGAAACATACAGTACCGTACGGTCCGTACCTACTCTGCTACTGCTGCTGAGTGCGGGACTTGTTGCACAGGGCTGAGAGTACTGCGTCATGACGTAGCGCGATTTCCCCTGCATGCGCCACGGCAGAGCATAGGTGATGGGATTGGGCTGAGAGGGACAAGCTGAGAAATATTGTTATACCTGTCTAGAATTGCGCGTGATAGGCTGGGACTGAGTGTGTGCATCTTTCACCGAGCTTTCATTTTAAGACATGGCAGAGAAAATTTTTACAATGCAGACATTTTTTCGATATTTGTCGTCATGTCAAGGATAGATGAGGGCCCCGAAGTCCGAAGGATGAACAACAACGCGTTGCGTTATACTAGGGAAGGAAAAAAGCGCGTCGCTAACAAAGCTGCAAGAGGTCTGAGCGATATTATTCAAGGATCATAGCACTGACATTTCTCTCCACTGGGATGGTACGCTAATACTCGAGTTTCGGGCACTTGGCACGTAAGGCTCTCTGGATATCGCTTATTCTTTGATAAACAAAAGCGAATACGATAGCTTGGACAATATCGTTTCTTGTACATTGTTGTAGGTTTGCACCGAGTTAATGGGCCAGGTTGTGCTAATTTGACCTATCGTACGGAGTAGGTATGTTTCATCGTTATGCGTTTCTTGAAACAATTGTCGACATTAAACACTTACCAACATTGAAGGTAATAACATGTGCAGGTACAGTACTATATTTGATTTTCAACTCTACGTGCGTACTGACTTGCCTATGTGCAATCAATTGCTCGTGGGTTCGGCTCTTAGCTATTCAGAAATTCAACCTATGCATCTTTGTTACATACATATTTCACATAAGCAAGAGACCCCCAAACGATGTCTTTGATCCAATGAGATGTTTACTCTTCTCAAATGCTTGCAGCAATTGGCCAATCACGGGGAGTGGAGTCGAGCCAGCTACTGGATAAACTCGCGATCTGATTTTTCTTTACCGATCGCACAATTACGTATAGTTGCTCGGTATTACTGCTATTTGATCGATAGCCGTCTCAGAGTTGCTATGGATTAGTTATCAGTTGCAGCGAATAGGCTGAATTTGAGCAAGTCCAATTACGCAAGTAAATTCTCTGCTCCGTGTACGGCGAACATCCCCACAGCAACCGGATTGGCTCTGGCATGCTGAAGAACACACAGGACCGCAGGTGCAGTAGGCAGTGTAGAAGAGAAAAATAAAACACAAAAACTAGGAGCTGTTTTGTGGACGAGGAACGTTCTCGAACGATCATAGCGCTTGTTCTGCTCTACACTAGGTGAGTAGTCGCTCTTGGTGTGTTGTACTCAGGTCCGATCTAAAGTCGGTATTACCCTCTCCTACAGTTATTTGACTGTATTCTGCACAACATCAGCTGTTTACACAAGGATGCAAGTAAATAAACCCGGTGAAGATGCTGACAATGACATCTCAATACACCCTACCCATCGACACTGTCCAGCGAAGGCGCAAACATACTCGTGATATCCAAGGAGGTAGATTTGATCTAATGCTGTGCCGCACTACACAGTACTTCGTTGTGCAACTCTTGACCCCAAGCTCACTACCACGTTGATATCCTATCATTATCAGTCCAGGCCACGCTGCTACCTACTACTAAGTAGGCACATAATAAGAGAGCTCGGAACCCTGTTAGTGCCCGCCAATCGGACCTGGCCAGCATCTCATCCAACCGCAGCGTTACATTGAGTTGTCGACCACGGCGGCTTCCTTGCCCGCGAAAGCTTTGGTGGGAGTGTACCTGCATTACCCTTGCTTGGGCTGTCCAGGCCCGCCACTGTCCAGGCGGACGGGAACAGGGGATCCGCTTAGTGTGCAGCGGTAGGGTTTGGCCGGTGGGGTGGTGGATCGCGGTGCTGCGTGGCATCGCCTGCTGGGCCCTGCACACCATATCGACCTACAGAGTACTTTCGTACTTTACCTGGGTAGCATGCAGTTGCGTGGTGGCACTGGAGTCGATGCAACTACACCCGATCGCGAATCAAGCGAGAGAGAGTGAGCGAGAGGCCTTACCGCACCACACAACGCGTTCTCTCTTTTTAGCCTGGCTGGCCCGCCCTGCCCGTTCCCGCATTGCAAACAACAGGATTCTCTCTCTTTGGCCCTCACCTCGCTCTCACCCTCACCCTCACCTTCTTTTTCCCATCTTGCCACGTACTGGTCTGTCTCTCGTTTCGCCCAATTCACTCTCACTCGCCTGGCATCTCAGAGGAGTTGGCAAACTGGCCTGTGCTCGCAGCCACGGTTCACTCGCTCTCCAGATTCACTTACACACTCGCTTCGGGGATTGCTGCAATACCGCTCGTATCAGCTATCCGACATCAGGTTTGCTACCGTTTGCAGAGACACAAGACTTCCCATGTCATCGGATGTTCTACTTCGCGGCAAGTCTCGATCGGTATAAACCTCCGTTTACTTGTATGACGAACTGCTCGATGACAAGAGCTGTGTTTTGCTGTTGCTCGCTTACAGCCTCGATACATGGGACTTCGCTTTTGCGTTCCGAACAGCAAACTCTGTTGTGTCCCAGGCTTATCACCAACATTGTGCTTCGCCAAATTGTTTGCCCCTAGGCCTGCGGCAATTTTAGCTTCTAGGTTTTCAACGCTATTGGACGCGGGACATTGTGTACCGCTATTTGCCGCTTGTCCTGGCACTAGACAGCTCTTACAAGAGCAGCCGAGCGTGGCTCGCTCACTCGATCAGAAACGCCAGCGAAATCATTGAACAGACTTACATCTCGCGTCTTTAATCGACTTCTGGATTCGCCCAGCTAGGAGCACTACACGGGCTGGGCTGATACTGCGTATTGGGTGGTTCTGTACCTCGCCGCTCACGTGCTCCAGCTTATCCGCATATTTACGATAAATCGTCATCGTCGAATTTGAAACAGTCTCGGTCATCATGGGGCTCCTCGTCGTCTTTCCAATCGTGATAGGGCTAGTTGCCCTCCTGGCCACAGCAGCGACCCTGGCTTTGGAGGTGATTTTCGCATATGGACTTTGGTCATCTACATCAGCGGCAAAGATAATAGCTGTGATCGCATTTGCAGCTGAAGCGATTGTGGTAATACTTCTTATGACGAAGTTCGTTAGATATATTCGGGGCGCGAACAGCCATCGGTGGAGTGATCTCTGGAGCGTATGGTTCGCTTTAGATCTCATCGCAAGTGTGGTGGCGTCGGCCGTGTCGGCTGCATTATTAATCGTAATAACTAGAGCGCCAGACGTACCGAAGGACATTCTGAATATGTCTTTGACTTATTTACTAATTGGAACCGCCGTCGCCCTTGGCTTCGCCTTCACAAGCCAACTTTTATTTGTCGTTGTTTACTTCGTATTGCACCGGCTACCGGATTCCGACCAAGCACTTTCGCTTCACACAAATGAAGAAGGTCGACTCTCGCCGCAATTCCCGATGCGCATCAAATCTGTTCCTTATGACAGGACCAAACCAGCCCTTTCGCAGACTCGGCTCAATGAGCGATATTCATCCGAATATCCAAGCCGCCCCGGTACCAGCAGTGGGCGTTCGGCAGCCGAAACCATCAGCTCATTTTCTGGCTCTTTGTCGAATGTTGTACGCCCTATGGGATCAAGGACAAGGCTGCTTTCCAGCAGCTCAAGGACCGGACGACGGTTAGGCTCTCTCGACTCGAATGCCTATCGAGACAGGTTTAGTGTTACGGAAGATGGATTTGACTCGTGGGACACGTCCTCTGTGGATCCCCATCATAGGCAGATGGTATTGGAGACCTCGTCGCCGATTCGGCCTCGGTTTCTAGAAACAATTCCTGCTAGCCCTACAACTAGCCGAAGCCCTAGTCCTGGCTGCCCGTTGGACCTCGAGCCTCCTAAGGGTAGTCAGAGAAACCGAAGCCATAGTCCCGCACCGCGGGTTCGGCCGGACCGACCACCCATGCCCTCAGAATCTGAACTTCATATCCATCCTCTTTTCCGCACAGATTCACCAGGGCCTCCACCCGCCACCACGCCGGGAACTATCGTCATTGCTGCCCCCAACGCCGGTCAATTTATAACGGGAAAATCGATAACTCGAATGCGAAGCGGTAGCTTGCCAAATTCGCCGAGCCCTCTCAGCCGACAAGGGAGTTATGACAGCGCACGAATGACGCCTAGCCCCAACGGTGATCGTCTGCGACCGGAGGACGTAGTACCGGGGGAGCGAAAGATGACACCGCCGATTCCAGACTGGGTTCTGAATGGCGGATCCAGGTCGAACCTTGCTGAAAACCAAGGCAAATCACGGCGGGCATAGGGGCAGCTGCAAACAGCCGAGAGGATGGTGAGCGATGTCTGGAAGGGACACCCACCTGCATTGAGATGATGAATTACATGATAGATAATGAGGGATGATCCGATGAGATCTGTCGAGATCGGCAGTCGCATCGGAACAGAGCAACCAATACCTTTGTTTTGGGCGAATCACAGGACGAGGAAAAAAACGGAAGGGGATTGACCCCCAGGCTTACCACTGTCATTTAGCGCGGCGTTCACTTCGGAATCGTTAGCATACCCCACATCGCCTGCTCGTGAGCAGACGTGGATCGCTGAGCAATCCAAGCTAGAATTTTAAAGAAGTAAAATAGACAATCGCAGAGAAAAAAATCTCAAAAATATATGGAAGCATCAGACCAAACTTCGGAATCTGAAAAAGGGTGTCTGCTTCATAGCTACATGTACTTTTCATAGCGAATTTTGCATGCGTGTGTCGTCTACGTATCTCGATTTGTACTTCATATCTTGCCGCTAAATTTGTGTTGATTTCAGCTCCTACTAATTCTATTCATTAGCCTACTTACAAGCGAACTTAAGATGGCGGAAGCAATTCTTGCTGAGCTGTCTTGAAGGCTGTTTTGAGATTGAGAAGAGAAATGATCCTTTGTTGCTGCATAGACGGGGACTAACTGCATGTATAAAATGGGTATTGTGAAAATCTTGTTGCCTCCATTTACAAAGCTTTTTTTCAGCCTAGTTTGGTACCTCGGTCGGCGCAAGCTATGTACCTAAGCTATCAGCCCCTCCCAAATTTGCAAAAGACAAAGCCCGCTTGCTATTAGATGCAGGAACGAATTTATGGTATGGAAAGAGCAGGCAGCCGAGTACCCAGATGATCGCGGTGTTATTTGAAGACAAATATGTTGGACAGGACACAGCTCGTCTTACATCATGTATGCACGAGGCCTTAGGTACTGTACATGTATACTTCGTACGAAGTATGCCTACATTCAAATTGTAGGTACAGTACGAAGTACATTGGATACATTGTATTGTCATCCAAAGACGGCATTTCAACGGTACGAAAGGTTAGGCTGAAGTATCAACCTTGAATGTACTCATGCGAAAGTTAAGGCAGGCAGTCACTACTAACTAGTAGCTGAGCAGCTACTGGCACTTCCTTTGCCCTGATGCTGCTTGCTTCAAGGTTGCTTGCTGCTTCTGCGAGTGGTCGTCATTGGGCCAGTGAGGGGCTACCCCCCACCACCAGCGAACACATCATTGTAGTTGCTACCTGAAATTGGTGGCATTCACTAGTACCCGGGCGGCTGTGCCCGTGTCAGTCAATACCTACCTGGCTCTTGCTGCTGGCTGCCACCACCCTTCTTACCAGAACCGTTTCAACATCTACTACATATTCATTCATCGTGCACCACTGCCAGTGCCGCCAACACCACCATCACAGCCTGGCCGCTAGCTGGATATCATCCTGTCTGAACCGCCCTCGCATCGGCGCAATCAACCCCGCCCACGCCGTAACTCGTCGCCGCCGCAGCTGTCGTCAGGCTGTCCCTCGGACAAAATGAAGATCACATTCAGGGTAGGCCACGCACAACGCACGCCCCAGAGGCTGGACGGTGCCCAGCAGATGGGCCGGACGCCGGCTGCGGGGAGTCGACATCGGGCTGCACGCAGCTTTGTTGGAGCTCTGCCTGCGACGATCCGAACCAGCCCGATCTCGTCTCTGCCCGTTGCCCTCCATTGCCCCTCGTTGTCATCTGCTTCCCGCTGTTGCTTCTCGAGCCGTGATGCTGACGAACCTGGTTGCTTAGGATCTTAAGCAGAACAAGTTCGCCATCGATGTCGAACCTACCGACCTGGTATGTCGTCATTGTACCTCAACCGTACCGTTGTTGCATCGTCTCGCCACTCGCCATGTCCTCTCTTCTATGCTCCTCCCTCCCACGGCCCCCCTTTCCTACTCCTGCCCAACCAAAACTCTGCCTCGCTGCTCGTGATCGCATGGGACGGGCTCTAACAAGGTAACACCAGGTCTCTACCGTGAAGGAGAAGATCCAGACCGAGAAGGGCTTCGATGCGAAGGCCCTGAAGCTAATCTATTCCGGTATTCCCTAAGCGCAATGGTCTAGGCCGGTATACTCGGTCTCCTTTCTTACGGCTGCTGACTCCGGCACAGGCAAAATCCTCAAAGATGAAGAGAAAGTTGAAACATACAAGATTGAAGAGAAGGGCTTTGTCGTGTGCATGGTGAATAAGGTATGGATTCTAAGCATTGCCCTTGGCAATCGTTCTGTTGTTTGCTCATTCAAAGGCTTAGCCGAAAGCCGCACCAAGCGCTGTCCCGGAGACGCCCGCCCGCTCTTCGACTTCGACGCCTGCTGCGGCCCCGGCTGCGCCGTCTCACACTGCCGGTTCGACCGCAGCCAGTGCCGCCGCACCTCCAGCTACTCCCTCCCCGGCTGGTCCCCAGACTGCTGCCTCGGGCCAGGGCCAAGGCCTTAGCGACAACCTGATGGCCATGGGCGCTGGTCGTGCTAGTGTTGTTGCTGATATGGAGGCCATGGGTTTCGAACGCTCTCAGATCGAAGCTGCCTTGCGTGCTGCTTTCAACAACCCAGACCGTGCGGTTGAGTATCTACTGAATGTGAGTATCGTCGTTCTACAGTGCGCCCCAAAACGAATCACTAAGCATGTCCTAGGGTATCCCCGAAAGCGCTCGAAACCCCACACAGCAACCGGCGTCGGCGCCGACGCCGAATCCTCTTCCCGCGGCTGCGCCCCCAGCTGCACAGCCCGCTGAAGACCCCTCTCAAGCTGTTAATCTCTTTGACCTTGCGGCTCAGCAACAAGGTCAAGGTGGAAGCGGTGGCAGCGGCGCGGCGCGGACCGCTGCTGCGGCCGCCGGTGGTACAGGCCTCGGGAATCTGGACTTTTTGCGTAACAACGCCCAATTTCAGCAACTTCGACAGGTCGTTCAACAGCAACCGCATATGCTCGAACCTATCCTACAACAGCTTGGCGCTGGAAACCCCCAGCTCGCACAACTTATTTCTCAGAATCCCGAGCAGTTCCTCCAAATTCTGGGTGAAGATGGAGATGATGATGCGCCACTCCCTCCTGGTGCTCAGGCCATTAGTGTGACCGAGGAGGAGCGTGATGCTATCGAGAGAGTAAGTGATCCGTAGTGGTTGATATTTTGTTATACAGTCCACGCTAACAAGCGACTAGTTATGTCGACTTGGTTTCGACCGGGATGCCGCTATCCAAGCGTACTTTGCTTGCGACAAAAATGAGGAGCTGGCCGCCAACTTCCTTTTCGACCAGCCTGAAGACGATGAGCCGCCGGAGCACTAGTCAAACGGTGTACGTTGTGACTGTGCGACATATTTTCTGCGTGCTTTTCTGTTTTAATTCTTACCCTCAACGAATACGAAGACCGATATCCTTGCGATGGTCGGCAAAGCCGCCGCGCTACCTTGTCTTCCTTTCAGCTGTTATGCGGCCTACCAGCCTCCATAGCACATACACATGAACGAGAATTGTTGTTGCAGGGCAGGATAGGGTAGGCGATGGTAATGAGTAGGGTACCGGGAAGGGGAGGCTACTGATCACGCTAGATTGCGACCTCAACAGCGATGACGCTCCACACGATGAGAGTGCAGACAATCGATCAACATGGTCACAACATTGCTACGTAGCCCAAAGAAATCCTAGTCGAGGAACAGTGAATAAAAGGTCGAACATCTATCTAGTCAGGACGGATATGAACCTGTGAATTAGGCACAAAACCTGCGCGTTGTCTTCGCCGGGAATTCCTTGTCTTACCTACCTGTTTGTTTCATCTCGTGCCACTAGAGTCTGACCAAGCCGCAACGTAGATGATTGCATCTATCTATTCCCTATATTGCGCGAGAGAGTATCTACCTAACATTTTCTTCTCTTCGACGCCAGAGTTTCTTTTTTTATTGCAATGCCTGCAGAAAATCTAGATACGTAGAAAATTAGGCCAACTCAGCAACCTGGTTTGGTTTGGTTTGGTATTCTTGTTGCTGCTGTTATGCTTATGCTAGGTGTGACATGACATAACGATAGTGGCGGTGGTGTTGGAAGATAAGGGTGGGATTTAAGGGGTAATTTAGGATGAAGTACCTGGGTACGTAAGGGATACCTTTAGGTATGTCCCCAACAACACTCCCTTTCTCTTGAATAGCTGAAAATTAAGAAAAAAACCTTTTTGGTCATCTGTTTTTAGATGTTCTAAAATTGCTATTTTATTTACGAACCTGGCTACGGTTAGAAGAATCAAGATCATTCTACGTGGAGTACGCGGGCATATCGGAACTCTTTCTCTTTTTCTCTCGCAGAATAGGCACCGGTCCTATTCTCTGCGGGGCTGCGGTTAGATACCTGATCTACCACTATATACAGTATGGCAAGAGCGCAGATAGAGGATGTGAATGGGTCGAGCCGGGGCGAGCACGAAGAAAAGGCAAAGTTGTAAGGTAAAAGAATCATGGGGTATCAAATATGAAGCGAAGTAATATAGGCGGCTCGCCGGGATCGTAGTCGTTATCCATCTGTATCACGCTTCGACAGTCTCTTCTATACTGGTGGCATTATCTTGTCCTCCCTGTCCGAGAGCATCTGCGTTTTCTTCAATGACCTCCATCTCCCCGTCTCCCTGGCCGCTTTTAGCAGCCGTGGTTTTTGTGGCGGCTGTGTGGGCGTCGTCGTCGATGAGGCCGGCGGCGCGCCGCTCCTCTCGGAGGCGCTCGACCTCGCGCTGCTGCTCCTCGGCAAGACGAGCGTTCTCTTCCAGGATCGCCTCTTTAGCTTCCCACTGTCGCTGAGATGCCTTGTACTCCTCGATGTCGATGTTGACTTTCTTTTGGCCGCGCACCATCATGGCGGCATTGATCCTGTTAGGACGAAGCCGCTCCTGAAATATTTGTAAAAATTTGTGTTAGAAAGCAGGGAATTGGTTGAAAAGGACGATAGTCGTTAACATGCGACTCACTTCTTTGTTAAATTTCAGCTTGATACTGCGTCGGTTCTTTCCTGGGAACAAACGAGAGATGGTCTCGAAATCCGTCCCAAACATGCCGAGTAGTCGATAGAACTTTTCTGTATCTTCATCCGTCCAATTACCCGGCGCTTGGACACGCTTCGCAAACGATGCCGAGGTGATCACTAGAAACACTTTGTTAGGATCCAGACAAAACAAATGAACACCTATCGAGCTATAGACGAGTTCTGATAGCCGGTTGCAGTGGATAGGAACCATTATTGCTTAGAGGGCAAGCCGCTAGCCGGGAAGATAAAAGATTAACTCGAGCGAGCGACTTACGGTTGGTGAACTCGTTTTCCTCAACCTCCTCTAGTTGTGACATGTCTTGATTATGTCTGTCAACGACAAGAGAGGCAGCATGAACGACAATCTGACCATCTACGACATCGTAGCCAACGCTTTGGGCGGCACCTGCTTCCATCGAGGCTCCAAGCTGAGCCATGGCGGCCCCACGGCTTTCCCCGTTCCCATTGGTGGCATCCGGCTGCTGGTCATTGTCCTCTTCTTCCGGGGGCAGAAGGCCAAGTCTTCGTTTGTCGCGTTCCAACCTTCTTAGCCGGTTTTTTGCGCGAGCTTCTCGTGCTCGCTGCTCAACTTCCTCAGCGTGCCTAAACCGCTTGCCAATGCCAAGATCTTTGGTCAGTTCTCCCACCGTCATGGTCGAGTGATCCACCGTTAACTCCTCCGCATTTTCCGGGGTTGGCTCCCGTTTCCGCCGCCGTTTAGGCTTTTCGGATTCAGGGGTAGCGACTTCGCTGATTTCAGCTGCTGCCTGACTGCTCGATTTTGTGCGCCGCTGCCGCTTTTTCTTCGGCGCCGAGTCATCTGTATCGGCCACGCTATCGGTTACAGTTGACTTGCGTCTCCGGGATGGGGTTTTCTTCGGGGCCTCCGGTTGAGATTCAGGGGGGATAGTATCGGATGTAGGAGGTGGAGCGAGAGATACTGTAGGCGGTGCCGATATTGTCTCTTCGGGGACCGATGGCTCTGGGGCTGTTGCAGGGACAACAGCTGATGGTTGCGGTGATTCATGGGCATTGTGAGGCGTGGGAGTCTCTTTTCTGACCTGGGGAGTCGGCTGTGCTTCGGTCCTCGACACATCTACAGCTGGCGCATGTGCTCCCGGTCGCGCGATCTCGTCACGGACAACCTCGTCACTTAGCTGGGGAGTCGGATTCTGAACAACCGACAATGAAGGCGGCGGCGGAGGCGGTGATTCTATAGACTCTGCCGCAGGCTCTGATGAGGTGGGCTGAACAGCAGAGATTTCTACGCGGGGCTCGGACGCCGAGGGGGTCGGCAGATCGGCTGGTGTGGGCAGCGGTTTGACGGGAATGGGAGGATTGGTCTGTGCTTCAGCGGCAGCCTCGCTCGTGTTGGGCACGGTCGGAGTTGGGATATCAGAGGCGGCGGGCGTCGAGGCTTGCGATGGAGGCTCGGTGGTCGGGGCTCGCGTCGTAGAGGCAGATGTTGAGCTGGCTGCTGCAGGGTTGGACGGCTTCGCTCCCGGTCGACGGCCTGCCTTCGGTTTGAAGGACAGACCGCCCGTCTTCTTCAGCATGGAACTCATAGCGGCACCGTCCGTGCGTTCTTCAGAGCTGCGGCTATGGCTATCTTTGAATTGGAGGCGCTGTTGACATGACCTTGGAAGACGTAGCGGGGCAGTAGATGGATGGCGCTTGCGGTCGCAGAAAGCGGGCTATTGCAGTGTGGATGCCTAGTGGATTGATGGAACTGGAAGAAAAGCCCTCAATTACACAGAAATGCACAGACTCGGGTGCAACAGCTCTATGTGGTATCTGTTAGAAGAGGTAAAACTGGCATGAAACGCTAGCAGGTAGGCAGATGAAGGTGGTTTGCTGCAACTTCTTTTTTGAGACCGTCGTCGGAGGGGTTGCTTGCACGCGACAGGGGAAAGCGGGACGGACGCAGCGCCAAGCCTCTACCGCACCGCCACGACCCACCTGGCCTTGCGCTGCCAGCTGCCCAGGTGCTCGCCCTACACGTATGAAGTTAGGTTAGTGGAAAAGCACCTCTAACAACTCTGCACCCGGCCAGTGCGACCTGTAGCCATTTGGGTCCGTCAAGCCCCTCTTGCCCCTTACCGCACACTCGCTATGTCGGCTGTAGGGGGAAACACAGATGGGCGTCGCTGATAAGCGGTAGCCACCAAACGGGCTAGCGCTCTTTTCCACAGTGCTGGGGGCGAGCCTCCAAGCTGGATTTTCCGTGCTGGCGTCTGCTACCTACCTACTTTCGTACTACCTACTGTCTGTTTCCTTCTGGCAGTTGTCGCTCGTCACTTTCCTCCACTCACTTACCTGAGCCCATCTTTTCTTCGCGTGGTTGCTTCGGTCAATTCTTCCTTTCCTCCTCCTCCTCCACCTATCCGGCTTTCCTTGGTCTCGGCGCGGCTTTGCACACATCCAAGGCCCTCTGTCCATCGCCACAAGTGCTTCTTTTGCCGACCAGGGTTTCTCTTTGGGAGATCGCCATCTGAGGTTGATTGTTCCGTCGGCCTGTCTGGCGGAGACACGCGTGCCTCCGCCTCCCACTCCCAAGTCTCTGTCGGCGCCTGAGGCCCCCTTTGTCCCCTGATTGAGCGCCATTCTCGCGACCTGACTCCGGAGCATTTTTCTACATTGCCAACACCTTCTCGACATCTCCGGCCGTCATTTCTCATGCCTTCATCAACATCGCCAATCATAACGCCTCTCTCCACCCGGGTCAAAATGGAAGACCGTAAGAGACCCGCCGTGAGCAGCACTGACGACATCGCGCCGCCTAGCAAGCGACAGGCTGTCAACGGTAGTGGCAAGGCCAAGGAGGACGCTGACGCAAAGGACGAGGTCTGGGTCGAGGTTAGTCTGCTTGACCGCTATCATCAACATCAACATCAACATCAGCATCTATATCAGCATCCCCGTCCATCTGATCATGCCTTGCCCCTGCCCTGCTTTGCTTTGCCCTCCCCCATGGTCCACTCCCTCCACCAGTCTTATCATGATCGCTGGCTCTTTCACTCTTGGAGAGTCGAGCAATGCTTTACGGGCTTCATTTTCACGCCCGTGCTGCCGTCTATGTACTCACGCTCTCAGACCTGATGCGCGATCTGCCCTGCTATCAGCCCTCCATCAGCTATCCTCCGCCTTTCTTCCTCCACATATTCTCGAAAGAGGCTTCCACCAATATGATCATCACGCGCCTATGCTGCAATATCGCGACGGGATTGTGTTGCTAATGTCAGAATGGGAATTTGCAGGAGTACCAAAAGGACGCTATATACCGTCAGATGCTGGAATACAAACGCGAAAAGTTAACACTAGAGGCTCGATTAGAAGAACTCGACAAGCGATCCACATACCATGATGATCATATCCGCGTTATGAATGCCTGGTGGATACAGGTATGAAGACATCAGGATCCTTTGCTCGCCTAGATATAGACGGCACTGACAATTTGAGAAGGTATTGCAGGAAGTTTCGCTTCTAGCGAATGGCAGTATTCCTTTTCAAGCCGACTCTGAAGGTAGAAAGCACTCCATACTGCGAACTATCACACACTGACAGCAAATATAGATCAGCCCTTTCTCACGCAGATCCAGTTCAAGAGCAATGAGGAATTCGAATCACACCTCGAAGACAAGGCTTCGACAATCAAATCACAGCTGGAATTATTATTCTCGCAGATTGCGAACAACCGCGGCAAGACAACACCCAATTTGGAGAATCTGGAGTCGCAGGTCAATAATCTCCTCGCCAACCAAAAGGAATTTATCGTCAAAGTCGATCGTCTTACCGCTGATAAAGATAATCTTTCCGAGCAATTAAATAACGCTACGTTAAGATACATGAAAGCAGAGCGGAGACTAGATCGTGTTAAGAGCGCGCAGGTTCAGAAATTGGAGCAACAGGCTCTCGCCAATTCAACCACACGATCTGGTACAGGTGACGAGGAGACTAATGGCGCAGATCCTACCGAACACAACAAGAATTACGCATCACAAAAATTAGCTTTGCAGGAGCTCAATGCCGTGTCAAATAAGCAGAAAGAGCAATTGGAGAACGCCTTAGCCCAGAACAAATCTCTGCAGGCGGAGTTGACCTCGGTCCAAACTCGGTTAGCAAGCCTCACCGACGAAGACTACTCTCGTACAGAAGTCTTCAAGCTGTTCAAAGGTCAAAATGAAGATCTGGTCAAGAAGGCTAATAACCTGGAAGCCGAGTGTCAGACGCTCAAGCAAGAAAAGACGAAGCTAGAAAAAGAAAGAGAAGAGAATCGTCAACGGGTCGTATCAGAAGCGCAAAACCTGATAGTGGATCTGGAAGAGCAACTCCAACGAGCAGATACCGATCTCGCCCGTGTGAGAGGAGCAAGGGATGAGCTGCACGCCGACGTGATGATGTTGAAAGCGAGCAAAGAGCAAGAGCGAACGAGTCTCGACCATATGAAAGATCTCCTGAGTGCTAAGGAGGACCGGATATTGGCCTTGGAGGCCGAACTGCAGCGGATACAACCTAGTGAAGATGTGGACATGACCGCTCCTTCAGACATTGACGACATGCTGCTCGATGACCTGCGAGAAAAATACAAGAAGTTGAAACGCGATTACGAATCCATTGAACGCGAGCTACCTGGAATGACCGGCGCAGTCAAGAGGTTCCAGGCGCTAGCCCACAAGAAAGTCATGGATTTCGCAGCGCAAGAAGAACGCATTGCACAGTCTATCGCGGAAAAGAGCAAAGCCGATCAGAAATACTTCAACGCACGCAAGGAGAGTGACACGAAGGCTGAAGAGGTCAGGCGGTTACGAACCCAAAATATGAAGAATTCAGAGATCATCTCCCAGCTGAAGGAAGTGGAAGCGCACAGTCGGACGCTAGCCACGAACCTGGACAAGCAGCTGGCCGATATGAAGCAGACTAATAATTCCGTCATGACTGAAAACAAGAAACTCGATGCCATGAACCACGACGTGTCCAGGCGCTACGATACACTCAAACAGCAGGTTTCCGAACTCACCAATCTCGCGAAAACGAAGGACTCCACTTCCTGTACAACAAGAGAACGCAATACTACCCTAGAGACGGAGGTAGAAAAACTCAAGGTCCGCCTCGAGTCCACAGCCAAAGATCGGGATAAGTGGAAGGGCAAAAGCCTCAGCAACTCTTCTGAAGAGGAGGAAATGCTACGGGTGAGTGGTATCCAGGCAGATGATATTTGATACTGAACTAACATGGTGTGCAGAGCATGGCTACTTGCTCGATTTGCAAAAAGGACTTTAAGAACACTATCATCCGTGGATGTGGGCATATATTCTGCCGCGGCTGCGTTGACGATCGACTCACGAATAGGATGCGAAAATGCCCGAACTGTAATAAGGCGTTTGATAAGAACGACATAATGCCGATTCATTTATAAGATGGATGAGGGCATGCTCGCTCATCAACTGTGTAAATTATAATCTTGGCAGAGGTGGACTGTATCCGATGTATCATCCATGTACATAACTGAAATTGCGCCGGCATTCATCAACACTGTTTGTTCCTGTGGGTTGCTTGAAGCCGATGAAGCCGATGAAGCCGATGCTCGTGCCCCGACCGTTCCAGTCATCATGGATCAATGGCAAAGTGCATTCACGGCGACCCTGAGACATTGCACTCTTTAGCCGACAGCAATGGGCACAGCATAGCATGCCAGAGCATAGCAAAATAGTTTCTGTAATTAATAGTGTACCATTCAATTCTCGGCATGCGGAATCTTCCTTTTGCTAGCCAATTTGCAAATAATTCATCGCATGATCTGATAACTGCTGACGTCTATCTTCTGCGTGTCGACCCGAAGCCCGTGCTTGTATATCTAGTAGACGAGACCGATCCTCCTCCGCCTGAACTAGAGCTCGAACTCGGTGTCGAGCCCCAACCACCACCACCACCACCACCACCGCTACCGCTATTACCACCACCGCCTCCGAAGAAAGAATTCCGCGATTCCTGCTGTCTGCTCCCGCTCCCGCGGTTTCCGGCCATATACGCCGCGGCAGCACCACCCGCGACGCCGGACCAGAAGCCAGGCCGCCAGCCCTCCTCTTGATTTTGGCGAGAGGAGGAGGAGCTGGTGGAGGAGTACTTGCTATACGGCGGCGGGGGGTCGTAACTGTATCCACCACCTCCACCACCACCACCCGGCCCATATCCAGGATCAAAACCCCCTCCACCGCCGCCAAACCACGTATTCCTAGGCCTGCGCCGCCGCGGTGTATCGGGGCCGGTGGTAGCGGTCGCTTGCGTCCAGGCCGAGTACAGGATCCAGAAGACCACGCCGACGAAGATGATGCCGAAGAGGTAGGCGCCGAGAGTCGAGCCCTCCTCCTTTTTATCCTTACTATTATAACGCAGAGGTTCCTCCTCTTTACTTTTCCCCCAGCCCGAAAACCACCCCCCAGAACTCCCAGCACCCGCGACCTCAGGAAACCTCCGCTCCCCCGCCTCCGTAAGCACAAGTCTATACTCCACCCCACAACTCCCTCTCAACACGTACTCGTCCTCTGAACTCTGGTACCCCTCGCAAAGCACATCCGTGCTTCCTAACCGTAACTCGGGGGGCAGGTCCGCGGCGCACGACCATTCGATGGCTTCGGAGCCGTAGGACGACCCTTGGTTCGTGCACCGCATTATGTCGATTTTGTGCAGGGCGCAGATTTGTGCGGAGGAGATGCATTTGAGTTGTGGGATTGCGTGGAGACGGCGGGAGGTTGTGGGTGTGTTATGGCGGAGGGTTAGGGCGCGCACGGAGGAGAGGAGGATGGCGTCTTTGGGTTGGGAAGAGGCGAGGGTTAGAGAGGGGGAAAGGGAGAGGAGGAGCGCTGAGAGCGCTGAGGGCGCGAGCATTGTTGGTGCTGTTGTATGGTGTCCTGCTGCGCGGTATTGCGTTGTAGTACTACAACATAGGTATGTTGTTGCAGTCTAGGTCTCGGTGAGGAGAGCTCGTGGCTGGCGATGATGCGATCTCTATCTGCTAGGATTGGCGATGATGTGGTAAGTAGTGATTAATTGTTGATGTTGTGCGCGTGGTGCGTAGGGCGTAGTGAGTTAGTGTCGCACGAATAATTGATAGGTGGTCAAAGGAGAGTTGATGCCAGATACTCGAAACTTATTTTCGTGGTTGTGTACTTCGTATTACCTACATACCTACTGTAGTAGAGACTCGGAGCAGAACCCGGAGGGGAGTTACGGTCTACAGCTGGAGCCAAAATGATGTAATTAGTTGGCCACGCGAGAATAACCTAAAACGTGTCACGTACCGTACTGTAGGTAAGTGCGGCGCTGTTTCAGAGAATTTAGGTTTTCAGCGTGGCAAATACACTGAAAGGTGGACACTTGTCCAGCTGCGAGTGGTGGTTGGCCAGTTCTACCTACCGTTTGTTGTTTGTGTCATTGGATATAATCACGGCGAGTTTCGAACACTTTGGCCTCTAGTTTGGAGGGGAGTAATGCCTGGTGTAAGTCGGCGTAAGTGAGATGGATGCCTGGAGAAGAG
This sequence comes from Nemania sp. FL0916, assembly GCA_022578715.1. Classification (NCBI taxonomy): domain Eukaryota; kingdom Fungi; phylum Ascomycota; class Sordariomycetes; order Xylariales; family Xylariaceae; genus Nemania; species Nemania sp. FL0916. The sequence goes on from MU390291.1 coordinate 176,251, forward strand.
GCAGCGAGGCTGTTAAGTAGCAGATAGTACGGTAGGTATAAATCCCCGCCCATCCTCTAGATCTTCTGAAATACTAATTAAGCTCAAGTTCTGTTCGTTAATCGCCTCGAACTACCTGCCTAGGTAGTCCTGCAGCTCGGCAAATTTTGATTTCTGATTGGATGTGGTCAATGTAATCGGCCGCTACGAAAAGGCGCGGGGGGCTGATAGGCATCCGGCCGACAAATAGTGACACATACGGCGTGCGGCTTTCTTCTCAGCCCGCCATGCGCCGTTATATGCCTCCCAAAAGGCCCAAAAGGAAGAAATGTGATATAAGCTGCATATGTACACATTGTGTCATATTTGACTCATATATGATGTGAAGAGGGCAGATACTACCTACTTAACATCTTATGTAGGTGTAATCGTATATGTATAGTCCAATACGGCCAATAAGTTCTTCGTAGGTGTGTGTTGGGCACATGTGCATATGTTAGAAAGATCAACCGTGGATGTCATGCATGCGAAAGTAAGCGACGTTTTCTTATGCTTCGCAACCTTTGACAAAACGAGGTTCGCGGCCGTTGGGAAAAAAATAATCATCTTCATAAGAACCCACCTCCGCCTATGAGAAGAGAATGTCCGAGCCGTCAATGTACGATGGCGGCCCACATGAGCGTTGATCTGGTTATTTGGTTATTTGGTTATCTGGAAATCTCGTCTATTGGTCGGGCAGCTGTCCATAGCTGTCTTTAGTTCCCGATGCAGCGTCCTATCGCACTGCTGCTAGCGACCCAGTGTAAAGGGAATAGGAAGAAAGCAACCTAGGGCGGAGCGGAGAAGAATCCGAAACCCGCACATGCACGATTCTTTTGAAAGCCGCATCCGATGTTATGAAAATTGTGCACAGATTGCAAGATATTTCATTATCAGATCCGGATGTTTTAATCCTAGATGCAGATGGATTAATATTCTCCGGTCATGTTGAGTTAGCTATCTTTTATAGTCTTTAAGTTGTGCATCTGGATGTTACCGTCGCAAAGGGGGTATCATGTTTATAGAAACTCCTACAATTCCTGGTACTGGCAGTGCTCTATCCTGGCCTTATGGTTGGTGGCTGAAGCTTTGCCTCAGTGAGCCTCACCTCAGATTGAGTGTCTCATGCTAGAAACGTGGCCGGCGAAAATCGCAGGATGGTGCCTTGTTTGTAGCTGGAGTTGAGATAAGCCTCGCTTATCTGTTGTCGATTCCCAAGCGGGTAAGTATTTGAGAAGAGCGCGTAACATCCTTCGGTTCGATTCGGGTCTCGGGCGGTTCAACTACCTACGTGGTATATCCCGGATGCGAGTGCAGTTCCTTGAGGAGTCATCTAACCTTAAATACAAACTCATACGGTGAATTCCTTCACGGCACCAGTGCAACGTGAACTTCATGATCTTTATTAATAGTTGTTACACTTGGGCCACGCTATTATAGTAGTGCCTACTTGGACAACCTCCTATTCTGAGACCCTGACTCACAACGCTATCTACGCATAGGAAGGTGTAGGTTAAATGACTACATCCGGTAGTCCTGGGACCGAAAGCGAGCACAAAAAATGCGGCATGTGGAGGTTGTGCAGGTGCCGGAATGTTACCGTTCCGCTACCTAAGAGACCGCCTGCACGTTCTAGAATACCGACCTTCCATCTCTACACAACCTCACAGCGCATGTATCTAATCAACCTAGCCTGGGAACCGTCTGCCTACCCACATCGGCGCTGGGACTAACGGGCGCTAATCTCACCTGCACATTACCTCGCGTACTAGTACGCTACCTAGCGGCCTATGTATCTCGGTTACCGGACCCAGACAAATATTTATTGTCAAGGAGGTCCCCGGCCGCCCCGTGTGACCTTTTGGAATTTGGACTTTGAAGTAATTAGCACGTCTAGTCTATCAATCAAACATCGTCCCCTATCTTGCGATTGTTTGTTTGATAATGCACTGCATAGCAACTCGTTCAAAATAAACACCGTTGCGCATATGTAGTTGCAGAGAGAATATCCAAGGCAGCTTGCCCCGTCCATTACTCCGTCTAGTCTGTCCGTCGAGAGCCAGCGTTCGGCGTTCTGTGCTTCGTGGACAGGCTCAGGTCCGTTCGACAGAGCCAGGTTTCGGTCGGCACACGAACGCGTTTGAACAAGTGCCGGCTCTCTATCGGCATCGAGCCACTACTTCTTATCGAATTATTGGAGAAACTTTGGTTTCAGCCTGTGCGCACGTATCACCGACTTTGTACTGCTTTGAGGCTTCGTCCCACCATGGCGCCCGAGCTGTCGGAGAAGGGCCAAGGGCAGCCCGAAAAGGCTCCTGAGGATTTGATACGACGGCCCTCCACGCATGGAGATTCGACGACAACCAGCACCATCTCGCCGCCTTCGGCCAAGGGCGAGAAACAGGCGATCCAGCCCGTTACTGATCTAACCAAGCTCGACTCTAAGACCGTCGCGGCGCAGAAGGAACCAAATCAAGATCCCTATCAACATCTACCAGAGCACGAAGCTTCAATACTCCGAAGACGTAAGTACTGTCGCAAATATCTACCATCCATCCTGTTAGGCATCGGAGCAGGGCATGCCACTGCATGAACTTTTGGTCTCCCTTTTCCCCAACATTGTCATACCTCTCCGTAATATGTATATGCTTGGCATAAGCGACAACAGCCTTGTTAACATTTTATATAGAGGTTACTCTTCCCGAGGTCAAAACTGGTGTCGCCACCCTCTATCGATATGCGACAAGAAATGATTTTATCATCATTTCCGTAAGCTCCATAGCAGCTATTGCTGCTGGTGCTGCTTTACCGCTCATGACCATCGTTTTCGGCAAGCTCCAAGGCTCTTTCCAGGGCTTCTACACTGGTCAAGTTGCCAAAGGCGCCTTTTCCAGCCAGCTGAACTCTCTAGTCTTGAACTTCGTCTACCTTGCTATCGGTGAGTTTGTCGCCGTCTATATCGCCACCGTCGGTTTCATCTACACCGGCGAGCATATCAGCGCCAAGATCCGAGAGCACTACCTGGAGAGCTGCATGCGCCAAAATATCGGTTTCTTCGACAAGATGGGTGCTGGTGAAGTGACCACGCGGATTACTGCAGACACAAACTTGGTTCAGGATGGTCTGTCAGAAAAGATTAGCCTGACCCTGTCCGCCGTGGCTACATTTGTGACCGCCTTCGTCATTGGTTTCGTGTACTACTGGAAACTAACACTCATCCTAACTTCATCCGTTTTCGCTTTGCTGCTGGTTATGGGTACCTCGTCTGCATTCATCGTTAAATATACGAAACAGTCTATCCAGGCCTATGCCGCAGGAGGTACGGTTGCCGAAGAAGTGATCAGCTCCATTCGAAATGCGATCGCTTTTGGAACCGAAGATCGCCTAGCCCTGAAGTATGATGAACATCTGAAGATCGGTGAATATTTCGGATTTCGCAAATCTGCTTCTGTTGCTATGCTGGTCAGCGGTTTGTTTCTCGTTATTTACCTGAACTACGGCCTCAGCTTCTGGACAGGTAGCATGTATCTCGTTGAGGGAATTCTTCCTTTATCGAGCGTGTTGACTATCATGTTGGCCATTGTCATCGGTGCTTTTAACCTGGGAAATATCGCACCGAACTTGCAAGCTTTCGGAACGGCGTTGGCCGCTGCTGCCAAGATCTACAACACGATCGACCGGGCTTCGCCTTTGGATCCTACGGACGACGAAGGCGAGAAACTCGACAAAGTGACGGGCGCAATTCGCCTGCAGAACATAAAACACATATACCCATCCCGACCCGAAGTTGTTGTCATGGATGATGTTACTCTCGATATACCGGCTGGCAAGACAACTGCGCTGGTAGGCGCCTCTGGATCTGGAAAGAGTACTATTGTTGGACTCATAGAGCGATTCTATGACCCCGTTGCCGGTCACGTCCTTCTAGACGGTCATGAACTTAGCAGCTTGAACCTCCGATGGCTACGTCAACAAATTTCCCTCGTCAGCCAAGAGCCCACATTATTCGGTACCACCATTTTCCACAACATTCGTTATGGCTTGTTCGGAACGAAATTCGAGAACGAATCTGCCGAGAAGCAGAAAGAATTAGTCATCGAGGCGGCTAAGAAAGCAAATGCTCACGATTTCATTTCTGCCTTGCCTGAAGGATACGAGACACATGTTGGAGAACGTGGTTTCTTACTCTCCGGCGGCCAGAAGCAGCGAATTGCCATCGCTCGCGCCGTCGTCTCTGACCCCAAAAGTAAGTTCATGAAAATATCATCCTCTGCGAATCATTGATAACTGACCCTGAATATAGTTCTCCTCCTTGACGAAGCCACAAGTGCGTTAGACACTAAGTCTGAAGGCGTAGTGCAGGCTGCGTTGGAGGCTGCCGCCGAGGGCCGGACAACCATCACTATTGCTCATCGTCTGTCGACTATCAAGGATGCTCACAACATCGTCGTTATGTCACGAGGTGCCATTGTTGAACAAGGAACGCATGATGAACTGTTACAAAAACAAGGCGCTTACTACAGTCTCGTGTCAGCTCAGAATATCGCGGCCGTACAGGCACCGGCGGATGGAGAAGAGGATGAGGCCGAGGATGACGATACTCAACTGATCAGGAAAATGTCTAGTGTTCGTAACGATGCTGGCTACTCAGAAGACCCCGATGATAACATTGCCGCCAAATTGAAGCGATCATCTACGCAAGCTTCCGTATCCAGCCGAGCTCTGAAGGGTCGCAAGCCAGAAGAGGAGGTCAAATATAGCGTGTGGACTTTAGTGAAGCTGATCTCGTCCTTCAACCGAACCGAGTGGAAGCTCATGCTCTGGGGCCTGTTCTGGGCTATCATCTGTGGTGGTGGTAACCCAACACAAGCTTTGTTCTTCGCCAAACAGATTCTGGTATGTTCAACCATTGCTTAATCATATTCTTCTGTCAAAAGCTAATCCCGCATCAGACACTTAGCGTGCCGATCACCGACGCGAATAAGCACCAGGTCAAAAAAGACAGTGACTTTTGGAGTCTTATGTATCTCGTCTTGGCGTTTGTTATATTCATTGCACAGATCTCCCAAGGTGTGGCTTTCGCCCGATGTTCCGAGCTCCTCATTCATCGCGTCCGGGATCGAGCTTTCCGGGCCATGCTACGCCAGGATGTGGCCTTCTTCGATAAGGAAGAGAACACACCCGGCGCGCTCACATCCTTCCTGTCGACAGAAACAACACATGTGGCTGGTCTGAGCGGCGTCACCCTCGGCACGCTTCTCACAATCACCACGACTTTGGTCTCATCTATTGTTCTGGGTCTTGCCTTCGGCTGGAAACTGGCTCTGGTTTGCGTCTCGGCTGTACCGGTGATCATCGCGGCTGGATACTTCCGATACCACATGCTTGCTCATTTCCAGCAACGCTCGAAGAAAGCGTACGAAAAGAGCGCGTCCTATGCCTCAGAGGCCATCTCCAGCATCCGTACAGTCGCCTCCCTCACCCGAGAGCAGGATGTGTTAGCGCAGTATCAAGATTCTCTAGTTGCACAACAGAGGTCTAGCTTGATATCCGTCTTGAAATCGTCACTACTATATGCTGCATCGCAATCTATCCTCTTTCTAGCCTTTGCGCTAGGATTCTGGTATGGCGGTACGCTGATTGCGAGTGGAGAATACAACCTATTCCAGTTCTTCGTGTGCTTCATGGCTGTCGTCTACAGTGCTCAGTCAGCAGGCGCCATTTTCTCGTTTGCTCCGGATATGGGCAAGGCACATCACGCTGCTAGCGAACTCAAAACTCTGTTCGACCGGAAACCAACTATCGATACCTGGTCCGAGGATGGAGAAGACCTCTCTGCAGTCGAAGGTACGATTGAGTTCCGCGACGTACATTTCCGGTACCCGACTCGCCCCGAGCAACCTGTGCTTCGTGGTCTTAATCTGACCGTTCGCCCGGGCCAATATGTTGCCTTGGTTGGCGCATCGGGCTGTGGAAAGAGCACAACGATCGCTCTCCTCGAACGATTCTACGATCCCCTTTCGGGCGGCGTTTTTATCGACGGAAAAGAAATCAGCTCAATAAACATCAAGCAATACCGCTCTTACATTGCCCTTGTATCTCAAGAGCCGACACTCTACCAGGGCACGATCAAAGAGAACATCCTCCTAGGCACGACTCACGAAAACGTAGCAGACTCAGTCGTCGAGCACGCCTGCCGCGAAGCCAACATCTACGACTTCATCATGTCGTTACCCGAAGGTTTCAACACCGTCGTAGGCACCAAAGGTGCTCTGCTCTCCGGCGGGCAGAAACAGCGCATCGCGATCGCGCGCGCGCTGATCCGCGACCCTAAGATCTTGCTCTTAGACGAGGCGACGAGCGCCCTGGACTCGGAATCCGAACACGTGGTGCAGGCGGCGCTGGACAAGGCCGCGAAGGGGCGCACGACGATTGCCGTCGCGCACCGCCTATCCACCATCCAGCGCGCCGACGTCATCTACGTCATCGACCAGGGACGTGTTGTTGAGCAGGGCACGCATGCGGAGTTGATGCGCCTTGATGGTAGATATGCTGAGCTTGTGAAGTTGCAGAGTTTGCAGAAGAACCAGTAATTACTTAAGATACCGGTGGATGGATGGATGCTCCCTTCTTCCATGGGTGGTTTGCGCGTTTCAAAATGTTTGCTGCATTAATTAGGTTGTGTTTCGGGTTGATTGATAATTAGAGTTGCGACTCGCGAGACGGGAAGACGGACAGGACAGGACAGGTCCATACGCATAGATAGATGTCTCGCATGTATATACCACAAAGGCATTGTACGGCGTTAGCACAGGGGCGGCGGACTTTATTGATTAATACCTACATACATAGTACAGAGGGACAGACAGATATCCGAGCTGAGGTGATAGCATGGCATCGTACAAAATACAATGACAATATGAGTTTGAGAATTTGCTGCAACTATGGGACTTTCTCTACGCTATTGGACTGGACAGCCATTATCCCTACGATGTGACACGTTTCGAAACGCACCGTCTGGTCTTTAGTCTGGTCTGGTATGTTTTGTATTGAAACACCGAGCCAGCGCAGAGTTAGGGATTCAAGGCATTGAGCAATTGGTTGATTGATCGTGAGAAGAGGATAAGCGATTGGATAGATATCTCGTGTAAATGTGCATAGTCAGCTAGCTGTGTTTCTTTTGCGTATCTATATGAGGACCATCTATCTATCTTGCCTCCCTAAGGTTTATAGTCCTATTTGAAAACAGCATACGGAGTATCATTTTCTTATTTAGTTTTTTTTAATTCCAAAAAATGAAAGCAGGCAGCTCTTCCACCCACCTTCTCTTACACAATATTGCTTATACCGATTGAATAGTTATGCTGATAAAGTTGAAATATATATCGTTTTCTCATATAATTAGATGCAATGTGAAATAAGGAGGCCGAGGAGGAGGCTTCAGATAATTGCATGTTTGCATGCGTGTTTTCGTACTGTATATATAATCCAATGGACCCCAAGTACTGCTTCATACGTAAGATATATCTCTGAAACAGAACGTTCGAGACGCTGACAGACAGAGCGACGATCGCGATGATCACTACTCCTCGTAGGACGGAGTCTAGAACTCGATGATCACTTGCTTAGCCCTTGCCGGTTCGTTGATCTTGTCTCTCTCTGTCTCGACGTGAAAGTTAATTTTAGAGAGGACGTTGGAACAACAACTCCATAATTCCAGATAATAGTGTAAATACGAAGTAGATTTTCTGATTTTCAACATGTGACTACTCGAGTCCATTCCTCACTACGTCCGTAAACTCGATACCATATTGATTACTTTACAGATACTTCGTATGTACCCAACCGTGAAAACTCACACGCGTTATAATCTTTACGGAAACAACCCTAAGTTCTGTTTTGGAGGTTACCTATGTGATCTTCACTCAAGCTGATCTTCTGAAGTGGGTGGGTAAGAATGCGGGAGAGCGGCCAGCGGCCTGCCTAGCTTGGGGGCTTTGGTGGAAGGGATGGAGGCACGCAAGCCGCCGCCATTACCACGTGCGGAGCGATGCAGATCCCCGACGCTGCCGGGAAGGGAAAAGGCTTGGCGATTGGGGAAAGGCGCAGAAAAAGAAAAAAAGAAACGCCCGAGGGCTGAGAGATCGGTAGATGGAATGGATATCTACACTACATGTAGGTTTGGTCGGGGACCTACTTGAACGAAGCAAAAGAAAGTAAAGAGGGAGGAAAGAGGGACGTAGGTAAGGGGTTGACTTAGAGATCGAGCGAGCGTTTCGAAGGGCCTTCTGCACGTCCCTGCCTGAAGAACTGTAGAACCTCGATGCAAAGATCCATGAAACCGTTTTTAGGAGGAAAGCGGACGAAGGCTTGTTTGTGTTGCTCGTTTCGTTTCTTTTTCTCTCCGTTCCCATTTGTTTAATTTCGCCGTCAAACCGCAACGTTTCGTCCCTGCTTGTGATGTCTGTTGGTAGCCGTGTTTCATGGCGTTTGAATCGAAGGGAACAATCGCGACGTGACAGGGCCAGACTAAACACAGAATGCATGGCGTCGCTGACATGTCTCGGGGACCGAAAGTGCTTTCGCCTACCTACACTATCTCTGATTGATGCCTAGCCGCTCTGGCAGGTTTAAAGACTTTTACTCCGTACACTACCACCTTTTTCCTTCTGCTGTTCTGCTCTTCTGCCGGGTATCGGCAGGTGAAATTACAAGGCGTGGGAGGTGGCCAGTTATTTGATTGCTGTGATAATACAGTATTATACTTATTCGATATTGTCGCGCAATTGGCCAGAAGCCAAAGGTGTTCAGTCCTATTGCCCAGAATATTAATTTTCACGGCGGCGAGTTACGTTCTCGGTGTCCAGTCAGCTCGAACGTGGTGCCTTACACCTACATTAGTTAACACACCGCACCAGGTTACATTGTTGCAGGTAAAGAGAGACCGGACAAGCGGGTGAGACATGTTTAAGAACACACATTGAATCAGCCCCGATAACGATTCCATAGATGATTGTGCGTACCTTGCAGGAGTGCATAGTGTAAGAGACAAGGTTTATGGCTGTTCGCATGTTGTGATTATTGCTTGCTCTGAGCTACACAGGCAGATATAGATTTCAATGCCGCCGCAATTTGCGACATGCCGCTTCGAGGTGGGTATTTGTGTTCGCTCCCCTGCATCTGTCAAGACGTGTTAGGAATCGACGATGACGAGTACGTACTCATGGGCTTCAATCCCAAATCAGCGGCAATTCAATGCCGTCGCAACCAGAAGCGACCTTTTCATGCAGGTAACCCATACTAATAAAGAAAAACAATGCAGCATTTGTGTCCGAACATGTATGCTCTCCGGCCCTACTGATCTTTAAAAAGGCTGAACCCCCGAGATGAGGCGTTTGCCTACCTATCGCTGTCAAAAGCGGGAGTTGCATCGCTCTCCATATTCCCACGTAAGATAAATAGTCTGTTCAGGCACTCTTGGTGCTTCCATAAGTGATTGGTCGAAGGATTCTGCTCACCTGCTGACAGCGACAGGGGTAGAACAACGTAGTGTAATTGCACTACCAGCCTTACGGGCCACTTGTCGGTCTTTTTCTTCCTTCTGACATGTCTTTTGTGCCGTGTTGTTTCTGTGATACTTTTATAAGACATAGTTTATCTCGACTCGAGAAACAAGGAACATAATCGAGCACGATATTTAGTGCACATATAGCGGATCTAAGCGAATATTACATCGCTTGAAGACAGCCTGGTTCTACAAACAAGGCATGCCCTTGAAATACTCCCTATATTATACCCCACTGCCCTCCCTGACCTGCATGGACCTATTTTACCAGATGTGGTGGACACGTGGGTACGCTAATGTAGGTGGCGCCTCACCACCATGCAACACGTATGCGTGGCTTCGTGCTAAGGTAGTACCGTTGGGGGCGTGCTTGTGCATACAATACGTACCTGCTACACCACAAAATACCTACATACTTGTGTGCGACTAGTAGATTCGATGCCTCGACAGACCTGAATCACACTCTCCTGCTGCTGTACTACACAGCATTACATGTTGTCAAGATTCTTACACTGATTCAGTAGGCATCACGTCCTAGATTAGGCGGTCTAGCCAAGCCGGCTGAGCCTAGAATGAACGGACCTGTTTAACCGGGTTGATACCTGTCATATTTCACAACTCACTTTGAAATGCTGCCCAATCCTGGGTTACCTACAGTAAATACACTCACTCTCGGCTCATTCTCATTACTTGATTATTATGGTACACCACGAACTACCATAGGCATGTATGTATGTACACCTACACGACCTACGGTACGGCGTAGGGTAGTGTAAGCCCCCAAGCGATCCCGTTCGGTTCACCTGCAGCTAGCACTTGGCCTAAAATTGCAGGTATTGACTATTGGCTGCATTTTATTACCGCCCTACATGGGGGAGCGTCCGGCCTAGAACTTGCAGGTATTCGTATGCCTCGCCTGAAATGGACTTGGAGGGAAGGGCAAGGACGGTGTTATGCTGGACATGACACCCGGATTAGGCAGTGTAGTCAGGCAGGCTAGCTATCGGTTATAGGTGCTAAGCAATAAACACCACGGGTGGTATAGGTAGATAGTTCGTGTTGAAAAGGGTCACGGATCCCGGACGAGACTGCAAGAGGAGAAGAGAGGGTTTTGTCAAGCCTTCCCTATCATCAGTCATGCACACCTGGCTCAACTACTTCGACACTCTCGTTCACTAAGACGGCTTTTTCGTCTATACTATCTATTTGATTTGATTCGTATTATTGCCTATTCTCAGTCTTTGTCTCTATTCTCTACCTCCAACTCCGATTCCTACTACAGTACCGACTCCGCACCGCCTCCAAGACCCGTCTGCCTGCTCCTGCGCCGCGCGAGCTGTTAGGTCACCTCGTTCGAGGAGCGGGATGCAGATCTGTGGGCGTGGTGTGGCATCCCGTCCCCATCGCGGCATCTATCATATAGTATTTACCCGCTGATCGACCCGTGGTCTATTGGTTGGGCCTCCGCAATCTATACAAGTCGGCGTTCGTTCCCGGTCTCCCATTCGATCAAGCGGCCGGAAGACACACATTGGGTGTCCCGGGCCTACGGTCGTCACCAAGGGAGCCTGTGCGATATAATAAAGGTAAAGGCACACGCACCGAAGGGCAGTCCTCGAAATTAAGCACCGTCCATTGGGAAGACCCGCCATTTTGGTCCAGGGCGATCCGCACACGCCGTACGCGCCGCATAGTAGCACCAACTGTTCCAGAAGGGGGCCGAGCCGAGGAGCAGGAACTCGAGGACAGGACGTCCAACAACAGGGGACTAATGCTGGCTGAGGTTTCACAAAGGGGAACGCGGTGAAACGATGAAATCACATTCGGGCAGTCGTGGCCGCGGATCAGCGTTGGCAACGACGAGGGCGGCAACCACAACGACGGCCACGGCCGTAGCACTGGGGGCAGGGAGAGCTACAGAGGCAGGCGCAACGCTACTAGGCCGCTGTGGGAGCTGGCGTGGTCCACTCGTCGCTCCTCCTATTACAGGATCGGCACCCACTCTAAGATCCCGCTACAGATCCAGATGCAGGCACGGGTGGATGGACGTGGCAGTGATCTTCCTGCTCATCTCCTGCTGGTCATGTCTAACTGTCGCTGCTGCTTCTCCCTCGCCCTCGCCCGTGTCTGATCACCGACCGACTACACTCACTACACCCACTACGCTAACGACCGCCACCACAACCGCGACCGAGACCGAGACAGAAGAGACACTGCTGATCGACACGCGGATCCCCGTCTTCGTTGACGGCCACTGGCAGATCATGTCGGACGAGGAACATCGCGAACTGCGCCGGCGCGCGGCCGCCAAGGAAGCGCCCGCGTCTTCGACCGAAGTGGTGATCGACACGTCGAGCATCACCGACGCCGCGGACCCGGGATCAACAGCGCCACCGACAACTTCGACAGCCGATGGTCCTTTGCCTAGCCCATTCGATGGTGCGCTCGCAGCCAACTTCTCGGCCGGACAGAGTTGCCCCAACTTCATTAATGCCTTCCTATCCAACGCGACCTTCAAGGCCTGCTACCCGATTTCGCTGCTGTTGCAGGTGAGTGTGGACCAGCCCGACCCAACTCGCTGGTTCTGTGTGCGCCCACGTGCAATGCAGAAGCGGGAGGCGGGCGACACCGTGCATTGCATAACAAACAATTACTGACCGATCATCTTCGCCCAGGGATCCCAGTCATTCTTCGAGGCCGAGAAATCAGCGTTCGACATAACACGGGTACTAGACTCTGCCTGCGACGCTAATATTGATATGTGCACCAACTACTTCAACGGCCTCGCCAAGGATCTTGTCAAGGACAGCAATTGCGGCAAGGAGTACGCGCGCCAGAATGCTCTCGTCGTGCAGGCGTACCAGGGCATGTCCACGTACTCGACCGTGTACCGAGCCACCTGTCTGAAGAGCCGCGATACGGCTGATTCTTCCTACTGCTTCACCGACGCCATCACCAACTCTACTACTCCCTCAAATTCTTACCTTTACTACCTCCCTTTTAATTCTACTCTACCGAAAAACGCTGTCCCCGCCTGCGGCTCGTGCACTCAGCAGACCATGCAGATCTACCAAGCTGCCACGTCCAATCGAAAATCTGGTATAGCCAATACCTACCCAAGTGCCGCGGCCCAGATCAACTCGGAATGCGGTCAGACCTTCGTGAATACGACACTAGCAGTCGCCGAGTCTGGCGCAACAACATCGCTACACCCTACCTCGCCATCATTACTTCTACTCTCCTTTATCCTTATGGCCATCTCTCACTGGATATTATAGCCTCTTCTCCTAGGGTGCTAGATATAGAAGCGACCATCCCAAATCATACAGAGGATTTACTATACCGCGTTGCAGGAGGCCCCAGGCCCTCCGCGCATTATCACATAAAACCTGGCGAGCGATTTCTCCTGATATTTGATCTAGCGATTTTGAAGAAGAGAAACAAGTACCCCACGAAGGCGACACCGATTTTCCTTTTCTATTTTCGGATACCAGCGACGAGTACAGCGAGATCTCCGATTATTTTCTTTCCTATGACACGGCTATGTCGACGGCTATGTCCTCTCCATACGATACCCCCTTGTTTCCTTTCTCGGAAATTTTCATTGCGCCAGACCTTGACTCTTGTGGACAGAGTGCAGGGGATAGCGTTGTTTGGTGATGAGGCTGGTACGCCTCTTCACTTTTGGTACATACCACCCAACACATTACATGCCACTCGACTGGCTATTTTATATCACCTTTTTGACGTACATGACGGACACCCCTTCTTCTTTTTTTATTCAACCCCGGGGTGTCACTGGGACCTACCTATTACGGTACAAAGACGGATTTTTCTTGGAAGAAGTTCGTTTGGACTAGAATTTGGTCCGGGTCTGGCCTTCTTAGATATGAGAATATGGGAATCTAATGTTTGTGTATATATAATCGAATTAACCGAGGTAATTACTATTTACTCCGTAGGTACTTACCGTATGTATGTATGTATGTATGTATGTATGTATGTATGATCGGGGAGCGAAAGGTAGTTGAGAAAAGATAACTTGTTCATACTTGTTCACTCTCGATCTTGAATTTTCCGCGTGTCTTGCTATGAGATGAGATAGATTTGAGCTGAAAGTGTTTTGGATGTGGCAAAAGGATTCGAATAGTGGTTGGGTTCTCTTGTTCGTGTTGGACATGTCAGATTAAACTTATGCGGTACAACGTAACCTCGGTTACTCAAAGGGACACGAAAATAGAAGCGTTCATTTGTGATCATAGATTCAAAAATCAGTGTGTATATAACCTCATATATACACATTTAACCTATGCAAGTAGCTAGCTAATCCTACTCTCTTCCCTGCATCTTTGATGTAGCAAATCAACCTAGGCCGCTACTAATCCCAATCTCTAATCCGCGAACCCAAACACCTCCCCCACAGCGATGACATTCGTCCTCACGCCTAACAGCGCGACAAAAATGGCCACGAGGTCGACGATCAGGAGCACGGCGGCGGCCATCATGAAGCGCGGGCTGAAGACGCGGTAGAGCATGAGGTGGCGGCGGAGGTGAGCCGCCCAGGCCATGGTGGCGAGGCTCTGGACGGCGTAGAACGCGACGAAGACGCCCAGGGCGCGGCTCACGCTCTCGAGCACGCCTTTGCGTTTTGGCGACGTCTTCCATAAGACTAAGAGAGGGAGAGCGACGCAGGCGAGGATCTGCCCCGCGAAGTGGTTGAGTGCGACGACTAAGGGACTCCATGGGTACCGGATGGTGAGGAGCGGGATGAAGGCTGAGTCCCATTGGATCGAGGATAGGACGGCTTGGTGTCCGGTCTTGAAGTAGTGGTAGTTGCCGAGCAGGGCTAGGGTTATGGGCCCGATGGTCTCGGTTGTGATGTTGTTGATGTCGAGGATCTCGACGAGCGCGAGAACTTGCCATAACATGATGGCAATGGCGCCGCTTCCCATGGGTTTGGAGAGAAGTATGCAGGCGCATGCGATGTTGATAGGTAATAAGAGATATCGAGCTCCGTTTGAGTTACCGTACCCGAGGACCGTGACTTGTGCGGTACGGCTGTTAGTAGAGGATGTGATGATAGAGATACATGGTGGAGCCCAGATAAAAGCCGTCGAACCGGCAACCAACACCAGCGCAAGAACAGTTTGTGCAATTGATGCGTGGATTGTCTTGAAAGTGGTTTCCGAGACGGACGTGAGCCAATCGTGGTTGCTTGCGGCATCCAGGGCCCAGTAGCCAGCCGAAAGCAATAGAGCAGCACGCAAGCCATATCCAATCCACATGGGCGCAAGGCCTTCATAAGATCTAGATATCTGCAAATAGGATTTGGCAATAGCAGGCAGGATGAGAAACACGGCTAAGGGCACTAGTAGTTGCCAAGGGGCTGACGTTGAAGAGTTTGCAGATGCGTAATAAGTCGACTTGCAGTAAGGCATCTGCTCCTCTCGGCAGAGCTTCGAAAAAGATGCCACCCGGCTCAGAACCATAAATAACAGTGAATGGTATATTCCCATAGTTCGCTCGTGAGCAGACGGCCGCTGAAGCGCAGCCATAGCACTGGTGATCCCGAAGGTTGCGAGGAAAAACAAGGAGATAGAATCTTCCCAGATAGTATATGAGTTAGAGGCGAAGCCAATAGACTGACTGGCTGCGAATATGATCGACAAACAACCCCAGAAATTATTCGGGAGCAGATTAAAGAGACTTTTGCCCCCAGAAGAGAGCAGAGTGATTATCACGGAGGCCATGCTCCCAATGGTAGTGGCCGCACCAGCCCAGATCCATTCCTCTGAGCCGGTGAAAGCAACAAGGACTGAGGACAAAAGCCCAGTTGCCAAGCCACTCAGAACTCCAGCTTTGACAAGAGACTTAGTCAAAGTCTTGTAAGATCCAACGTCTGCGTCTCCTGCGACGCCCTGTAACTCTAAACTTTTTTCTGCAAAATCCAATTCGACGTCGTCGAGTACGGCGAAATCTTCGTCCTCATCTCGTGAAACGTAGAGCAGTAGAACCACCAACCCCATGGCCATCATAACGATTCCTAACACCATATTTGGCACGTTGAAACGGGCCCAAAGATCCTTGCAAATCTTGAGCGTTTCTTTTTGGTAAGCAGTATAGGCAGCATAGAGAGCAGTGGATTTTCGAGGGTTTTCAGATGGATTGACGAGATCTTCCGCATGTTTCCAGAGCGATGCGGGTGATCCGGGGGCGGAACTCTGCTGTAGCCCACGAGCATCAAAGTATGATGCTTGATATCTTCTGATTCCGGCTGATGTTACAGCGGATGCAGCAGCAAGTCGATCCCAGTCATTCCCATTAGGCCCCGCGAAAGCCTCTTCGATAGGTCGGCCCAAATTATTGTACGGAATAGGAATTCCAAGGAAAAGGGCTAACGTTGGGACTAGGTCAATCTGGTTCACAGGCCGAATCTTGGCTGTCGCAGGGGGTATGGCAAAATCGGGTTGCGTCCGGCCGAAGATAGGCTGTTTCGAGTACATCCACAGCGCGGCTTCAATCTCATCATCGCTCTCACCACCGTGATCTCCCTTTCCATCCATTCCATGGTCGCCCATCACCACCAGCAATGTATCCTCGTCAATAGTTTGGGTAAGCTGGCGAATAAAATCATCCATCTGTTGAAGTTTCGCTGTCATGGCCGGGTGGTTCGGTCCATACCGATGGCCGGCATGATCCACGCCAAGTAAATGGCCGATGGTGATATCCCATTCGCCTTTACGCTCGGGCTTCATAAGCGGAAATATGTGCTCGAGCACCCCATTATCAACTGTATGTAGATCCCATACGTTGAAACTGTCATATGCTCTGCTTAGATTGGGCTGGAAGTAGTCCGGAAACAGAGACATCCAAGTGTCATCACCCAGATGGACAATGCGTTTTCCATGATCCCTGAGCTGCATCAAAAGATTATCCTCCTCAATTGCTGTCCCGGCAAAATTAGAGCCAAGATCGATGAATGTTGGTAAAGTTCCTGTTGTCAGCCCCTTTAGGCGTTGTAGAGTGCTCGTTGGAGGGTCGGCAATAAAAGGTAATAAGAAGGCGTTCTTCGGCGATTGGACGGCTGACTCGTAAAGGAATGGAAATGCGTTGTGGTAAACTTCGGCTTTGGTAGAATCCTCGACAGGCACTGTGAAATCATACCGTAGAGCATCTATTATAACAATTACGGCTTTATCGAAAGATTTGGGGTGCCAGCAACCGCCGTCGATACTCCTACTACTCTTCCATTTTATCAGAGGCTCGATCGGCGGACTGGCGCATTCGGAGCGCTCATCTAGGACGAGTCGTGTCAAGAGAAACCCGCTGGTGAAGAGAGCGATTCCGGCGACATGCATGCAAAGCAGCCATATCCAGAAACCGGCAGTCCAAGAAAAGCGAAATTCGAAGGCCGACTTCCGACGGCGCTCGAGCTCGGTACGTTGGGCTTCATTGGCGTTGGATGGTTTCGCAAGGCTCTTCGCTCCCGACTCGGAGTCCTTTTTCCGTTTTGCTTTGGCCCATTCGGCGGCGATCTTTTGGAAGTCGGTAGGAGGAGCTTTCAGCTTAGAATTGCGAGAAGCAGGAGGCATAATGGACGAATCCTCCAGACAGGAGAATCAGCGCAACATCCGCTCAAGGTTCAATAAGAGCCATTGGCCGCTAATGGAGAAAATAAGAAGCTAGGATATAATGAACAAATTAAATATAATATTACGGAATTATCATAGTAGGGAAACTGAACAATGGAGGCCGCAGGCAGGTCGGGATAGTGGTGATGAAATTGTTAGGAGTTAGGAAGCGATATTTTTGGGACGAACTGAGTAGCGTAGCACAAAGTAGGTACCTCTCCGGCAGCTCTAGCTCCAGCTCTCATGCACGTCACTGGCCAGTCGCGCACAGGACAGTGCGCCTCACCCGGGTCAGCACATGCCAAGTAAATTAAACTTGGGTACGTACGGCGTGTCTTAAGTGATTTATCAACCCAGGCTCGACCGCCCTACGTTACGCACCTACTTCGTAGAATTATTCTAAACTTTTCGTAAGAACTTAAAAACACTATTGAATTTGGCCATATGTTAATTACGTTGATAACAATCCTGGAGTAGAAGACCTCTTCAAACACTACAAATGGAAATTGTTAGATCACCAATCGAAACTTGAGGATATTGCCGTTCACAATCCGGTCCTTCTTGCCTTCTAGCTCTTCCATGTCCCAATTAGAACTGACAAACCTTCCATTTAGCCACGGCCGATGCTCCTTGCTCAACCACACAGCTGTATGTGCCGGAAGTACGGGCTCATCGATCAGTAGCGATCTCATATGATCCGGCAAATTGCCTGACAGCTCCGTCTTAATACTGCCCGGATGCAGGGCAATGCATACAATTCCCTGCTCCTCGTATTCAGTCGCGATGAATTCGGCAAGACGGCAAGCTGCGAACTTGCTTGTCTGATAAGCCGACGCGCCGTGCCGCACCGCCAAAGCGGCGTAGCTCACGGTCACAATGCTGGTCTTAGTCTCGCTCTTCAGGAGGAGCGGGATGAAAGAGCGGTTGATGAGATACGGGCCCTTGACGTTTGTCTCGTGAGTGCGCCACCACTCAGCTGGGTCCGACTCGGCAATTGGCCGCCACGCCTCCAGATAGCCCGAGTTGCAAACCAGGACGTCAAGCGCACCTCCGAACTCCCGGGCGATCTGATCCGCTGCCGCTTGGACGCTGTCTTCTGATGTCACGTCGAGCTTAACCTGGACAACGTGTGGCGCACTCTTGCCTGCGTCTGTTGCTGCCTTGACCATCTCCTCTGCTAGGCTGGAGAGGTCCGAGCGTGCCCCTACTGCAATCTTGCTGCATCCAGCAATAGCGAAAGCTAGGGCCGTTTCCTTTCCGATTCCCTTTGAGGCGCCAGCGATGAACGCCGATTTGCCATGGAGGTCTGTCTTATCGGCAGAAATGTAAGGATAAGTATCATGGTGAATAGATGTGAGATTGTTGACAGCCTCAACATTTCCCATTGGTGTGTTTGTAGCCATGGTGAACTAATCCAATTATAACACGATAATTGCGACAAGGCGCTGATTCAGCTCAATTGTAGTAGTGACAAAAGATGCACCTAGTAGTGACGATATGTCGTGCGAAGACTCGAACGCGCCCGAACAAGATGAGGGAAATTATCCAGTTATATAGGAATCCTACTTCATCCTACTTCACCTCGGACGGAAATGTTTATCCAATCACAAGTTCCGTTCGTGAGTCACAGGCAGCTCCGTTAGCAGAGCTGAGAAGTCTCCGAGATCTACAGGGTTTTCTTGAGGATATCAACCATGTCCTTCGCATCATCTACCCTGAACTCGCCGTCTTACTCGTGTTCCCGACCCTTAGCTCAATTTTAGGAGCATCATATCAGATCATGTATCCAGAGTCTAGTCCTAGCCGGCTAGGTCGGTTGCGTGAAATGTCTACATTGACGTAATGATGTATGATATATTGTCTGCCGGGGTTAAATATCCCGTCGGAATTAAGATAGTAGGTCATCGTCCTAGTTTAGTGTCCGCGCCCACGCAAAGTTGCTATCAAATAGGTATACACTGACCAGTATGAACAGAACCCCACGTTTGTCCCCGACAATTCGAGCCTGTCATTGCAGACGCTTTGATTGTTTATTGGCCTCGAGTTAAAACTTGCAATGTAGTTTGCCTATATAATTACTCACCGCCATTATCAAATCTTGAGCACCGGGTGCTTCCGCAGATCATCATAGATTACTGTGATTTTAGTCTCAAGGCTTCTAAGGCACAGGTTTTCCCTTGCTGAGGCATACCGCTAGGCAACATGTTGATATGCCTTGCCGCGCACCACATGGACGGAACGTGTCAAGTGATTTGGTTGGGCTTGCCCCTCATAGGCAAAAGGAGGCTCAACTACGCAGAAAGACGGCTATCAGGCTCCTACCTGGCCCTTTTCTCACCCCTCTTAATTACGGCATTGGGTAGTGAATCTACCGTTCTGAATTGCAGGAGTAATGGTATCTCTATACGAGAATAAAATCTGCTGACCCGTGGCCTTTTTTCAGCCGGTGGGCTTTCGTTCATTTCGACCTTCACTATTAACACAGATCAGGGCTTTGGAAAGATTAAACAGCGAAATACCTAGGTATCCCACTCCAACCGCGCCATGAGCACCTTCACGTATCAACAACTAGATTTGAACAGCGCTGCCTTCCGTCTTGTGAGGCTGCTGAAAGGGACATCGGGCACAAATATTGAGTGTGAGCTCATATATACGACACTTGATGACAATGTAATCCCCTATGAAGCCGTCTCATACACTTGGGGCGAACTACAAAAGCCACACAGTATCAAACTTCAGGGACAAAAATTCATGGTAACATCGAACTTATGGTATTTGTTGGGCAATATCCGCCGAGCTGAATCAGATCGCTACCTCTGGATTGATGCTATTGCGATCAATCAAGAGGATGACTCAGAGCGCAGTCACCAGGTTCAACGGATGCAAACGATCTATAGTCGTGCCGACTGCGTGCTCTTCTATCTCGGAGAAGATACAGTATCAATAAGTATCCTCATGGAATCTTTGATCGAACTCCAGTACCTTCAAAGGCGGAGACCGAACAATCGCTGGGCGGTTAATGATGAAAGATGGGCGACTACCTGGAAAGAAGTTCGACGCAAGGTCCTGCTGCCGGACAATAGTCATGTGGAAGAACCTCTAAAACTAGCTCTCACGGAGCTTCTAAAGCGACCTTGGTTCCGCAGAGTTTGGATCTTGCAGGAAGTTGCGAGTGCTCGTAAAGCCTTAGTGTGCTGCGGCGCAAACTCCGTTCGAGTACAGACGTTTACCATGGCCCCCACTCTTATAGGGGTAGACCTAGCCGAACACGTTGCAGCGGTCTTTCGACTTATGCCAACAACCTTGGGCGAGGTCTCACGCGAACGCCGAGATAGAACTCTCAGTTCAGTTCTACTCGATTTCCGTTGGTCACAAGCATCAGATCCTCGTGACAGAATTTTCGCATTGCTCGGGCTATGCGATGGTCACAACGCCGAGCATGGGATAGTCCCGGATTATCACATGTCCGAAAATGATGTCGTGTGGACCACTATTAGATACATCTTGGTCGAAAACGTTCATTTACAACAAAGCTCGTTAGATATAGATCAGCCCCTAACTGTTGATCAGTTCCTCTCTGATCTGTTGCGTTCTTCCACTGGGTACGTGGAAAAATTACTTGTTCGTGCATTCACATCATGGGAAATCAAAGCTGTGCGATCTCTGTTGAGTCGAAGAGAGAAACCTGTTATGATCACCATTCAGATGGTGAGCGTTGCAGCATGTAGAAAGATTCATGCAATGGATATGATGGTTCTCTTGCTACAATATGGGACATTCAAAGGGCTCCCAAGACAGATACTTACAGAGTATACGGGGACGTCGGCTCTATGCACCGTATTCATTGGGCGATTTCGAGCCGCAATAGAAACGTCTATTGTGTGTTTGGGGAGCGTCGACGTCCCGGATGAGCAATATCTGTATTACCTCATCTTGTTGGCAGAAGAAGCTCAAGTGAATGAACTCATCCACATCATGATAACAAGTGATGAAAAAACAGAGATGCTCATAAAATCGCTCCGGACGAAAGTGCGTAACAAGCTGCAGTCTTCCGACGGCGGCTGGACACCACCCTATCAACGAGAAATCAAACCAGCCACAGACAACCCAGACCAGCCCCAACTCAAGGAAAAAAATCCTTTATGGCCAAGATACACATACGAAACGAAAGGGTCGCCCAGACGTGTTTTGAGTCGCTGGCCGCCGATCCATTGGCGAAACATCTTACTGCCGTCACATAAATATTGGGCTCTTGGTCTCAAAGAGGTGGCTGCATGGAATTTGGTATTCATGGGTGTTTGTTCGGGAGAGATAGAGATAGTCAAATTGTTGCTAGACGTGAAGCCAGAAATATTAAACGACTACCGAAACGCCAGTACTGCCTTGGGCTATGCCGTTGCCTTGTACCATAACTCCATCGCAAATTATTTACTCGGCAAAGGGGTCAAGGAAGGATATGGGCGTAAGGATCAGCTAAGTGGCAAACTGTCCTCTCATCACAACATAGCGAGTTTATCAATTTTCCTGTAAACCAGATTCAGTTAAATCACCGCAGCAAAGATGGCAAATGAAGGCATTGCATTGCTTCATGGTACAATTTCTCATCCTGGGGGTGCTGGCGGCAGTGGCCTGGTACCACATCTTTGCAAGTTTATCGGAAGCACAAGAAGCAGACAGAAATACGGACCGCTCTCAACCATGGAGGTAATGTGGGTCTGACAACGAGAACAAAGGGGCATCTACTAAATCACAGACTGAGCTTGAGCCGACTATGTAGAAAGCTTGCCTTTTTTAACAAAGCATTGTTGCAGATACCAGTTCGCAGCAACGGTCGCTTCGTGCATCTGGTTGCTACGTAGCATTGACATAAACCCACCTACAAGGGCATCACAAGAGAAGAGAGGGAAATACACGAGTGATTGTTGTGGATCATAGAAGCTTGGTCAGCTGCGGAAGCAAGAGGAAGGTCGAATAGCTCTCTTCCTGATTGTGAATTATCTACCTCCATCCTCGAAATGTTCACCGTGCAATCTCGTAGCAAACATAGTAAGTACTTAGCTCGCCGGCATCTACCGCTGTCGCATTTAGCTCCGGCTTGCGCCGTTCCACCGGCCGGGTATACGATCCTGACGATGACGGGTGAGACTACTTCCCCTGAAATATATAATATGGAGTGATCGAGGTCCTCAACGTTAGCGCAGCTTCACCGTCTACATTCGCGGCCCTCAGCCGCGCCGTATCCATTTCTTCTCGAATGTTACTTGTGTCGGCTCGGTGACCTTCAATATCGTCTAGCGGGCTCGGTATTCATGATTTTCACCGCGGTAGACCCTGAAGTGCCGAGATTGCGGGCGGGATTAGGAAGTACGGCAGAAATGCGACGTAGCATTGGCATATGGGGGCTATATATAGCAGTAGTTGTTATACAGCACGGTGTCTGAGGCCCTCAGCCGGTATTGTTCAGTTACAGAGTCGTTCGCTTATAAGACGATGTACGACACTCAAATCCTGCAGGATCTGTTGTGGTCTCTTGCCTTTTTAGGCGTACTTATTCCAACCCTGATCTCACATCAGAAGTGCAATTGTTAACCAGGCTGCCTTTTTCAGCCGCCAGACCCGTCGAATCGGAAGGACAATTTGAAATATGTCGCTATCCCCGAGCCGCAGGTGTGCCTGGCATTAGGCCAGGTGCCGCATCCTGATGGCTTGGACCTGCATCCCGCAAAGAAATATCCGATGCCCCCGGACAAGATCGGAGCATGGTATCGCATGGAGATAATAAAGTACTGACGGATCTGAGCTTAGGGCTCGTACTTAAAACCCATCCCGGTGGACCATGGAGACTGGTTGGCTTGTTCAACCATAAGGTGAATCAGTTCTCAATGACTCGGCTCTGGGAGATCGTGGTACTACGTCTTTATCATTTTCATTTCAAGACATGGAACGTTACCATACGCCGAATTAAACATGAAACCTTCGGCCAGACGCCGTACCGCGGGATATCCAGTAGGATGGATGATACGCGCAATGAGGCTGGGTTTGCCCGCTAAAGTGGCAGGTGGTATGGCTCGTGTGTCCCTCCAAGCAAACAGCATTGATCGCTTCCAATACGCGAGAAGAGGAAATCTGCAGTTATTATGAATGAATTTCTCAGCCGTGCCACAGCGGAGCCTGTGCGGCCGCTATCCGACGCTGTTGGTTGTGCAACCCCTGAGAGCCTCGTCCTAACATGAGCTAGGACTTCATGTGTTTTCAGGTGAGGAGATGAATATAAATATGGCATTCCTCGACCTCGTTTGTCGGTCTTTTCTCCTGGATCACCAGCGTCAACTTTCCATTCCCTACTATACCGGACCGGTTTCCTAGCCAGATCGTAACTTCGCTCTTTTTCATCGTCATTCCTTACGACACCCGTATCATCACGATACCAGACTAAGTCAATAACAACAACTTGAACAAACAAAAATTCTTTTCTCCAGAACTTCAAAAAACTTCAAATATCAAAATGCAATCCATCAACAAGCTCATCCTCGCCCTCTTCGCCACCTCTGGCCTCGTCTCCGCGGCACCAGCAACTTCCCCCTTATCCGCGCTCGCGTCGCGCCAGACCATGAGCGGCGACCTAACATACTACACACCCGGTCTCGGAGCCTGCGGCGTGTACAGCGGGGAGGAGGACGCGGTCGTGGCCCTGTCGTGGCAGCTGTTCGACCCGTACACGCCGAACGGGAACCCGAACAACAACTCGCTGTGCGGGAAGAAGATCCACATCAGCCTCGGCGGCAAGAAGGCCACGGTCACCGTTGCCGACCGCTGCACCGGCTGCCAGCTCGACGACCTCGATGTCCCTGTTAAGGTTTTTGCGTCACTGGCGGATCCGGATGTTGGCCGTACGAAGATGACTTGGACTTGGGCCTAAGCAAGCTTCTTGGCCTTGATATCTCGCTCTAAAGAATGAGGGCGGTGCTGGGATGTGAAAGGGGAGGGCGTGGGGTATGAATAGAATGGATCGGTGGATAGCGAGGGGGTGTGTTTTAGATGGGGGATGGGAGATGGTGTCGCGGATGTTCTCTTTCAAACACCATTATGGAACTTGTTGGCAGACTGCTGGGCTGTCGTTGTTGATTCCTTGTAAATATTTGCCTTTTCAGTTGTACGCTTGGATATATACATTTAGAACAGTGTCGTTCACCGCGCCCCTAATTTCTTCTCCAAGGCCTCGAGATGCCCTTGTAGTCTGGTTTCTCCTGAAATTCGTAAAGGCCAGTCGAGTCTGGTTTTAATCAGAGATGCCCTTCGATCTCCTCGTATGCAGATGAATTCTCATATGTGGCGTTCGCTAAAATGGGTTATGACGATACCGTGAGTAGGTGAGTGTACTCGGGCTATCTGCGGAGTAGGAGTAATATATACTAAGTAGGTATGCTGTGGTATGTAAGTGATACTTTGTCGTTTGATTTGGAACGATTCGATGATATAAACGAACTTAACCTGAACTGTCATGCTACAAATTGACATGAGTAACGTGTTCTCGTTGAACAGCCCATCTGCCAGATCTCTGTCCCAGTTGCCGTATGCGAGTCGTCCTAGTTCGATTTCTTCAATCCGCATGCCTTATGCTGATGACGCAGCCCATTGTACGGGCGATGAGAACGAGTCAATGCCACGGCTATTATCAAGGCCGATGAACTAATAAGGTTGATCATTTTGGGGAACGTGTAAGCGAAATTCCAATCGAGGGACGAAAGCTCAGCAATGTAACTATCTAAGCTCTGCTAAGACTAATATCAATTATACAGTTACGAATATGTAATCAGCAAGCGTGAATGAGGCCACAAGGGTAAGCCAGCGGAACAATGGTATCGTTATATACAACGCTGATATATACCCAACGCCATTGTCATGGGAAGTAGATGTCGGAAAGCAGTTATCTTTGAATGATCTATCTGGCCTGTCAGCACTTGACATCGCCATTTTCTCCTCTGACGCTGAAAATAGTAGGAGTATGTATAAACATCCGATCGTGAAGCGTGCATGTGTATCTGTCCTTCAGGTGCAGGGCATCATACATGAGGTAAGTATCAAATGCCTGAATCTTTCAGGCTCAGAAGTGATGAAGAAGCCTGAGGGCCATTTAAGGTTGCTTAGGCGAATTGTGTTTGGTTCTTTTCTTTCAACCCTCCAATGTGATCCATGTTGATGGAGTAGAAGGCATTGCCTTCTTCATAGGTGGGTAATTTCTCTTCCTTCAAGGGCTCGAGACCGATGGTCGTCTCGCCCACGCGGACGAGAAGGACCCTGCCATTCTTCCGGCGTCCGTTCTCATCGTGCTCATCTGGGAAGGTGATGTGAATCTCGGGGACATTGGTAGGCGAGTGCGGTGGCGAGCTGGGGTCGGCCAGCATCGGACGGCCGTTGACCACAACAATGCTCGATTTGCCATGAGCGGTTTGAATAGTCAGTCGGCGGGTATTTCGGCCAGCTTCATGCTCTATATCGTTGTATCTGGGTAGCGTCTGATCTTGAAGCTGTTGCCGGCGGCGGTGTCGTTGGAGCATCAGAAGGGACCCGACGAGAGCTAGACCAAACAGAGCGAGGCCCAGTAGAGTGATCGTGGCGTTCAGAGCCGAGTCCCACGAGTCTGAATCGGAGAGGTCGCGAACGGCAAGGACGGATTTGCCCCGGGCGACAAGGACATGAATTGATTCCATGATGATGTATGATTGATCGACAGATCGACAGATAATTTCACAAGTTCGATGGGTGCGCTGTGCCAGACGCTCGTCCCTTCAAGAACAAGTCCGATAAACGACGGCACTGTGACGACAGCATGTTAATATCTCTCGGCCCCATTAAAGCCATATAAGGGAATGACTTGGATTGCACTATTGACTCTGATGCTTTTGAGAAGCCGGAGTATGTGGCGTACTAAGACATTGACGAAAGTGGTGCAACCTACATAAGGGAGCACGCTCCAGATATTGAACAGGTAATTCCAAAGAAAGGACTGGACGGACTCAACTCAAAGAGTGAAGTTGAGACCAAAGGAATGAATGACTGCCCAGGGAAGGGAGGGATATGAGTATAGAGAGAGGACGGCTAAGAAGCCAAAACGAGTGAGACAACGCAAGCAACAGCGACGATGAGGATCGCGAGGAGGAGAAGGGAAAAGGGGAGCATTCTGGGTGGAGGATATGAATGAAATCGAGTGTGCTGGCCCCGGTAGAGCCCCTAGCCCAACTAGGCCTAACAAAGCTGCGTTAGCGGCTGCTTTATCTGCGAGCGCCAACGTATCGACTTAGTGCCACTCACCATTGGCTAGAAGATGTCCCTGGGTCAGGCACGGCAATATGATTGGACAAATATATAATGAACCCATCCGGGTACTGTCCAACGGTCCAATCGTGATCGGAGTTTCGTTTTTAGATTGTGGGGATCACTCTTGAAAGAAGGTGGTCCGGGTTATCAAGCGTTCGGCTTCGCCCTCTCGAAGAATGTGTACGAGCAACTTTGAGCATTAAACATGATGTCTAAAAGCACCAGTATATTCTCCGGTGGCAAGCACACATTTGCACAGAATAATTATACCCTCAGTGGCTGGTGGCTGCAGTCACGGTGTCATCTTAAATTCTGTATAACTTCAGCGTGCCCACTAAGTGCCGTAGCCCTGGTCCTGCCATAGATATGCCCTATGCCGTACGAACCGATGTGTTACTGTAAGTAGGCATTCGCAGAGCAAGCCTGGAAACTTCTACGGGTAGTCTGTGGTGTTATGGTGATATGCTAACAGCACAGCTTGGCTATTCAATCTGGGAAAACGCCACGGGCATTGATTTAAAACGGCTCAGCGCGACCGACGCGGTGTCATGTCCGCGTTCTTGTCAATCAATAAAAGCTTCTCGTCGATGTGATAAGCAAGGCTATCTATCAATATACTTCCAGAGGCAAGACAAAGACATGGCTTTTTGATGAAGCCGAACATTGTGCCGAATATCAATGGCATTGCTCTATTATTTATCGCAGACAGAGCATTGTAATCACAAAATCCGACGGTTTCTCAGGTCTGTGGAGATGAGCTCCCTTGACGGTTGGTGTCACATCCCACACAAGTTTGGCGTCTGAGTGGCTGGCCGCAAGGTCTGCATCCAGCCGTGGTGCAGTGGCCTGATGCGCAATATCAGGACTAATAAGCGTTGATCTTGCTGTCTGATGACAGAACGCACCTGTTCGTCTGTGCTACCGATCTCTTCGCAGTAGCGTAATGAAGTCCACCATCTGTCCAATGATGTGCGCGGAATCAGCCGAAGTTCATCAACGAGCGGCCGGCTTGTGTACGAAACGTCACTCTATGTTAAACAGACTGCGGGGAGAGTGCTTGAGGATGGCGATCTGTCTCGCAAGTGAGTCATTTCATCAAGCACAATTAACTAGGCTTTGCTACTCACAGAAACACCTAGAACCACTATGAGTTCCCATGTAAGTTTTGAAACGAACAAAATTTGCCTTACGGGGGGAGAACCCGAGAAATTCAGGATCGTCCCGCCAAGTAGAATTTTTCTGTTGTGTAACTAGGTGTGCCGATACGTGAAGGGCGAGCAGCAGTGTCCGCCTCACGTAGGCGGGCTACTCGGACAGGCAGCTCTCTACTACGAAGGCGATCTGTTGAGCGAAGCCTGGCATGTCGGAGAATGCAGAGCATATACACGGTAGGTGCTAATATTGAACAAATTCCCCAACGCCGTCATTCATTCTTGCGATATACTGGTAGGTTGAGCATGCTAAACACGCATGTATGTATTCGCAATAGCAAGACGAATGCCATGGAAGTACCAGGTTAAATTGTTTGTTACATACTTGCGCCATTTCGTACCAACCAAGTCGCGATCTCTCCGCTCCATCGGAGAGAGCAGCTTGGGACAGCATCGCACCAGCCAGCACATAGCCTGACTAGGAAGTGCGCAGGCAGCTCGTGAGCAAACTTCGCGGCCTGGCCATATCATTGGTTCCTCGCATTGCTCTCCCTTCGCCGAGTGGTTCGAGTCGGCGTACAGGACCGATGGCGGAAACACTGGGTAGCTCAGAGCAGTAACCTGGTCCGAGGCTGGTACTCCATGACAGGCTACCACTGGCTCTCGTGGGGGATGTCAGCTTCACATCCACGCAGGCGATTGCGTAGTCGCATGGAAGAGCGTGGCCTCGTGAGCGGCGTTGTGAGAGACGCGGTAGTGCAAATAGGCGAAGGCCTCATAGGAACGGACACGGCCCGGACAGTTGAGGTCCACAGAAGAGGGATCTGCAACCGTTGTCCGTACGTACATACATGCGTAGGGTGCAAGCCCCCTGTACGACGAAGTCATCATACTGTATGTATGTATGTGCGTATGCACTCAGACGATGGTACAGATAGGCAGAGAGTTTGGACTACCGGTATCTACCTAATCCCACCAATACTTCTCCTTGGCACTCCCGGCGTTCTGAAGGACTCTGACTTTTCTCTCTTTCTTCTCTTCTCTCTCACCTCCATGCTCTCTTTCTGGATAGTGATCACCGGCTTAGGAGTTGTGTATAGCACCGTCGAGGTTGACCGTAACCGCCGCCTCGGTACACATTTCTTGTCTATCATTTGTCTACGCATTCTTCGCATAGTCTCATAACAGACGCGCTGGGCCCCAGTGTCCATACAGCCAGCCATCTGCCTTGTAGCATTGATCACACCCCGGGCCCGACCTGCATGCAAGGTGGGTGTTCTGTCCAGGCTGTGGCCCCAGTACGCACGTTTCTGCCAACTGCGAGGTGTTTGGCGGCGCTTCACTTCTGTATGTGTGTCCACATATCACAGCCAACCAGACACCCGGCAGGCAGCCTTGAGACCTCGGTACTGACCTTGGGAGCGAGGGCCAGGCGCAGCCATTGCTCGCACGTACATAGTGCACCACATATTGCCGTTTCCGATCGAGGATCTCGGAGGCACTCGAAGATCGCTGCCCACGTTTAGAACGTCGGCACGCGGCCTAAAAATACCCTGCGCATAGCCAGTTGACACTTGACACTGCAACACTACCTTGTAGGTGCAGACAGGCGACCACCGTCTCCTTAGTATGTACATCGAGTGTATGCATGTACATACTTCGTACATCATCGCGAGGGCAGGCTTGCTAATACTTCGCAGCAACCCAAAAGCAAGCACAGGGGCAATAGTGCACCAGTCGAGCCTCGCATTAGTAGCTCGCAGCAACTCTCGCTGCACACATTCGCCCTTGCGCTATTCCGGGGCTCTTAGTGTCGCCGCTATTCCCACCAATTATTTCTATTGGACTGGTGTCTGCGGTCCCGAGCGCCTCTTGTGCTGTGCAGGCAAACCTGACCTGAGAGCGGTTCCAAGACGTCGAAAAGCAACAAAGCGTGAGCGGAACAGCTATTGCGGCTCCCCAACGAACTATATGCGTATATGCTCCAAGAAGCATCTGGACCGGCATACGCTTGCTTCAAGCAACCTTGAACAGAGTTGAGTGCCGCTGGGTAAGTAGACTATCCACTGCATGGCGGAAAGTCTATCTGATAAACGACCAACCACAGCATTCCAGCACAGATCTGCCGGCTGCTAGGTATCTACCTACCTTACATTAGGTAGATTTCAAGGCCGTCACGCACCAGACTCAGTGCCGCTAAAAGCGGGATTCCCCTCTGTGCAGAGGTGTCATAGCGCACTAGTGGAACTCGTGCCCCCACCCGTCTGCACTAGCCTCGCTCGTAGGTACTTGCTCCCTGCACGACTGCGTATATCCAGCTGTTCTAGACCCATTTTGGTAACACCTGGACTAGGTTCCTTGAGGGGTTTGCCTACCACAAGCAAGCACTTAATAACGTCCATACTAATTTATTTCGTCGAGCAGGCAGGCCCTCCCGCTGCCAAAGCTACACTGAAATATTGATTTTTTTTATTTTATTTTTTTCAAGCAGCCAACTCAGATAGCAAGACGACTTGTCGCACGGGGAGAACTTTTAGGTTACGTTGGTCCCATCGGCTGTCTTATCTGCAGCCTCGACCTCTTACTTCACTCTCATTCCAGCGCTGGCAGCCCAAGCTCTCGAGGGTTACCTACTGGCGTCATCTCGGTAGTGCAGACTGTAAGTATTTCTACCCATCCAGACCCCAGCCCCCAGCTCGGTCCCCTCTCCGAAAGACCTTTCTGATTCTGGCACCTCGCATTATGCTGCTTGCTCCCTCGGTACATAGTTAGGTAACCACCACACTCTCTCTGTCTCTCTATGCGTACACATTTGTCCCAGAAGAGCCAAAAGAAACCCAGGCGGTGCAGCCAAGAGGCAGTCCCGAAACCTGGTCTTGCATCGGGATAGTCTTGGCCCATTGCAGCCGGCACCCCAACATCGTCGATACCACTCCACCATCTTCCATTTCTCATTTTAGACTGCCTTCACTACCCTCACCACCGCCTCCCATAATACCATCACCTACTGCCCAGGTGGCCGAGTTCGCACACACCATACTGCATAGCATGCTAATGTCCCATGCTAGGCTCACGATACGCCCTGGCAGCGGACACACGGGCGACAACAACTACTGTGCATTGCATCTGAGCCATAATTACTCAGTACAGAAAGGTACGAAGAAAATGGCCCCGTTTGTCTCGTCACCCCCAAATACATACCAGGACCTTCACCTCCCCGTCAGAAACCCACCCACACTATCCCTAGAGACAAGGAGCCCGTCATCCAGGTACTAGTTTGTCTGGCTTGTGCGCATCCCTGCACATGTGGGTCTTCGCTAAGTGGCTCTCCCCTGCTCCTGTCACCCACCACCTGGCCTGGGCCGCCATCCACCATCTGCCATCTGCCATCTCCCCCCTACAGACTCAAATATCTACCTGGGTGCCGAATATAGTGCCCCCCAGCGCCCCTCACCAGCACCTCTGCGCTACGCTAATTAGGGTCTAAGACCCCCAAGCACAGTGCTGGACTACTAGCCTTACCGGGCAGGGAATTGCCCTCGACATTTGGAGTCGTGCCTTGGCCGCCCTGGCCTTTCACCATTTTTCCCAACTGTGCCTATTTTGGCGTGTGCTGATATCAACTCTTACTCCTAGAAATCAGGCTGGCCCCATCCAACATCGCATCCAGCCCAGATTATTAGGACCCGTGCGCAGCGCCCAGCTTAGTCCCTCTGTTTTTGTTTTCCTTTCGCGTTGGCCGACTGCTTTGCGACACTGCTGTTGTATCTGGGAACCATTTCGCCACGTTCTGCGCCAACTGTTGCGCTTGAAGTCGAACACGACCCTGTGCTCTACGACCTCCCCACCACGACTTTTCGATCACCGGTGTCGTGGCTTTATGCCAGCCGATTTGAACACTTCTCCGTTCATCCTCGACGAGATCGTGCAAACTTCTAGCCGCCAAACGCGTTGAACTGTTCCGTCACTCGCTTACCTGCTCTCCTCACTATCGTGTTCACGACATTGAGTCTGTCGGCTTTACCGCTCTCGGGCAGTGACAGTCAACGGAGCCGAGGCCAACCCCTTCCTACAAACTCGCATTGTCTAGTACATACATAAGTACATTCGTGGTGACTGTGAGTAGAACACGTTTTCCCCTCTGCAAACATTCAGTGGTCCCGTATACTTGGTTCTTGAATTGCCAACAGAACCTCACGCGCGCCAAGTATCAAGTTTATGCGAGCCTGCCATTTTGACGCATACTGCTTGTCAACGGCCTCATGTCAGGAACAGTCACGGCACTCTCCTCGAAGCGGCATCCGTTACTCTGCTGAGCACCATTGCGCAACATTCACACATCATCATCATTCCGTGCTAATTTTCTGGCTCTGATATCCAGATAGATCAACTCTATTCCGTGCCACCACTCCATTATATAATAGACCGAAACCATCTTTGCGTCGTTTCCCGCGCCGACGCGGTCATCGCTCACGCACCTGCGCATCGCACCTCGACCACAACACTCTCGAGCAGAATACTCGAGCTATGACTGCCACGGTGAGTTTCAATTCACTATATCACCAAATTCTGTCCCTTTGTCATTGTAGTACTGGATATTGCTCTCCCGATCTTCGGTATATATATTGTCAATCATTATGTGGCTTCGTGCTTAAAAGTCCATGATCTTGGCAGTCTGTCCTCCCTGGTTCGTACCGCTCGTATTACGTGAGAATATGTACTGACACTTATGATATAAGGCTTGGCCCGACAGTTTTTCCAGTTTCAAAATGTCGGACCCTAATAGTAGAAATACCCAGAACATAGACCCATATAGAAGCACTGCATGGCGTTCTAATGGGATTTGGGGCAATATTGGTGGCTCGAAAACGGCGAATCACGATTCGGCCGGCTCTAAAGGTATAGACGTTACATTACAAAACTGGTCTACTACGGAGTAGCTGACCAAAGTTAGATGTCCTAGAATCTGACGAGCTCTCGCCAACCGCGCCCTCGGGATCGGCGCAGTTGAACGGCCTCTCTGAGTCTGGTCCATGGCCCTCCAGAGCAGTATGGGGACCAGCAAATAAGAACCCTAATGACGCCTCCTCTCCGCTCAAAAAGGATACTTTTTCATACAACTCACAGGGAGCGAGTGGTAATTCCAACATGTATAACCTCCGTCAGTCTATGAGTCAGGGCCCTCCTCTTCATGGTCTACTTTTACCAGCAGGCTCTACAGAGAATTCTGCCTCTTCCACGCGATACAACGCAGCTGTTGGAGGGATTTCTGCTGAAGATAGAGCTGGAACAGGAATATACGGCACATTCAACGCTCACCAGCTTAGCTCTAATACCCCCGGATCAGACAGGCGTAACTCGGCCGATCCGAGCTTTCTGGGAGCGGGCCATAGCCGTGCTGGAACATTATCTGGCAGGCGGCCTGAGATCAATAACTCAGCGCTCAATGGCCAGTATGGGGAGCCGAGACAGTACTCCTTCTCCAAAGGCGTTCATGTCAAACCCCCATCCCAACGCCCCTCAGTCTCGAATGCATCTGTTCCCATGGCATCAGAAACAAGTCGTGGGCAAAACATGAGCTTTCAAAACGAAACCACCCAGGCCAGCTTGAGTGAGTCTCTCAACAGAAATCTCACTTTAGAGAGCACTGTCGAGCCTCTGAATGGGTACCCGGGCAATGGGTATAATAACCCAGCCAGCAGCCAACCATTTGAATTCAACCCTGGCTCACAGCCTTGGCAGAACGAAATGGGCAATGGCATCGGAAATCTCGGGTACGCAGCTCAGCGGGATACTTGGACGGAACCGTCTGGGCCCTATCCCGGAGTCAAGAGAGGATCTATAGAAAGGAGCTCTCCGGCTAGCAGCTCATATCGACCCCAACTCAGCAGCCCAAGAAATATATCAGTAACTCCTAATTCGCGGACTGATATTTCTACACGACAAGTGCCACGAAACCCGAATATGGCACAAGATCTCGACAGACAACAGTATAACTCTCAATATCCTGTTCCGTCACCAGGGTTTTACCAGCCGTATTTTCCCTCACATCTGTCTCAATTTTCAACGCCGTATGAGCAGTTCACACAGCTCCCGAATTACCCACGCGGTCATATAGCTACAGCTGGCTATGGAGGGCAGATGAATTGTATCGGTGTCTCTATGCGGTCCAACCGGGATAAAGACCCGAGCCAAGGCGCCAGAAGCGACCTGCTAGAAGAATTCCGCAGCCTGAACAGATCGAATCGACGGTACGAGCTGAAGGTAAGCGGTAATATATTGTAACTGATCTACAGTGACTAATATGCGAGACCCAGGATCTGTACGGTCATATCGTGGAGTTTAGTGGAGACCAACATGGGTCACGGTTCATTCAAGACAAGCTCACCGCTGCTAATAGCGAAGAAAAGGAGCATGTCTTCAGAGAAATTGAATCCAACGCCGTCCAATTGATGAAGGATGTTTTTGGCAATTACGTCATTCAGAAATTCTTCGAGCATGGCAACCAAGTCCAGAAGAAGCTACTTGCCGCGCAGATGAAGGGCAAGGTCTGTGACCTGTCGGTTCAAATGTATTCCTGCCGCGTGGTGCAAAAGGTTTGTATCATTCGCAACACCATTACCATCTAGATCTATGACGACTGACAACATTCTAGGCTCTTGAGCATGTTCTTGTTGAACAGCAGCGTGAGATTGTCGAAGAGCTGAAGGCAGAAATTGTGCACGTTGCCAAGGATCAAAATGGCAATCATGTCGTCCAGAAGGTCATCGGCATGTTTCCGGAGCTCTGCATTCCGTTCATCATGGAAGCCTTCCATGGTCAGATTGAATCATTAGCCTCACATGGCTATGCTTGCCGTGTCATCCAACGTATTTTGGAACATGGCACCGGTGACGAGAAGAAAAGACTGATGTCAGATATCCATGTCTTTACCACCAAACTGATGACGGATCAGTATGGTAACTATGTCATCCAGCATGTCATAAGCCACGGCGAACAGGAAGATCGTTCCATTATGATCCGCCAGGTCATTGACAGGGCATTAGTACTGTCGAGGCATAAATATGCCTCTAACATTGTCGAAAAATGCATCGAATTCGGAACGGTGGACGAAAGAAGGATAATTCGGGCTAAGCTGACTGCGCAGGCAAGTGATGGTAATAGTCCACTTCAGCTGCTGGTGAAAGATCAATTTGGGAATTATGTTATACGTGAGTTACCTCTCTCTATTCGGCAATAGAGATCTAAGCCACCCTGACTAACAAACATACAGAAAAGCTGCTTGATTTCCTTGAGGGAGAGGAGAAGTGGACGTTCGCTCAGGAGATCAAAGCGATCGTTCCTCTGTTACGAAGACAAGGCAACGGCCGCCAGAATACGGCACTAGAGCGATTGATTGCTGCATGTGATACCATTCCTCCCCCTTCCACTGCGACGGGCAGCAACAACGGCAGTGCTGCGACCACGGGCACGGCCCCATCGACCCCCAATTTGGCTGTTGAAGTGAGTTCGGCGGTCCCCACGCCACTACTCACTACGGAACAGAATAGCCCACAGAGTACCAGCCCGCCGAGCACAAGCATCAGCACTGCGGATGAGGCCGCCGATGAAACAAAGACAGCCCAAGTCCCTCCACCTGCTGAGGCGCCGTCATCTCCCGTATGCGTCTAAGAAAAACAGTGCAGCTAGGCTGCGCATTCCTATTCAATTCGTACATATATGACTACGAACTTCTCAGGGGTCACACTAGTGGCCCTTTGTACACCAACGGTTCATCATTTTCAGAGAGTTGATACTACAAAGCACTTTCGATGCTCGGCTCCTGTGCGTTGCTATACAGGGCCAGAGGCTGTTCATAAGCAGCCCCAATCCCACAGTTTGCACATGGTATATATGCACAGCTTTCGAAAATACTCCCACAGATACGCTATCTGTGATAGTCACATTTGAGTCTATAATGTCCCGACGCAGGCTGGGACTGTTCCGAGAAAAACATTTCCTCGTAACATTTGAAAATTACACACGTGGTCTACGGCTGGATATCGGTTCGGCGCTTTCTCCCGTATGGTGGCTGCATTTATTTGGTGTAGAACGGACATATGGAAACGGACACGGTTCTTCGCAGGGATAGGCATGAGGTTAGGAGCCAGGAGCCCACAGCGTCGACTTTTTTTCTCTCTTCATTTTCTCTGGAAACAATATCACTTATTCCGTCAACGAAATACAAGAGATGTTAGGCTATACTCGAAAGAGTTTGTGGTGCCAGGTTTGCGTTTCAAGACTATGGCATAGGGCAAAGTGACAGGACGCCGTCCTTGTCAACGTTCATAATTAGAAAAGCAAAAACGGGCTAGATGATGCGGCTAGGTTCCGAGTTAGTATAAGACCGTAGCCTCATTACGGGTAGCGTTAGATAACATGACGAACGCGTCGGCTATCGACATAATGACAGCGAATATAACGTCAGCACGTTGAATTATTATCAGATCCATCAAGAGGCTTTGATTTGTTACGGTAGTGGTTGAAAGCTCTGCGAGCGAGTGGGGTGTTGCATGAGACAGCAGATGAACGTGGCGCGACGACTGCAGTGCTCCACACGCTTCCAGCTTACTATTCAGTCGTAGACTTACATTCCACTCTCTCAACTCATCGATTTACACTTCTCTCCGGACATTTCTACAAGGTGATTTCTGCAGCTACATTTCAACATGAAACTATTCCCTAGCCGTCAAAGGACTTGAGAACAGTGAGAAATTACTTATCAAGCATCTATCTCTTCGCCCTTGCCAGAAGGCGAGGGAGTAAAGATGGCGTTCAAGATCTTTCTGTTTGTATCCTCTCCACGTCATCTCTCCCTTTTTTTTCTTCTCCTCATTTTCTATTTTTCCGTATATCATTAAAATCTGTTCGTTCTTTAACCCTTCCGTCTCCTGTTCAGCGGCTAGTTAGTAGTTGGCTAGGTCGAAGATGGAAGATGAAAGCGGGACATGGAAATTAGAAATTGAAAATTGCAGAAGTAAAAAAAAGAGAAAGACTGACTATCTATGATACAATAAACAGGACCGGCGTCACGGGCTATATCGCCGGGGACGCCCTATTCGCGCTCGCGCGCAGGTATCCGGAGGCCGACTGCGAGTTCGCGGCGCTGGTCCGCAGCCCCGAGGCCGCGGCCAAAGTCCGGGCGGCGTATCCCCGGGTCCGTATTGTAATGGGCGCGTTGGAGGATGCGGAGGTATTGAGGAGGGAGGCGGCTTGGGCGGATTTGGTGTTGCGTGAGTTTTGATCATTTATTATTTTTTATGAATTCTCATATGGTGCTTCTGTTGGGTATTGAAGTTCACTTATACCCAATTTCTCATGAAAGCCTCAATACCACTTCCCCAAAAACTAAGAACGCCATACAGACGCAGCAGACGCCGCCGAGCACATCTCCGCAGCCCTTGCCATCGCTTCGGGCTTGGTCGAGGAACACTCGCCCTCCCGGCCGGGATACTGGCTGCATACAGGCGGGCTCGGGATCCTGACCTATTTTGACGCTGCGGCGGAGCGTTTCGGCGAACCGCCGAGTGATCTTGTTTTCGACGATTTGGACGGCGTCGCGGCTCTCACGAACCTCCCTGACGAGGCGTTCCATCGCGAAGTCGATAAGATTGTGCTTGAGTGCGGGACTAAGTATGGGGATAGCGTGAGGACGGCGCTGGTTTGTGCGCCTACTATTTATGGTGAGCAGTGTCTTGTAACTGTCTCTGTCTAGGGTCGTTTTACGAGTTATAATTTTAAGCGATGGCAATTACTATTTAATAGGGATTGCTGCTAATGATGATGATAAAATGGACAGGAAATGGCCGCGGCCCCGTCGCGACTCGCGGAAGACAGTGCTACGAGATGGCCAAGGTCATCTTGACGCGAGGATATATCCCTATCATAGGGACGGGTGAAGCGAGGTCGGGAAATGGTATGCTCTAGTTTCAACTATATTTACCCGTTCTCATTCTTTCGATGTTCCACGATCTTTCCCGCTATAGTACATGAACCAAAAGAAAAGCCCCAACTAACTACAACCCAACTCCCATTTCGCAACAGTACACATCCACGACCTAACAGAAGCCTACATCCTCCTTATCTCCGCCGCCCTCGCAGGGAATTCTTCTCACGAACTCTGGGGCGCGAAGGGCTACCACCTGCCCGTGACGGGCGAACATGCCTGGGGGCCACTAGCGCGGGCCATGGGGTCAGCGGCCCAGCAGATGGGCCTACTACCATCGCCGAGGGTCGGAAGCAAGGAAAAGGAGAAGATTCAGGAGTACCAGATGAGCAAAGACGAAGCCCTAGAGGCGGCGGGTTGGGACGGTATGAGTTGGGGCATGAATGCGCGGGGAAAGGGGCTGAGGCTGGAGAAGTTCCTTGGTTGGAAGGCGAATCACCCGTCGCTGGAGGATGAGGTCCCGGGCATCGTGAGGGCTGAGGCGGAGAGGTTGGGGTTGTCGTGAGAATGAGTTGGTAATTACTCTAGTCTTGGTCGTACGGGTCAATGAACATACGGTCTGTAATGTGACGATGTGTAAGAAGGCATGCCTTGAAAATCTTATGAATGGCTTTGAATTTCTGTATTCTGTGTTTGCTTGTTTTTATAGAAAGTTTCTATCATCTGCTGCTTCATTTTCTGGCAGCATAGCATTGTACGTATTCTTATCTTTGCATTTCCGACTTTCAATATTAGTGCTAGCCAGCTTAGTTCCACATTCCCGTCATCCTATATGCCCCACCCCGTCGGCCATGTTGGAGCTGACGGCCGTGTTAGAAACCCTGAGAGTGATCGAGTTTGGCATTTTTGAAATATTTGGAATTACGGTGCTGGCCCAAAGAATACCACCTGCACAGTGATGTCGTCCCGGATGTCTCTCGAATTTGGAGGACGGAATGCCAAAGCGGCGCGGACCATCTGTTCATCAGCACCACCAAGACCGTTGCGCATCAGATGGACAGCGGCGTTATCATCTTGGAAAGTGGCTTTGTGGTCTTCGTATTTGCACTGCTTTTTCCAGCCCAGTATGGTCGGACCGAAGTCTTGAGGTTGTTTCTGCGCCTCCGTCTCGGGCACTCCCTGTCGCTGACGGTCGTACCATTTCCCTACGAGGTCCACGGCCTGTTCGCTCGACATGGTATCCCAGAGGCCATCCGTGGCCAAGATTAGAAAACTAGGCTTTCCATCCTTCGGATCCGGAATTTGTGTCGTCGTAACGAGTGGCTCGGCCGTGACGTAGGGCCCGTCTTTGTAGTTCTTGTAGCGTGCCTGAGACGGCAAGCTCAGACCGTTGAAATGAAAGCGGAGGTTCTTTTTGAAAGCGGCTGTCCACTTCCACATCCCATCACCAAAGGTTCGTGATGGCTGTAGGCCCCAGACCCTTCCTCCTTGGACAATATCCGGTTCATCGGGGAATTGAGCTTTTATACGCGCTATTTCCGACGGCGTTGCGCCTGTGCAGTCCTCCGATAATGCCGTAGTCATCCATTTACCATCAGCTCCTTTCTGCCCTAGGACTGCGCGGCAATCGCCCGTTGATGCTACGTGCAACTTCCGGCTCTGGGGATCGAAGAGCGTGAGCAGAGCACAAGCTCCGGCGTAGGCAGGCTCGAGCTGTCTGGCTTTCTCGGCAAGCGGTAGATCACTTTCTATGGTGGCGGTGGCAGATTTCACCAACGTATCATCCAGCGTAGTGAACGAATTCTTCAAGGCCTGGTGCACGGCTTCTTCCGACGCCTCGCTCCCGTCTGTGGGTTTGGCATCTGCCAAAGACCGACGCACGAACGGCATCATCTGTGTGGTGAGCAGATCAGATAGCTGCCATCCGCAATGCCCGTCGAAAACAGCCCATGCCATCCACTTGCCAGCGCCGGTGGGAGCACCGAACGGGTTGGAGAAGCTGCCGTGCACGAAAGCATCTTCACAGTGGCTATTGGAGGGCAGTTGCGCCCCGTCGTAGCGATCGATCCCCCCGGGAGCTGCCCGCACAACAAACGCGTGCTCGTTGAGCTGGCGCGTGACATCTTCGTTGGTTGGGGGTATAGTGTAAGTGACCTGGTCTGACACACCCAGTTTGTCGAGGTCTGGTGTCACGGTGACCGCGCTGGGATTCACGACCGACGATGTCGATGGGCCCGTGGGCGGCGTTGTCTGCTTGGCATCCGACCCGTTTCGATAGATCAACCAACCGGCTCCTAGTCCGGCGGCAAACGAGACTACACCAGCTCCGACGGTGGAAGACGTACTTGTTGGCTTCGCCCCGGTACTGGAGAACCGTGGCCTGGGCAGTATCTGAGAGCGGACGCGTGTCACCGCTCCAAAAGGTGTTTGACGGGCGAGCCTTTGAGATATCATACTGATCTGTGTGCAACGTGCTTTACTACTACTACTGATCGTTGATGCGGCGGTGAAAGTGAGATATGAGATGTGAGAAGTGGACGATATCACAACGCATCCTGGCTCGAGCAACCCACGCAGAAATAGGTGCCTTGCTATCAGGCAGCAGCAGCGACCCGACCGTCAGACTTCCCTTCTTCTTCTCTCTTTCATATACCAATAAAGCAACAGGGCGATCCAAGAGTCAAACAAGACGGGCTTGGTAGTCTTGTGCAGGTCTCGCCCAGTTGTTGTATGCAATCGTGAATGCTGACTACTCAAATGATAGACTGACAGCTACATGGGCTAGTGGGTAGATGATGCGGACCCTATTGGCCGCCCGGCTTTTTTATAGAGTACAGTACGAAGTAAGTACCGAGACTGTATGTGAGGTAGGAGCTTGGGCCATATAATATGACCCACATTTCGGTACCTGGGTACCTAGTAGCTACTGAAGGCACGCTAACTTTCGGCGCAAGTAGCCTTTCCTCGCTAACTTGCGCTACAAACCCGCCTATAATTTTGATCGCGTCTTGGAAAGCACTCCTTAGCGCATCTACGAAGTGCTCGCCAAGACACCCTTAATAGGGGGGTAGGATTGTAGGAAGCTTAAATACATTAAAATCTGTCTATCAATTATCATTGAAATTTGTAATAGTGCTAACATAACCTCAAAACAGCTGTGGGCAAAAATGGTTCATACTCAGCAAGCAATGGGTAAATGCCACGTACCAACCTGTTGAATGTGATTTGGTTCTGTGTCCATTGACAGGGCGAGCTGTCTGCTTATTGTTACCTACAACAGCTATCATAATAAGAGATAAGTTCGGGGTATACATACGCCTAAACATGTTGAAGAGGCAAGAATAACAAATGACAGCTGTTCTCGCGCTGAAATACTTCGTATAGCTAGCAAAATTAGAAACTGAAGCAAGACCCAGATATCTAGAAAACGGCGTTATAGGCATGGAACTCGTTACATCTCGCTCCCATTCCCCGCATCTAAGCCTGCAAGCCGACGGGCCATCCCTTTACATCCGCTGTCAGATACGGAGTGCTGGGCTCCCGGTACTCGAACGTGATCACGTCTCCATATCCGGTCTTCAAAATTGCTAATTCCACTAACGACCCAAATGGATTCAAACTATCCTCCCTGCTATCCATTACCTTGTAATTACCACTCACTCGGTTCAACTATAATAGCATGTTGCTCTTCCACCATCAATAGTATTGCTATTTTCCGAAGTGCGGCGGATAGTTCAACCTCCTTGACTCCTAAAAGAATAGCGATAGCAGCGCTATATAGAGGAAGGTGTTCTAAATATCAAAAGATGCTGAGACAAAGCGTGTGAATCAGCAAGGAGGTCTTAGTTGATTTTTAGCTCTGCTTTTGTTCTAATAATCTGGAGCTGTTCACAGTCTCCTTCAGAGACCTAGTAGCTAGATACTTATCAGGCTGGTTTTCCTCGCTCCCTTTTCATGAATATATACCAGTTCGCCGCTTTATTGCATATTCTACCTCACTCTGTGATATATTTGATTGGCTTGAACGGAATTTCTCAGTTCACGGATTGGCTCAAGACTATCCTGCTCACCGCTAAAGGGTATCTGAAGCAAATGTCACTCTTCACGCTTTATAATCATATATTGTATATTGATGTCATAGCCCAGAAGAAGTAGGTGGCATGGAACTCTCTGCGAGGGGTAGTCATGTGCACTTTCTCTCATGTTTCCCTACGGTACCGAATGATAACTATTGATGTGGCAGTTCATATTGTAGCCTGCCGCAGACACACCCATCGCCCCCAACCTCGACGCGGCTGTGACTAATACATTTCTTTCTTCCTTTTGTGGTATTCTCTGCCGATATTTACCTTCTTCATATACCAATTGCACAGCCTGCCGCGTTTCTTTTCCGGGTCACGGGCTCCCCTTGGGACCAAATCCCAAGGCTTACCCTTTTCAAGCTCTATT
Source organism: Nemania sp. FL0916 (assembly GCA_022578715.1). Taxonomy (NCBI): domain Eukaryota; kingdom Fungi; phylum Ascomycota; class Sordariomycetes; order Xylariales; family Xylariaceae; genus Nemania; species Nemania sp. FL0916. The sequence continues at coordinate 218,308 of MU390291.1, forward strand.
CTATTTAGTTCGTATTCAGAGAAGTTTCTAATAATAGTGCCTCGCCTCCTTCAGCGTCTCGTAACTGTTTAATAGCTGCAGATAAACAAATAAAGTTGTTGTTAGAATTCAATAATACACTGTTGAAATAAAAAGTTAATAATAGTATTTTTTTTACTGAGTATTATAATTTTAACATTTAAATTATAAATTAAGTTAATATATTTAATATAAATAATAAATAATAATAAATTAATATTATATTTAAATTAAATAAATTAAATAATTAATTATTAATTTTATTTAATTATTAATTAATTTAATTAATTATATTATTTTATAATTAATATTAAAAACTGTGAATTTAATAGTTTTTAATGTTTTTTATAAAGCGTATTAAATTATTAATAATTAAAAAGTCGAAGGTTGTTAAATTAATAATAATATAAGTAATAATAATAATAAATAATAATAATAAATAATAATAATAAATAATAAATAATAAATAATAAATAATAAATAATAAATAATAAATAATAAATAATAAATAATAAATAATAAATAATAAATAATAAATA